>JAJKFI010000047.1:5824152-5892949 GCA_029204185.1 Lerista edwardsae
GAGAGAGAGAGAGAGAGAGAGAGAGAGAGAGAGAGAGAGAGCGAGCGAGCAACCATAAGGGTTACAAATCTGGATTGGACCCATGGCAGAGGGAGGGAAATTTAATATTTTTCTTCCTTGCCAATGTTCCTGATGCAAATCAATTCCCCCTTCTTTTGCCCTATGTCACCACCAGTTACTTCTGTAGACATCCTAGACCAGTGGTTCCCAGCCTGGGGATTGTGACCCTCTGGGGGGACCACGATCTGATTTTCAGGGGGTCAAGGAGACCCCATTTACTACCATAGATGCATTTGCAGAACATTAAAACATGGAATTTTCGCAACGTTTTCAGGGAACCTCTAAACAGGGAAAAATGTTTTTGAAAAATTGTCGAGGTGTTTTCACATACCTGAAAACAACTGTTGCGTCCAGTAACCTATGGTAGTCTACATACATGTTTTTACAGGTGCAATAATGTCACTTCCTGCTTAATGACATCACTTCCAGTCTGGGGGTGGTGCTTCCCAACCGTCATACCTAAAAACTGGGTCCCAGTGTTTAAAAGCTTGGGAACCACTGTCCTAGTGCTATTTTCCCCCACAATTATACCAGAGTCTGTCTGTGGTTATTCATTGAAAAGGAAACTATACTCCACACATGCTCAGAGACACTCACTTCTTCATATACGGCAGTGTTATCTAAGAAGAATATAATCTAATCTGCTTTGAAGTTAAGGCTTGGCTCAAATGAAATCTTGTGCAGTTCTGTGAATCAAAATACTTTCAGGGACACTTTAAACTCTCTCTTGTGCACGCAGTTGGCTTGGAAGGATAGAAAAAACCCTTGAAGCAGACACCAAAACTGCTTGCTAATTGTGCAGTTAATGGCCATTGAAATGCATTAAGATGGGTGTTTGTAAAAAGTCAGAAAAGAAAGAAATCTGCACAGAACACATAACCATATTATTATTTTAATGCATGGATGTTTCATTTTGTGGGCGTGTCCACAAGAGACAAAACAGAAGAATCACTTATCTGGATTAGAGTTGGACTAAAAAATCCATTAACGCAAGTATAGAGTGTTCCATCAGCAGCTGTATTAGCTATCATTACCCATGCTGTGAAGGGCCACTGCTGGCTATCACTAACACCTAAGTGCAGGGTCTCTAGCAACTGGTGCCACCACTGCACACAATTATGTAACTAAATAGTAATGCATTGCCAGCATGGTAGGATTTGCACTTTCTTCATGGGTGGTTTTTTGGAAGGGCAATTCTTGCTGGGACAAAGGAGCTGCTTCAGTTCCATCTACTGAAATTGTGTTGCTAACGGATAACAGATGACAGAGCAGTTCATTCAAAATGCTTCATTTGAATACAGCTCCCCTCATTGTAGGGGTTAAAAGTTGCAGATGATCAATTCGGACCAAGGTTTGTCATGACTGGGCACTGTGATTGCAAGGAATAGTTGCAGAGGAAAAAGGCCTCAAGGCAGGTGGGAGAAGCATGGATAAGTGGAGGCACTAAAAATCCTATTCCAATGAATTGATGAGAATGCAACAGGATCAAACAGGCGTGAAACTCATTTTAAAAGACAATGACAAGACTCCTAGGAAGTGGAATTCTGCAGACAATTTTGCATCCAATGATTTTTTTCTGAACATCTGCAGAATTGTATCATGCACATAGCACTGGCTGCTGGATCTATCTCAGCAAAGACACCCTAAGACCACCTTTCCAGCAAGGTGGACAAGAGTGGTGTGTGTGTGTGTGTGTGCGCGTGCGCTTGCGTGCTTGTAGCAGGATGATCTGACAGATTTTGAAGGGCCAGCTTGCAATCAAGACTTGCAAATAAGAGATGCAGCCCAGAGAACAGAGTAACACACTGGTTTGCATTTAAAACACACTGACCCATTACTGCTTGAAAGGTCCCTGGGCCACTTCACTCCCTTCTCCATTAAGAGCTTCACTGCCTTTTCCGCAGAAAGATACTTATTTAAGTCATTGGCCAACTTCAAATCTTCTCTTAAGTGTTTTTACAATGAGCTTAATGGACGGAGCAGCTGCCTTTTGCTCTCATCCATCCTTCAGTTCCTCATTGTCAGACCCATTTACCTACCCTTGAAGCCACATGTCAACACTGGGAGGAGGGGATGAGATTCTGTTTTCAGCAAGGAGAGAACATAAGAACATAAGAACATAAGAAGAGCCATGTTGGATCAGGCCAAGGGCCCATCTAGTCCAGCTTCCTGAATCTCACAGCGGCCCACCCCAGGTGCCCCAGGGAGGCAGGAGACTACAAGATGCTTGCATCCTGTTGCCACTCCCTTACACCCGGTACCTGTAGCCCACCACCTTTGTAAGGAGGTTGCACAATCCATCATTGCCTATAGCCCACAATGGATCTTTCCTCCAGAAATCGGTCTAATCCTCTCTTAAAGACATCAAGACCAGATGCCATCACCACCTCCTGTGGCAAGGAGTTCCACAGATTAACTACCTGCTGGGTAAAAAAGTACTTCCTTTTATCTGTTTTAACTCTCCCAACCCTCAGTTTTAGCGGATGCCCCCTGGTTCTGGTGTTGTGAGAGAGGGAAAAGAACATCCCTCTATCAACTCTATCCCTTCCATGCATAATTTTGTATGTCTCAATCATGTCCCCCCTCAGGCGCCTTTTTTCTAGACTGAAGAGCCCCAAACGCTGCAGTCTTTCTTCATAAGGGAGGTGCCCCAGCCCCGTAATCATTTTTGTCGCTCTCTTCTGCACCTTTTCCAACTCCACTATGTCCTTTTTGAGATGCGGCGACCAGAACTGGACACAATATTCCAGGTGCGGCCTTACCATTGCTTTGTACAATGGCATGATAATATTGGCTGTTTTATTCTCAACCCCTTTTTTAATTACCCCGAGCATGGAATTGGCTTTCTTAATTGCTGCCGCACACTGGGTCGATACCTTCATGGAATTGTCCACCAGCACCCCAAGATCTCTCTCCTGAGCTGTCACAGACAGCTCAGAACCCATTAGCCTATAGGTGAAGTTTTGGTTTTTGGCCCCAATGTGCATCACTTTACATTTGTTTACGTTGAAACGCATCTGCCATTTGGCTGCCCATTCCCCCAACTTGGAGAGATCCTTCTGGAGCTCTTCACAATCCTCTCTGGTTTTCACCACCCGGAAAAGTTTTGTGTCATCTGCAAACTTGGCCACCTTGCTGCTTATCCCTGTCTCTAAGTCATTTATGAATAAGTTGAAAAGCACGGGCCCCAAGACAGATCCCTGGGGCACTCCACTTTTCACCTCTCTCCATTCTGAAAATTGCCCATTGACCCCCACTCTCTGTTTCCTGGCCCTCAACCAATTCTGGATCCATAAGAGGACCTGCCCTCTTATTCCCTGATTGTGAAGTTTCTTCAGCAGCCTTTGGTGGGGGACCGTGTCCCCCACCAAAGGAAATATATGCTGACTTGGTCCCTCTCAGGAGCTGTTGATACATACAGTATTCGATTGGGTTAGAAACCCCGCAGGTGTTCACTCACTTCAGCCTCTTCTTTGCTTACATCTTTTAGGCAGTGATTCCCGAACTGTGAGCCGTGGCTCTCTAGGGAGCTGTGGAAACCAGCCAGGGAAGCCAAGAAATCCTTACGAAAACCCTGTCTCCCTATACAATACATAGGATTGTAGCCATAGTAGGTCAAGGGAGCGGCCAGTGGAAAAAGTTTAGGAAGCACTGTGTTAAAGGTGCAAGTTGGAGGTTGAGAGAAAGAGTCAACAAGCAAGCAAAATCTTTTCTACCTTGAGCAGAGTAATCCTGTTATAGGGTTCCGTTTCACCTAGAAACTCAATGAACCTGGGTGTCAGGGCTCAAAACATAACACTGCAAACTTGAGAGTGCAGGATTAGGATCCAGCCCGCCAAGCTACTAACTGAAACAGCTGCCAGATCTTCTGAGTGCAGACCCTGAATCCTATTCAACTTTCCAGCACTCATGCGGCCGCGAAGCAGCCCCGAAGCAAGGGAGCAAACGTTCTCTGACCTTGAGGAGACCTCTGTGATTGCCCCTCCACTGCAGGATGCAGTGCACACCTGCAATTGGTGCAGGAAAATTGGATATGATTAGGGCTCAAGTTAGCAACCAAGGTGTTTGGGCAGATGAGAGTTTAGTCTAGTGGCACCTGGTGGAGCAAATGCTATCCCTAGCTCAGCAACGTTCAACCTGTGTTCCTTGGCACATTGGTGTGCTATGATTGGTCCACAAGTGTGCCAATGGAGTTTGGCAGAAGGGTCATTTATTAGCAGGGCCATTGGGGGAATGTGAGCCCACCACTAGCTTTGTCAGTTGTGTGCCTTGTCAACTGTCCCATTCCCCGCCCCCCAAAATGAAGGCACGCCTTGATAACTTTTGTGCCTTGTCAGTGTAGTGTGAAATGAAAAAGGTTGAAAAATCACTGCCTTAGCTAGTGATTAGACCACCTTGGCTTTGTGTGGCACCTCTGGGGTGCAACTGATGGATTGGGGAAGGAGTGTCATTAGCAAAAGCCAATGCCAAGCAGAAGCATAATGCTAAGCAGGATATTTTTATCCTGAACCCCTAATCTGAAGATATTAAGGGCACAATCCTAACCTGGAATTAGGCCAGCACAGTTTGGCCGGCACAAGGGCCACCATAAAGCATGTTTGGACCACTCTTGGAGTCAGGGAGGATGGCGCATGTCTATGTGCTGGCTTTGACTCCAAGATTGGTCCAAACGTGCTTTATGTTGGCCCTTGTGCCGGCCAAACTGTGCTGGCCTAACTCCAGGTTAGAATTTTGCTCTAAGGCAGTAACAGACTCATCAACAACCCTAACTGGGCTGCATGTGGTTGCATGCATATCTTCATTCAGGTTTTATTGGGTATCAAAGAGAAATGAGATGTGCAACACTACAACCATCCCGCAGGATGGGTCAAATCTGATATAAATTCTAGAAGCCTGACCTTCTGCTGTTCTGTATAGACAATGGTATACACAGGGCTCAACTAGTGAGTTCAGTAAACTTACCCATACTCCCACCCTAACAAACAGGAGTGAGAGTGACCCACTGAAATCAGTGGAGAAAACCAGGATTTTAATGTTACTGTGATTGGACAGCCGAGTTTCCATTTCAAAACAAAAGATTATAGTGAAGTCTGCCTCTAACTTGGGTCTTAATTTGTGTGCATTTTTTAAAAGTCTTTTAAAAATTTAAAAAAATAATCCTTGCCAATGGAAACATAGTTCATCATCCTCATATGGCAAGTAGGAGGGGGCTGTAGCTGGGAAAGAATGGCTTGTTATGACATCTCTGCAGTGTAATCCCATTATTATATTATGGGCTAAAGTTGGGTCTGACACTGGCTTAAAAACTCCACAAAAAAGAGAATCCAAATGTTCACACAATATAAGACCTGAAAGACCATGCTAGTGGTGTAGGGTATGCGATTATACCAGGCAACAAGCTTTAGTGGGGGCAAACTTCTGTTTCTGAGTTTGACACTAATGGCCAAAAATTTGAAAATGTTGGTAATTATGAATAATATCACTATGTTATATATCATTGGAAAGGTCATTTAATGCAGAATGCAAAGAAACAAACTGGAGTGTAATATCTTTACTCTAACAAAGGTTATGACCAAAAAACAACAACAACAAAAATACAACTGTCATGTAAAAATTATGGTTTGTTAAAATTGTGGTGTTTAGGAATAATATGGTCATGTACATTCAATGTGGAATTTCATGCAGAATGCAATGTGATAAATTGGAGTGTAGTATCTCCATTCTATCAGAAGCTATGGCCAAAAACACAAAAATACAACTGAGATGTCACTCCCTGTTGAGACATAACTTCTGGGGCATCTTTTTGCCCTTTGCACCAGGCTACACTTTCCATTAGCTTCACCAGTGGAGCACAAATGCATTCGATATTATTTCTGTTTCCGGGTGAATATGCTGCTGGTCAGCGACAGCTGTGCTAAAATCCTGGATTACTCCTTATTTCTCTGTCTTATTATTTCTATGCCTGTCCTAACTCCAGGGAGACAAAAAAAAATGGATTTCACTGTGAATGCAGAAGTTTCAAGAGATAATGAGGGAGGTTCCGCTGGCAAGACCTTATCACTGTGTTTTTGACTGATCAACAGTGCCGTAACATTCAGCTTTTCCAGTTCAAGTAACTGACCTCAATGACCTGAGCTGGAGAGGACACATGCTGCTGAGTGAAATTCTGCCCGACATTTTGAATGGTCCAAGATTCTGCAAAGAACTAGACAACCTAGAACTCTCTCAACTAAGGATGCACAAGGAGGTGTGCCTTCATCAGAATCCTCACGGATTTCCTTTTGAGAGAGAGAGAGAGAGAGAGAGAGAGAGAGAGAGAGAGAGAGAGAGCCCTAGCAAGAGTTTCTCCCAAAATTTCACCTAGAGAAGAATCTGGACGTTTCTCCAGGAAAATAAATGCAAGAAATATTAAAAGCAAGCCAAAAGGAATTTCAATAACAAGTGAAATTTCTCAGGGGGTTTCACACATCCTTTGCCTCCAGATTTTGTACTGACTGACTGACCAATTCTCTGTGGGAACTCACTGCCCTGGGCTGGGGAAATGCAAGCTGAAGCCTGAATTCCTCTTGTGGATTTTGTACATCCCCACGTCCAAAGACCTGCAGAATCTCAGATGAACTGTAAGTGACATTTTTTTGGCCGTTATCCCAGATTTCAGCCACCCAGAGTTATTGACGGAGTCAGCAATCTAGATACTGCAGTGGCATCATCAGCCTCAAGTTAACCAGTCACAAAAAGTCCTTCCATTAGCCCCCTCCTGGCTTTCAGTCCCTTTCTTGCAGCAGCAAAATCTTTGCCTTTAACTGCCTGCTATCCCAAGAAATCCAAACCTACCTTGTGCATCCGTTTTGGACCTGGGCACACTTGATTAGATCAGGGGTGTCAAAAGTAAAACCTGTGGGCCAGATGCAGCCCCTGGAAGCCATTTATCTGGTGACCATGGTAATTAGGCTCCCCAGCATAATAATTGGACACTTTCATACTATACCTTGAAATTATGAACAAGAATTGCACATTCTCTCTTCTGTCATTTGCAACTAATGATATGACAGCATAGTGCTTATTTCTGGCTATCATCTGCTTAATGATGTCACTTCCTGTTTAACAATGTCACTTCGGACCCTCAGCTGGAGCCATGAATTCTATTCCACCATTACATGAAATGGGTTTGACACCCCTGGGTTAGATCATCTACCAGACAAAATTCCACCATCATCACAACACTGAAAAGACCTCGGGGTCCTCTTGTCCAACCTTCTCTAAGAACAGGACTTGACCATCAAACTAGGAGCAGAACCTTCCAGGATCTATTCAAGATTACTTAATATGCTTTCATTGTCCTCTGAAAGCCCTATAATTAGCCCGCTGCAAGCTCAGACAGTGTGGCTGGGCATTCTGTGGTGGCCTGACCACAGCTCAGAGTTCCTCGTAGTATCAGCTTAGAGAGCTTGATGGGGAGAGCTAACTCCTCCATGGCCTCCCAAATGCTGCTGGGACTACTGGGGCAAAGGGCAGCCCAAGGCACTCCCTGCCCCCTGGATGTTACTGCTGCCACCAGGCCTCATGATTCAGAGTCAGCCTATCCAGGTGGGCTTTCTGAAGGGCTTGACCAGCCCAACCCCTGGTGCTTTCCCCTGGTGCTGAGAAGGAACACGAAAGAGTCACACTTCTCCCGTGTTCTGTTTGTCCCACACGCAAAGGGGAGCTTGCTCTCTGAGACCCCAATAACAAAGCTCTCATTTGCAGACAGGACAGAAGACATAGCGATGGAGCAACTCTTTCAGCCAATGAGAATGGCTGCCACTGGAGCTGCCACCACCGCCACCATCGCAGTCCAATCTCAGAAACGGAAGCTTGCCTTCTAGAGGCCCTGTAACATTTCCAGATGGGATAGATGGGAAAAGAAGAGGCAACACCAAAGCAACTCCTCTCTTGGCCAAGGGAATCATTCCACCAGTACCTCATGAAAGCTTCATGTGGGCAGTGGGCCTTCTACAGGAGCCAGAGGACTCCAGCCTTCACTGGTAGCACTTGAGAGGAAGTTACGCAACCCCTTATGACTTATGCTGTTGAATCTTGAACTTTTTTTTAAAGTCAAAGGCAAAATTGTCCTCTCTTTGGATGAGTCAGAAACACACACACCAATTAAAAAAAACCAGGAGCAGGGAAGAGGAACTTTTTGCATCTTTTTCTATCAAAACCTCTGACAGGTTTTCAGTATCAAAGCAGCTTGAGAGGATACACGAAATAAGAGGCTGAAGAACTAAACCTGCCAAGATAGCCATTATTTGAATACAGAGTGGGAAATCAGTAGGAATATCAGGTTCAACTATCAGTGGCACATAAACATATCCTGTGAGAAGGGGGAGCAGCTACCTTGTGCATGGAATGTCACCCCCTCTCCGCCTTGCACACCACGAGAGGCCAGCTGTCCTGTCTTCACAATTTGGGGGCCAAACAGGGTGACTTAGATGACTATCAGAAGTGAAAGCATCCTGCCTGCCTGCACTCTTGAGGTAAATCTGGGGCATGGCTGGGTGAATCCTGTTGATAGCAGGGTTGGCCCCTCCATGAGGCCAACTGAAACAATCACCTCAGGCAACAGATTGTTGGTGGGCACCCATCTCTGTCTGCCTACTTGCCAACTCTGGATGGGTTGCATCAGGCAGGAACCATGAAGTGCAAAACTAATTTAAGTGCATGGGGAACCCCCGGAAATCCCCTAACTAAATGAAAGATGTGTCTTTGGGGAGCCAGCCATGTGGGGGCCTGAGAGCAAAATTCAGCTGCTGGAGTGCAGGGAAATCAATGTGATCGTTCTCACTGCATTAAGTTGCTGAAATGACTCGGCATGCCCAAGTCATGAGTCAGGGGTGGAGCCATTGACATGCAAAGCTCAAGTTTCATGACGGTCAGGCCAAAGCATGAAAATGTGAGTTTAAATTCATGAGACCTTTTTCCCCCCCAACACTGCATTTGACCTCTGTTCCACATTATAACCACCACATGTGAATACATTGTGCAAGAGAAGGTCAAGTGCATGTTTCAGCATCATGTCCCAGAATTGCCCACATCAGTGCTTTCCAAACCTTCTACCTCTAAGGAACCCTGTCCAACTGAACATCTCCTATCGAACAGCTGTCAATTCTGGGGTGCATTTGAAGCTGCAGCAGAGGCAGGGGAAGGGTGTAGCCCGGGGTGGCGCAAGCCATGGGTGCCGGGCAGTGGCGGGGCGCCATTGTGCGGAGTCTGCGGATGAACCCGCTCGCTGTTTGGCCCTCCCTCGCTTCTCTTTCGCTCCAAAATGGAGCTATTCCGGGTGCAGGGAGGCATGGCTGGACGACGCACGGGGGCGGGGCGGGGCAATGTGCTGGGGGCGCGGTTTCGTTGCCCTGCCATGGGTGCGCTCGGGCCTCCGTTCGTCCCTGAGCTGCAGTCCCAGTTTTCATTGACAGACAAAGATGTCTCATATTTGCTTGCTGTGTGCATGTCCTGGAATGCACTCAACACTTCCTGCAGTGGTACACTGCAGGAGAAGAAGACTAGACCACTCAAGGTACCACTCAAAACGTTCATTTGCCATGATTGGTTTTCACTTTGAGAAAGCCAGTATAAGCTTCCAAGGGACGCCAAGATTCCACTGATACAGATGGAAAACCACTTGGCTGTGTACCGGGCTGAAAATCTAACAAACAGAATGCTGTTGCAGCTTCCTGAAGAACAGCGCTTAGAAGGTGGGACAATTACCATGTCATGCAAACAAAAGCAAAATTTCCCTTCTTTTGCCTCTCCCAAAGCAGAAACATGTCTAGCACATTGTTGGGAGGGACAGGACACAGACACACACAATCCCAATGAGGTGGAATTACAGCAGAAAAGTGATTGCCTGGCTAAACACTCTTTCCCTTCCCTGCTGAAAAATATCCCCATCCTGACACTGCTTTTTTTTTTTCGTAGAAGGAGCTACAAAGATGTATATGTGGTTTAAATATACATCTTTGTAGATAACCACATGTACTTTGGTTCTCCATGCATAGAGCTAGTGAGCTGGCCAATGATAAGATAACCGAGGCACTTGAAGATTAATCACATGAGATCTGAAACATGGAGACAGGGGAAGGCAAATGTCCTTTCACTGCCTAAAAGGCACCTCCAGTCCTGTGTCCAGAGTAATCTATCCACTGAGGAACTACAGCAACCTCCTTGTGTATAGTATACCTTTGGAGCCTTCAGAACCATAAATTCTATACCTTGTAATGCGGCGCACACTTGGGACAGCAATAGGGCAATCTATGAGCAGCGCTACACAAAGCGGTTAGAGGCCCATTGCTGTAGCGTACAGGAAGTTCAGCCTGTCAGGAGAGGCCCCGTTGGCACCTCCTTCAGAACAAGTTGTGGTGTCATCAGGACTACCAGCCAAGTCACTTCCTTATGTTTCTGAGAGGCCTCACTTGGGTGGGTGTGGCTCCAGCCAACCAGGAGGCATCAACAGGAAGTGGGCACCGTTTTGAAAGAGGGAGTTAACTTCACAGCTCTCAGACCCTAGATTTTTGAAATTAGCAGGCATGGCTGCCTCTGAACACAGCAGACTATCATGGATTACAGAACGTTGCATCTCCCCAACCCCAACGCTCACTTTCAGCTGTTCAAAAGGGTCCAGCCCCCAATTCCTCCTCACCCCATGCTCTGCTGTTGTGTTTCTTATGGATACCTCAGTATTCTGTGGTTCTGAGGGGGCCACTGAATGTGCTCAGTCTAGATCAGGCTGGGGGATGGTGGTGGTTGTTTATGGAGAAGGGGGTTGTCTTTACTTTTTCTTTTAATTTATAAATTCATACTTCTGCATTCTAAGGCAGTATCTCACATCTGTGGAAAGTTCTACCTTATTTTGGGATTGGTCCATCCTGCCTGCCGTCAGAAGACAGAGGGACAGTTTTCCATTAACATATATGGTTGTTGATAGACCCAAACTCCATGAATATATCCAGTCACGGCTGACCTGGTAGTTTGCATGTCACAACATAAACCAACTTACTCATTTAACTGTCATGGCTTCTTTCAGCTGAATCCTGGGAATTGGCTGAGTAAGGAAGCTAGAGGTCGTTAATAGAGAACAATTAGAAAACTGCACTTCAGAAATTCCTTATAGGAAACTCTGGGGAGTTAAAATTATTTCAAACCAAGTTCTATTTCCATTGTTGATATGTTTCTGGGGCAAAATCCTTAGGAACCAAATCATAGTGTAATGTAATCACAGTAGGAACCAAAGTATTCTGTGAGTTGGAAATGGAAGTGGTTCTGGGGGCACCCAGTATCTGGTTGTCTTGCATGCTCCCTGAGATATCTGGTGGGCCACGGTGAGATACAAGAAGGTGGACTAGATGGGCCCTTGGCCTGATCCAGCAAGGCTTTTCTTATGTGCCAGCAGAGATTTAAACAAGTAGAATGCTGCTTCTTGTACTGCACCTTGAATACTGCACTATTCAAACTTGCTAGGAAAATGGAAGTAGAACAATGTTTATGCAAGACTTGGAGAGAATTACTTTGAAGTTCACAGGAGCTGGAACATCTGCTTTGTGGGGCATCTGGGCGCTTGGGGTGTGGATTTATGGACTGAATGGGTACATTTTCAAGCAATCTTGCCTTTCCTAGAAAGCACATTTTACCCATAAGAGTATCACCCTGCTGAATTAGACCAAAGGTCTAACAGGTATAGTCCTGTATCGCATTTCCCATAGTGGCCAGCCAGATGCCTCTAGGAAGCTTACAGTCTGGGCATGAAGGCCACAGCACTACCCTGTGGTTTGTCCCCAGCCCCTGATATACAGAAGTATACTGCCAATCCAGAAAGTAGGAGGAGGTATTTGGCCCTCGAACACAATGCTATTCAAGGAAGTCTGTCCACCTGTTCCACATGAGTAATCAAACAATGCATGTATTTAGGCCGGCCTACCCATGAGGCCAACTGAAGTGTTGCCTCAGGTAGCAGATTGGTGAGGGGCGCTCATCTCTGTCCACCTGCTTGCCTCCACTGCTCCATTTTCTCCTTCTACACCCTGGATTGAAAAAGAAGAGGGGGACAGAGAGGAAGAGGAAAGCACTGAGCTAGAGTATTGTAGAGCTAGGAAAGCACTGAGCTCGAGTATTGTGGGAGGAGCTGAGGTTGGCACATGGGTAAGGCACATGGGTAACATGGGTAAGGAGGTCCTGTGCATGTGTGATCTATACCTTAGTCTGCCAGTGCTGCAAGCTGGGTGAACCAGCATTGCAGCAAACTGAATGAATGGCTCAAGGGACACCAAACAGAACAAAAAGTAATTGGGGAAAAACACCCCCATTTACAAAAGGGCATTCCCAGCCTAGATTTTTAATGGTAGATAACTGGTATCAAGGCTGATTTCACCCTCTACAACTTTGTTGGGACTGTCCGTAGCCCACTGAAACTTGCTTTGGTTGCGATCAGTGTGTTCTAAAGTGTTTATTTCTTCCTCCACATTTCCTTAAACAAGGCTATTCTTGGCAAATAGGCCATGGTTTTGCAAGAACCGAGCTGAGCCACCGAAAGGCGGAAGCTACTTGCAAGAGCTCATTTCCTCTACATGCGCCTCTGTGTAACGTATGCGGACTTGTACAGGCAGCATGGAATTTGAAAACAGCCTCGAGGCCTGCAGCTACAGATTTAGCTGGTTAGTTCAAATCAACATGGGAGTCCTCACCTCAGCATCTCTTGGCTGCAAATAATACTGTCTGCTTCCTAGGCACACATCCATACACGTGCATGTGCATGTGTGCACATGTGCGCGCACACACACAGTTCTCATGCTCTCTTCTTAGGCCTTCAGCTCCCATTTGTCTAAGCCAATGGTTCTCAAACTGTGGGTCCAGAACCTACCAGTGGGTCATCATGACCCAATTTTTGGTGAAACTGACAGGGCAGATTAGGCTATGTGCATCAAGGGTTAAACAAGCTGCTACAGGGGGGAGCATTGCTGCGCAATCACCATTATAGCCACACCCCTTGGTATTTATTAATCAGGCAGCAGCCTCTAGGGCAGTGGTTCCCAAACTTCTTCAACTGGTGGCTCCCTTAACCTGCTGGACCGGCGGATGTGACTCCCCATTAGGCTACTATCCTATACATCGTATAGGGCGGTGGGTTTTTGTAAGGATTCCACAGCTCCCGTCCCCTGGCTGGTTTCCATGGTTCCCCAGGG
Organism: Lerista edwardsae; assembly: GCA_029204185.1. Classification (NCBI taxonomy): domain Eukaryota; kingdom Metazoa; phylum Chordata; class Lepidosauria; order Squamata; family Scincidae; genus Lerista; species Lerista edwardsae. The sequence goes on from JAJKFI010000047.1 coordinate 5,837,427, forward strand.
AGCCACACACAGCTCAGAGTTTGGGAGCTGCTGCTCGAGGGCCTCTGAGAGCCACTGCTCTAAGCTAAGCATTTGACTCCTCCTTTCATAGGTCTTTCTGCCTGGCCTGTCTTTTTTCTACAATCTGATCAGTCCAATTAATATCCGACAGAACCGTAATATTAGATCAAGTTTCACTGGCACGCGACAAAGCCTCTCCTTTTACAGCTGCTTTTTTCAGTTTAATTGGGAGAGTCATCAACTAAACTTTAATTACTGACATTGTAATTAATTTAGGCTGCAATCCTATACACACTTCCCTGGGAGTGAGCCTCACTGAACCCAATGAGACTTACTTCTGAGTCGTCGTGCATCGGTTTGGATTGTTAAACTGGCACAAGGCAAGGCCGCGTATATTTTAAAATTGTTTTCATTCTGATGTGCTATCATGTTGGGATATATTTTAGAGCACTATATTTAATTTGCAAGTTGAAATGAGTTTGCAACTGAGTTTTAGGCGGGAACCTGGTCATGTGATATGTACAGGTCAATGTTGCAATTATGTACGGGCTTGAACTGGACTGGATGTCAGTGAGTCTGTGTTAGTGTGTGAGGAGCTGTCTTTGCTGTTAGATGTGTGGAGAGAGAGAGAGAGAGCTGAGTATGATTTCTATGAAGCTGTTCTATGTAAATACGTTCTAAATACAAAGTTCTGTTTAGAACAAGTCTCTGCATCTTCATTTGAACGAACCTAAAGGTCACTCATCGTGTCCACCCTAAGGCCGCCACTTTCCTTCAGGTTATGGGCCCAGCAGGCCGTTAGAAGGACATTGAGTTGACCAGAAGTGACCAGTTCCAGGTTGGAGGAAGCTGTGACGAGGAAGAAGCATCTGGTGAGGTCAGCATGCAGACCAACGTCAGCATGGCGAGTTTTCCCTTGACCCGTCTGTCAGGGAACAACTACATGGCCTGGAGCACCAAGATGGAAATGTTCCTGCGTCGGGAACAGCTGTGGACCATCGTCCAAGACCCTCCAGATGAGTATGACGAGGCAAAGTCCAGACTGGATGAGAGGGCTCTGGCCACGTTGATACTGTCCCTGGAAGATGACCAACTGGTGCACGTGAGAAAGATAAAGACAGCCCATGAGTGTTGGAGGACTTTGAGAAGCCTGTACGTGAGGGACACAATGAGTTCAAAGATTATGTTGTCCAGAAAGTTGTACAGAGCAAGACTTCAACCTGGAGGCAGCATGAAAGACCACCTCCAGTTTATGAGGAAGACATTTCAAGAGCTGGAGGAGAAAGGAATGGACTTTCCTGAGCCACAAAGGGCTTGTATTTTGCTGAGCTCTCTGGACTCAAGTTATGATACTTTTGTGCTCACTCTAGAGGCAATTGCAGAGAGTGAAATGACCGTGGCGTTCCTGACCGGGCGTTTGTTGGAGGAAGAGGAGAAAAGGTCAGAGAATTTAAAAATTAGAGCCAGCAGCAGCAGCCCAGCAGCAAGCAGGATCCAGAGCACTGAAAAGAAGAGCTCAAACGTGCAATTCATCAAAAGGTGCTTCAGATGTGGATCCGAAAGACATTTGCAACGTGACTGCACACAAGAAAGACTCCAAAGGAAGAAAGGACCGGACTCATGGAGGGGCAAGGAAGAAGGGAAAGTCTCCGTGGTCAAGATGACCCAAGACAGTGAACAACAGACTTGGCTAGTGGACTCTGGTGCTAGCCAGCATGTTGCAGTAGACCCTGCTTTGTTCACTGAGCTGGTGCCTACACCAAAAGCCCATGTCAGTTTGGCTAATGGTGTGTGCACCTCAGTGAAGGGCAAGGGAGAAATTTTTATACCTTCTCTGGGTGAGTCTGTAAAAGAAGTCCTTTGTGTTCCTGACCTACAACACAATCTATTAAGCGTTTCTTGCCTTTGCAAACAAGGTTTTAAAGTACAGTTTGAAGATAATGTTTGCAGCATTATGAAAGGCAATGATGTGTGTGTGCATGTGTGTGAAAATGAGAACTTATACATGCTGCAAGATGTTTCAAAGGGCAATGCAAATCAGGAGTGTATGAATGTGTTTGCAAACACCCCTGAGCATGATAATTGTATCCATTTGCTACATAGGAGACTGGGACATTCTGGGTTTGCAGCACTGAAAAGAACAATTGAGAGTGCACAGGGTTTAAAATTGAAAAACTGCAACAATTATTTGGACTGTGCAACTTGCAAAATTACTAAACCTGTTGCATACCCTGTAAGCAAGAAAAGTGAAAGGGTAAAGGATTCTCCTGTGCATTTGCCAGAAGGTTCTGATGCTCAGACACAGCAGCCAGTATTAACAAAGCAAAGGGCTGAGTCTAACAGTGAGGCACAGAATCTGGATGAGGAGAAAGACAATTTGAATCTTCCTGTAATTGTAAATAGCCAGGAAAATAAAGATGAGCAAACAGAGCAGCTAAGATGGAGAGCTGCCATAGGTGATAAAATGTTTGAGAGATGCCAGTTACCACCTGAGAAGAAGGTAATTGATTTCAGGTGGGTGTCCAAGCAGAAGGCTTTGGGTAATGGTAATTTGCAGCACAAGTCAGGACAAGGCTGACATGACATTTGCAACAGTTAGGCACAATGTTATGTGCAAGTTGCTGGAAATGTCAGGTTATGTAGAAAGTTTAAAATGTATAGTTATGAATGTACTGTGTGTAATGTACTATGTATAATGTATGTGTATGCCATTTCAACTTGAAATTTGGAGGGGTGTTGGGATATATTTTAGAGCACTATATTTAATTTGCAAGTTGAAATGAGTTTGCAACTGAGTTTTAGGCGGGAACCTGGTCATGTGATATGTACAGGTCAATGTTGCAATTATGTACGGGCTTGAACTGGACTGGATGTCAGTGAGTCTGTGTTAGTGTGTGAGGAGCTGTCTTTGCTGTTAGATGTGTGGAGAGAGAGATAGAGAGCTGAGTATGATTTCTATGAAGCTGTTCTATGTAAATACGTTCTAAATACAAAGTTCTGTTTAGAACAAGTCTCTGCATCTTCATTTGAACGAACCTAAAGGTCACTCATCGTGTCCACCCTAAGGCCGCCACTTTCCTTCATATCATAACAAAAGAAAATGAATACATTAAAGATGATCTTTTAAATAGTACTGTAGCACTTTTCCCCATGTGACAAAAAGGTGTTCAGGTTTGGTAAGAAGCCCATTTATGTACTGGCATGCCCCAGTATCCGCTGGGGTTCTGTTCTGGACTCCACCCTATCCGCAAGGATACATGAAATTGCGGATACTGCGGTTGCCTTTTTAAAGATAGGGGATCATCAGTGGTTTTGCTGCAACAAGGTAAAAAAATAGATTTGTTTAATGTTCCCCTGTCTTTTTAATAGGGTCCCAGGATCCATGGTATCCATGGATAATTGAAACCATGGATACTGAATCCGTGGTAACTGGGGCATGCCTATAAATGTTTTTTCCCCATTGTTTAATATCCTGCCTATCTTCTCCTGTTTGAAGGTGTTGACGACCAATGACAGACACATAAATAATAACAACAATAAAAACACTATTTTAAAAAGACAGCATCAAACTCCCAGCAGCCCCAAACAATTAATCGTTCAAGGACAGCACTAAAACCACAGACCTTTAAAAGCTTGCAGGCTGAAAGCTGTTTTCAGCTGGTGTCAGAAGACTACCAATGCAGAAGCCAGCCAAGGCTCCAGTGGCAGGAAGTTCCTCATGCTGGGCATCATTATAAAAAAAGGCCCTTTCTCACATGTCACTGCCCACCTCACCAGCTGTAATACAAGAAGGCCTCACCAGCTAATTACAATTTTAAATTGATTCTTTTGGTCAGCCGTTACATTGGTCAAAAGGTTTATCATCAATAAGTGAAACATTCCCCCGTTCTCAGCCTGCCTTATTTTGCCATTTCATGAATGGCATGGCTTGGCTGCAATGGTCACTTGGAGCTGTTTGTTCAGCCAGCATTTTTTTTACGGTGTCCTTCCTCTCTACCTGAAGAATACTAGACTTGGATTATTCAGGATGACAGCACCCCCCCCTTTGCAGGACCAGCCCATTTGTGAGGCCATCTGAGGGGGTCACCCCAAGCAGCAGATTAGCAGGGGTGTCCACCTCCCTCCAGCCATCCACCCACTCCCCTCCCATTACTCTCTGGACTGGAAAGGGCAAGGGGGGTACTCTAGTCCATCACTCTGCTCCCCATTCCCACTCTCCTCCACACTTCCTCTTCCACCCTTTTCTTTTCCAAATCAGGGAGTGTCAAAAGGGAAGGCTGACATATCACCAGCTAAGGGGGGGGCGTCATCTGGCTGGATCATCACTTCAGGAGCTGGAAGGTCATGGAACTGGAATACAGTCTCTTCCGATTCCATAATTCTTGGCCAGAGAAAGTAAGCCACTTTTAAGCACTGGCACATGAGAGAAATTTAAAGTAGCTCAACGTTTGTTTAATTTAAAGTTTCTCAACGTTTGTTCCCCACCGTACCACTTTGCATGTTCCACCTATTGGAAGCACCAACCGAAGTAACTGGTGATAAGAACGTAAGAAGTACCCCACTGGATCAGGCCAAAGGCCCATCTAGTCCAGCTTCCTGTATCTCACAGTGGCCCACCAGGTGCCTCAGGGAGCACATGAGGCAACAAGCCGCCTGTATCCTGTTGCCACTCCCTTGCACCCGGTACTCTGAAGTAGCCTACTACTAATGTAAGGAGGTTGCACAATCCATCATTGCAGTGGTGGTATCCAAAGCAGGAGGAACCGGAACGCTAGGCGGGACATACAGTTGATTGGCAGCCTGTCTGTTCCGCCGCCTGCCCGCCCGCCGTGCGGGCTGCCCCCGGTTGGCATGCCCCACCACTGCTCACCCAGGCACCTGGCACACCCCCACCTGTCCTCCCTGGTGAGCAGGCGCCCCCTCCGAAGCCAGGGCAGCCCATGTGGCGGGCGGGCAAGCAGCGGAACCGAACGGACGGGCAGCCAATCACACGTAAGTCCCACCCAGCGTACCGGTTCCTCCCACTTTAGATACCACCACTGCATCATTGCCTATAGCCCACGATGGACTTTTCTTCCAGAAATCTGTCCAATCCCCTCTTAAAGGCATCTAGGCCAGAGCAAAAAAAAGGGCTTATGAGTTCCACAGCTTAATTACCCGCTGGGTAAAACAAGTATTTCCTTTTATCCGTTCTAACTCTCCCAATACTCAATTTTAGTGGATGTCCCCTGATGATGTTGTTGCTAGATACTCCCAGATTAGGAAGTCAGACATGATGCAACACACACCGGTAAGAGGCACAGGGTGGATGGGAGAGCTTTTTCAAGCATGTGAAAAATGCATGCTGGAGCTCTGCCCTCTGAGCCAAGCCTCCTACCACTGCTTGTCACACTGCATTGCTGGTCTCACTGCCAGGCAATGGGAGTCGGGGGTATCCCATGTGCAGCACTGGACAGCACCTCAAGCACCAGTGGCACGAGCACCAGTGGCTGCAAAATGCTGATTTAAATACTTTGGAGATTTGCTTCCCCACCTGAAGTCCTATCACTGCTTTGAGTTCCCCGCTTTTAACATGTGGCCGCTGGCAGCACACTCTTCCTACCTGCTCCATCTTCCCCTCCTGTTTGGAATGGGACTGTGGGGAGGGAGGAGACTGAACGGTGAGCCAGCACCAGCTCAGCAAAAATCATAGCAGCTATTTTTGGATGGCCAAAGACAAACCACAGTCCAGTCTTACGGTAGCTTTGTCCTTGACTGAGTCACCATTTAATTCCATGCCAAGAAGCCAGGAGGTGAAGAATTACAGCTCAGGAAAAAGGAAACTTGCTGGGGAACCCAGGAAGCCAAATTCTCCTCGCTGCAGGGAAGTCCCAAGATGAAGCTTGCATGCTAGCAACGTTTGGTGACTACAGACAGGGATAGCAGCAGTTCAGCTGACAAACCTAGGCAGGCATCTGGACATCCGAAGCATCCTCCTCTGACTGACTTGAACCATTGACCCCTGTAGCTCAGTACGATCACTGACTGATGGGCTCACCAGGATTTTTCCCAGCACCTCCCAAGAAATGCCAGGAATGAAACCTTTGGCACGCCACACAGGTGCTCTTCCATGGAGCTACAAATCCTCCCCAAAACCCAGTCCTACAAAGACAATCCTGGATGGGGCTCCAAAAATGTAGGCAAGGTCTGGCATAGCTTGTGAAAAGAAGTCAAGAAGCACTTGGCACTGAGAGTCCCACAAATCTCCTTAAGCGGCCTACTTGGGTGTAGGGCCTCACAAATTTAAAAAAAAAACAACTGGCAATGTGTAACACAGCAAAAGCAAAATGCTAGTATAATAGAGTCTCTCTCTCTCTCTCTCTCTCCCCTCCCCTACCCCTTTAGGGGGAAAACCAGTGGTGTCATTCAAATGATTTAGGAACAGGAACTAACTTTTGACTGGCACTTGTCGGGAACCCGGAACCAGCCACGGAGCCCATTAGGATCCGGAATGCCCATTCTGGTCCGTTCCCCCTGAATGACATCACTGGGAAAAACACAGATTCTCATCTCCACCATTTGAAAAATAGGCTTGGACCTCTATAGGCAATGCCTAACCACATTTCCAGTGCTAGAGGGGTTGGATAAGAATTGATGAAAAGGGACTCGTTTGCACCTCCCCTTGCAAGTGGGAAAGAACAAATTCAGTGCCCAAATGCAGATGACCCTTAGTTCACATGCTGTGTAGAGGTCACACAATTTCGCTGTCCTTGGCACAGAATTTGGGTTATCTGGCTTCAGAATGCCGCATTTTTCCTCTCCGCACAATACAATTTTAGAGCTGCTTCAAGAACTTTTCTATTTTCTGAAGCATTTCAAAAGCCAGAAGGACTTATGACGCGTGGGCTTTTTTTTTTTTTTAATTAAAACTGAGATTCTCAAAAAAGCCAGATTCCCTGCCAGGAAATCTAGTTCAATCTTAGCAGCTCAGATCCGGGGTTGGTGCCTCCTGGTGCCTACTCCTCCACTGCAGGCTTCCTGGATGTGAAAAGAAAAGGGGATGGAGCAGAAGAGAAAGTGTGGAGGAGGGGAAAGTGGTGAGCAAGACAGGGGCAGCCCATCTATGAGGCTAGGTGATGATGCGGGTTGTTGCATCAGCAGCAGATTGCAGGGGGTGAGAGGGTGATGGATCTGGGGCTCCCTTCAGCCCAGCCACAGACATGAGCTGCACTGATCTGCTTTCCAACTGCTAAAAGCAAGCAGAAAACAGCATGGATTCATCTAACGTGGGACTTCTAGTTTGATTTATAGGGAGTGTGCAAATGAAGAAGCAACTTCATTCATGCGGTCCCTTTAAATAAAACTGGAATCCCTGCACTTCCACAACTAAAAAAAACCGGCATGAGGAGCATAATAAGGGGCTTTTTTCCCTCCCTAGGCAGCAGTGGCAAACCTGAGGTTACATTGGGCTGTGTTTCAAGTTCCACCCCTGCTGGAGCTCAGAGGCATAACTAGGGACGGTCCAGTACGCACATCTATCTACCACTGTCCTCTCCTCTAAAATTTTTCTTCTACTCCATTCCCTTCTTTCCACATCCAGGGAGCAGGAAGAGGAGTGGTTTCAGCAGTGGCTGGCAGACTTTGTTGGCACTGGAACAATTTGGACCATCCCTGGCAGATGGTAAAAGACTGCCAATTCTGACTGAAGCTATGCTTGCAGATGTGATTTTTCCAACATGACGCAATGCCAGACATTCCTGGAGGAAGGTCCTGGGACAGTGTCCCGGATTGCTTTCAGTGGTCACCTGGAGACTGATGCCAAATCCTAGGGACTCCAGGCTAATCCTGGAGGGCCAGCAACCCAAGGAGGACACCCTCCCATCCATCCTCAGCCAAGGCAACTGCTTCAGTTGGCCTCCCAGACAGTCGAGCCCTGCTCAGACCTTGCAACACCATTGATGCTTTTCTTCCTATCCAATAACATGGCATTAAAAAAAACAACACTCGAGAGCAGCACTTTTTGAGTAAATGGCCCACACAGACTTACCAAGAAACTGAGGGAGCAGTTAGACCAGCTAGAGTTAGACCGGCATAGTTAGGCCAGCAAAGTTTGGCTGCCACAAGGGGCACCGTAAAATATGTTTGGACCACTCTCGGAATCAGAGAGGCCAGCACACAGACGTGCGCCATCCTTCCTGTCTCAGAGAGTGGTCCAAATGTGCTTTACGGTGGCCCTTATGCTGGCCAAACTTTGCTGATCTAACTCCAGGTTAGGATTGCGCCCTGAGAGGAACTTAAAGCCTGCAGGATGGTAGGCAGCCACTAAGAGAAGTGGTTTGCCTTTCAGGAATGCCTCAAATGTGCTAGCTCAGTTTCCTCTTGCAAGCATTTCTGGCAACAAAGGTGGGTTCCCATCTGGGACGAAGCTGGCAACTCTGCATGAGGCCTTTAGACTGGGATTCCCAGCAGTCAGATTCAGCCAAGACAGGGAGAGAAAAGGGCTTTTTTTTTTTTTGGTCCAGTATGTGCCAAGAAAATTAAGCAAACCTCACATTTTCTCATCTCTCTCCCAACTCGCTTGGATTGCAGACAAGTTTTGAGTTGTGAATGGAACACACTTGACAGCCGTGCTATTCAGCACAACACAGCTTGTTTAGTGGAGGCAACCACATCTTACCAATCAGCATATATTTGGAGGTGTGTGGGGAAATGGTTCTTTTTCTGAAAGATTTATAATCCTCTGTGCCATGATAAGCCCAAGTGGCTTATTGAAGATTTATTTATCTTTTTCTTAATTCATTTGCATGAGACCTGTTAACCTGGGGCCAAGGTTTACCTAAAAAAAATTACCAATTAATTTTATTACATTTTGATTTAATTTTTAACTTTTTAAATAATGAGATACCCTTTGGGAAAGGGAACCAGTTTTCTCATTCCTTTTACTCATTTCTCATTCTTTAACCTGCTTTGAGAACTATTTTTGGGTGGAAAAGCATAAGAAGAGCCCTGCTGGATCAGGCCAAAGGCCCATCTAGTCCAGCTTCCTGTATCTCACAGTGGCCCACCAGGTGCCCCAGGGGGACAGGAGACAACAAGATGCTTGCATCCTCTTGCCACTCCCTTGCACCCAGTACTCTGAAATAGCCTACTACTAATGTAAGGAGGTTGCACAATCCATCATGGCCTATAGCCCACGATGGACTTTTCTTCCGGAAATCTATCCAATCCCCTCTTAATGGCATCTATGCCAGATGTCATTACCACCTCCTGTGGCAAAGAGTTTTACCGCTGGGTAAAAAAAGTATTTCCTTTTATCTGTTTTAACTCTCCCAACCCTCAGTTTTAGCGGATGTCCCCTGGTTCTGGTGTTTTGAGAGAGGGAAAAGAACATCCCTCTATCGACTCTATTCCTTCCATGTATAATTTTGTATGTCTCAATCATGTTCCCCCTCAGGCGTCTTTTTTCTAGGTTGAAGAGCCCCAAACGCTGCAGTCTTTCTTCATAAGGGAGGTGCCCCAGCTCCGTAATCATTTTCGTCACTCTCTTCAGCACCTTTTCCAGCTCCACTATGTCCTTTTTAAGGTGCGGTGACCAGAACTGTATGCAATATTCCAGACGTGGCCTTACCATCGATTTGTACAATGGCATGATAAATTGGCTGTTTTATTCTCAATCCCTTTTTTAATTACACCAAGCATGGAATTGGCCCTCTTAACTGCTGCCACACACTGGGTCGATACCTTCATCGAGTTGTCCACCAGCATCCCAAGATCTCTCTCCTGAGCTGTCACAGACAACTCAGAACCCATTAGCCTATAGGTGAAGTTTTGATTTTTTGCCCCAATGTGCATCACTTTACACTTGTCTACACTGAAACGCATCTGCCATTTTGCTGCCCATTCCCCCAACTTGGAGAGATCCTTCTGGAGCTCTTCACAATCTCTTCTGGTTTTCACCACCCGGAAAAGTTTTGTGTCATCCGCAAACTTGGCCACCTCGCTCTTTATCCCTGTTTACCAATATTCGAATCAGTCTCACGATGGGTGCAACAAGACCTGGGTTTTGGTGCAACTTTTTTTGGTCCAAGATGGCGGAGATGATAGGAAGCTAATTGCCAGAGCTCCTCCGATTATAAAGTTTTTATGAGTTTTTTTTAGCTCACAAGTCTTTTAATTGTTTTTTTTAATTGGTTTTTTAAGCTCTGTTTTGGCTATCTTTATTGGAATGTTTTTCCTTTACTGGAAATGTTTTTCCTTTACTCCCCCTGGAGATTACGGCAAGTAGCGGACTGGACTTAGTGCTGTGCTGCTACGAGGTTTGAAACCGACTGTGGAGAAGAGGATTTATTGTTTGGAGAAGAGTCACAGTTTGGAGCAGTTTTATATTAGAACATCTCCTGAGCTTGTGTCTTTCTGATGTGGTTAAGTACTCGGACTCTTAAAATAAACAGGTGCCTCTTTGCCTCTTCGCCTTAGCAGGTTGGTCGTCCCTTATCAGACGCCATTTCTTCTGAATTGGAGCCAGCTCTGCATTGAAAGAAAACTTATCAGTCTGCAGCGCATAACAACTCGAGAAGTTTTTGGCCATCTGCTAAATGATGTTTTGAAGCACTTGGAGATAGGTCCACTAATTATATTTGATTATACTACGTTAAGGCTAAACCATTCTGCTTTACTGAACTCGAGGGAGCTTCCCCCCCCCCTCCTCTCTGGATCATCGTTTGTAGTGCTTAATGAGTTGTTCGTGGCGTCGGCTGTTTGCCAGGCTGGGGTCGGCAAAGATCAGGAGTTTCTTTTGAAGCAGATAAGCTGTCTACACATTGGATAAGAAGGTACAATTGGTAAAAGGATTGTTTTCTTCCTTACTGTGAATTGAGAATTGAGAATTGCTGTACTTCTCCTTTAAATTGTTCCTCCTCTCGTGTTCTACTCCCATTTTGTGGCACTACTCCCTTGATCCTGCGTTCAAAATTACTGTATTTAACTAACTTCTCATCCAGTTTCCCATACTCAGGCCTATGATGGTGTTGACAAGGAATCAATATAAAAATCTGGATTTAAAACCTCTATTGTTACAAGATGGAAAGAAAGCATCAAGCAGGAAGCCAGCTAACTCGACGCAGGCGAGAATAACAAACTTTTTCCCCAGAGTATCTCTGGAGGGAAATGCCCCTATGAGTGTGGAGCCTGAGTCGGGGGAACTACTATCTATGATAATTAAGTCCCCATCTAAGTCATTGTTGCCTGAGCTTGACAAAGATGAAGCTACTCTTCCCACGAACTATCATGAAGGCTCCCTACAGGGGGACCTTCAGTCCCATCTAGTTCCGTCAGAAGAACCTCAACATCATGAACAATTGGATTCTAATCCTGAACCCTCGCTTCACCCATCTCCCTCTGACTCCTTTTCCTTGGATTTGTTGGGCACGCAGTCTACTTTGATTGCTCATACTCTTAAACACCTGTTGGAGGACTTATCTTATATCAGATCGGCTATTGGAGATCTGAAGTCACTGCTTGTGGAATTAACAAGAACTGTTAAGCAATCTATTCAGAAGCAAGTCAATAACCTTGATATTGCTTTTACGAATGCTGCCAAGGATGCCAATAAAACTGCCCCTAGACTGATTGCTACTACACAGGCATTGTACCCTTCTATCGCCAGAATAAAAGGTACACCTCCTCGGCAAGTGGTTGATGAAGCTTGTAATCCATCTACAATGGTGCTCTCGATTACTGATCCCAGCTCCAGCCAGGAAATTCCGGCTCTACTGCCTCCTTTACCGACTTGTAGCAACAGACTAGAAGATGATCCAGACGTCTGTCTACCTTTGAGACCACCAAGCACCCCTCTTGAGAAGTCCAAGTATCCTGATTCTACTTTGATTCTCATGAAGTCCCAGTTAATGTTCAAGAATTTTCCCAACCCAAGGAAAAAGTTATCAGCGACGGGGAAACGACTCTATTTTTTTAGAACGGTGTCCTCTTTGGGGGTGATTCCCCCTCCTTTAGAGGAAATTATTGATGTGGAATTTATTCCTTTCCCTTTTTCTATTACGGGTCTTAGAGTGGAATTTGCTAACATACTTTCAGTTCGCAGATTCCTAAAATATAAGACTTGGTTGACAAATGCTAACATAGAGGTATACAGATACTTTTGTAATCCCTTAATTCGTCCGTTATTACCTACTAAGAATGTAGAAATGATAGATCCTGCTACCATTGAATTACCTCATACTTCTGACCCATTATTGGTGAATCAAACTCTGTCTCAACCAGTCCCACTTAAAACTGGAAGTCAGCCCTGTGTGCATTTAATGCAAGCAGAATTAAATCCTAATAAGAACAAAATTAAACCTCCCAAGGAGAAACTTGCTAATGTTGACCCTGAAATACACAATGCCCTCTCCGAGGAAGAGGCAAATTTGATCACGGGTTTTTTTCTTTTGCCTGAGGAAGGTCAATTATTCATTAAAGACAGGCTTCATACGTTATCCAGGTTATTAAATTTGGATTTACCCAAGATTGAGAAGGAAAATGTCACATCTTATAGGAGTGATTTCCCCACTCCTTTATCTCCTTCTTGTGCTGTGGATAGAGGCTCTCATGATGGCTCCTTACTTTCAGTGGATGCCCCAACACAACCTGTTCCTCTCCCAAATTATAACTCTATAAACCCTGATTCCAAAGGTGACAATTTGATCCTTAACGTAGAGTCCGCTTTGTTACCCTCTTCTTCCTCCTTACCTGTTATTTCTGTTAAATCCCCCCCTCCAAAAATTAGATGAAATTACCATGAGGGCATCTTCTTTAGTCAATAACAGAATTTCCCTTGGGGCAATTAATCAGTCATTCAATACCGATATTCCTTGTCGGTTAACCAACTCGGACCTTTCTTGTTGACTATCTGTACCCTCTCAGGCTCCTTTAAATCAAACATCTTCTCTTAAGCTAATTTCTTGGAATATAGCGGGTTGGGAAAAAAAGAAAACAGATCATGATTTCATCAATTATTTATCGTCTTTTGACATTATTCTTCTTCAAGAAACCTGGTCTCTAACTTCTTTATATATACCTGGATTCACTTCTCATCACCTCCCAGCTTTCAAATTGAAACAAATGGGTCGCCCTTGTGCTGGCCTTTGTTGTCTGATTAATTCTTCCTCCTGGTATTCTTTAACTCCCCTTGTTTCCCAATCTAGATTTTTTCAAGCTTTTTTGCTTTTGTGTAAAGACCTTAAGATATTAGTTCGTAATATATATATCCCACCCTCCTATTCAGATACTCCCACACCTTGGGACGAGGTGAAGTCTTTCACAATTGAATACTTGATGACCAAACCCCCTGTTTCCCTTCTTTTATTGGGCGATTTTAACGCTAGATTGGGACCTAACAACTTAGCCCTGGCTCAACATATGAATTGGGATTCAGAAGAGCTGATCCCCCCTGAGTTTCAAGGTTTAAGATTCTCACAAGATCCCGCATTCAATAATTATACTTCACACCTGATAGATCTTTGTCTTGAATTCAATCTACATATACTTAATGGCTCTATTGCTAGTGATATCCCAGGTAGACTAACTCATTTTTCCTCTAGGGGAACTAGTGTTTTAGATTATGCACTTACCACCTCAGACCTTCTGTCCCTTTTCTCAGACTTTACTATCGACCCTCGATCTGATAGTGACCATCTGCCTATTCTTCTTGTTCTAACTCTTCCTTCTTGTAATACATTGTCTACTTATTCCCGCCCACAATTTGCACCTCGCCTTAAATGGTCTCCCAAGATTGAGGAAGCTTTCAACATTTGGTCTAGAAAGAGTGAATCTATAAATCTAAATCGGAAGTTGACTGAGGCCATCTTGCCCTCTACTGCTATTGTTATCTATGAGTCTCTCTCCAAATCGCTAGTCCAGTCTCTTAGAGCGTCTCTTTCCACAAATTCTTATAAACAAGCTCCTTCCTGGTTTGATACAGAATGCTGGATCGCCAAGAAGTGTGTTAGACAGTTCTTTTTCTTAGTTCGCCATGACCCCTCTCCGGCCCTTCTAAAATTATATTTCCAGATCAGGAAGTCATGTCAAACCCTTTTAGAAGAAAAGAAGCATTTATTTGCTCAACGCAACTGGCAATTACTTTATGAAGCGATTCATTCCAATAATTATAAACTTTTTTGGTCACTTGTTTCTCGCACAAATTCCCCCCCAGTTTGTAATGTCCCCTCTACCATCTCTGCTTCTACCTGGGTTACTCATTTTTCCAGAATTTTTTCAGCACCAGTCATATACAAAGTTTCTACTCCGTGTCTAACTGACTCTCCGGAATGGCCACCAGTCACTCCTGATGAAGTCATAGAGCTTATTAGTACTTTGAAACCTGGGAAAGCTTCTGGTCCTGACGAAATTTTAGCTGAAATTCTTACTAGTAACCCTTCTTGGTGGTCGAACCCCTTATCTAACCTATTTACTCTAATTAATCAATCAGGTTTGTTTCCCGACTCTTGGCTTTCTTCAACAATTGTACCCATCTTTAAAAAGGGTGACCCTGCTCTTCCAGACAACTATAGGCCAATAAGCCTACTCTCAATTATCGGGAAGCTCTACTCTAAATATCTGCTTAATAGACTTACATCTTGGGCCCTCTCAAAAGGCTTGCCAGGTAGGGAACAAATAGGTTTCCGCCCGGGTGCCTCCACAGTTGACCATGCCTTCACGTTGTCTTTTTTGGCCGAAAAATACTCTGCCTACTATGGAATCAAATTGTATACGGCCTTTATAGATCTCAGAGGAGCGTTTGATTCAATCAATAGGGATATCCTGTGGAAGAAATTGACCAATTGGGGGATTGATCCTCGCCTTCTTTTTTTAATTCAGTGTCTCCATTCTTCTAATTCTTGTCGAATTCGCCTTGATGGCATAGGCTCCATGACTGACGAAATTCCTATCAACAAAGGAGTCCGTCAAGGCTGTATACTTGCTCCCTTCCTTTTCAATCTATACCTTGCTGACTTGCCCTCCTTTCTTTTCAGTTTAGAAAACTCCCCTCCTTCGCTTAATGGTGTTCCCGTACCTATCCTTCTCTATGCTGATGATGCAGTCCTGCTGTCAGTCACAAAATCTGGCCTTCGTCATCTGCTATCTTCTTTTCAAGAATACTGTCTTTCTAATGAATTATTAATCAATTCTGAGAAAACCAAAATTTTGGTCTTCTCGAAATCTTGGGCCCCGATGGTCTGGAAGATAGGTAAATTATCATTCCAGCAAGTTCAGACTTTTAAATATTTGGGGATTACTTTTCATTTCCGACACAGCTGGCTTCCTCATCGCAAAAATGCCATTTCTTCAGCCTTGTTACGCTTAAACGCGATCGCTCGATTTCATTATACCAGAGGCAACCAGTATATTCCTGCTGCTCTTCATATTTTTCAAATTAAAATTCTCCCCCAACTTCTATATGGAGCCCCAATCTGGATCGAGGCTGCAAATCAAGATCTAGATAAAATAGCTGCCTCTTTCCTCAGAAGGATTCTTGGGGTCCCTAATATAATCAGATTGTCTACCCTAATACTTGAGCTAGGTATCCACCTTCCTTCAACTACTGCTTGGTCCTTTACTTTTAAGTTTTGGCTTCGATTGCATCTTAATATTCATCCTGATTCTATACTCAATGATTTACTAAAAGACCCTTTTCTATCCAAGTGGTTCAAACTTCTTGACGCCAAACTCTTATCTTTAGACCTTTCCCCTGAATCTCTCTCAGACATTAATCTTCATAGAGCGCATCAAATTATCAAATCTAAACTTTGGGAACAGGAACTTAATCGATTACTTCCCAATTTAAACCCCACCTGTTCCCCTCATTTTTTTGGTCTCTCCCCTTCTCTTGGTGGCCCTTCTAATTATTTCAGTAAATTAATTAATCCTAGCAAAAGGAGAGCATTTATGCTAGCGAGACTAAACATTTTTCCATCAGCTGTTCATTTTGGCAGATTCTTAAATATTCCGCATAATAACAGACTTTGCCTCTTTTGCTCTTCAGAACCAGATACCCTAAGCCACATACTACTTCGTTGCCCGGCTCATCAACACTTACGGAATAATTTCCTTGAACCCTACTTGTCTTCTCTTTCTGCCTCCTTTGTTGACCCTTTGCCTATTCTTTTAAGCGATAACTCGGCCATCATTTCCAACTCGGTAGCGGATTTTTTACTAGCGGTATCTAAGTCAAAACCCCTCCCCTAACCCTGTTTTCCCAATATATTTTTTTTTAAATCTGTATCTCTATGACTACTTCAACCTTGTTTAATGATGCTAAGGCATCAATTACTATTGTTGTGAATTCTTCCTTCTTTTGTTTACCATGCCAATAAAAGGTTTTATAATTTGAATTGAATTGACCTGGGTTTGAATCCTGAATGACTCCTTGTGAGCAAGAGGAAAAGGCCTGTATGTTTAAATTTAAAAAAAAAAAAAACACAGCTCAGGGTGCAATCTTAAGATGAGTTAGGCCGCCATAAGGTAAGCCAGCAAAGTTTGGCCAGCACGAGGGACACCATAAAGTATGTTTGGACCACTCTTGGAGTCAGAGAGGCCAGCACACAGACGTGAACCATGCTTTATGGTGGCTCTTGCACCGGCCAAACTTTGCTGGCTTAGTTTATATCTTAACTCCAGCTTAGGACTGCACTCTCAGTGGTGCCGCTCAGGTTTTGAATGCAGAAGGTCCCAGGTTCAATGCTTGGCATCTCCAAGTGGCATAGCTGAGCGGGGGCAGAGGGATACACTCCC
Source organism: Lerista edwardsae (assembly GCA_029204185.1). NCBI lineage: Eukaryota > Metazoa > Chordata > Lepidosauria > Squamata > Scincidae > Lerista > Lerista edwardsae. The sequence goes on from JAJKFI010000047.1 coordinate 5,854,194, forward strand.
TGCCCATGGTGTTGTGGTGGTTTCCCACCATCTCTGCAGGGGTGAGTATGACAGCGCTTATCCGAGGTGCTTGGGAAATGCCACCAATTCAGCCCTCCTGCCTCCCTTTATCTGCGCACTGCTCCAAACATAGCTATTTCCGGGGCCACGCACGCAACAGCACAGGAGTGGGGGTGATGCAATGATGCAGTGGTGTATCATCCGGCACCTGGTACACCACTGACCCTCGCCTGAAATACTACTGCCAGTCAGTGTTGACCTTACTGAACTAGATGGCCGCACTGTCTGACTCTGTATAAGGCAGCTTCCTACGCTCGCTTAAGAAGTTCTCTCTCTACAGCCAAGACTCAGGATCAATAATATTAAAAGCCCTGCTTCAGAGCCAGCATAGTATATCGGGCAGTGGGGGGGATTCAGAGAAGCCATTCTCTGCTCAGCTCCCCAAATGGCCTTGGCCCAGTCTCAGCCTAGTCTGCTTCACAGGTTTGTCTGAGGAAAAACAAATGGGGTAAATGTGACCGAGCCTGTCTGAGGAAGGGCGGGAGGCAAATACGATGAAGAAGGAACAGGAAGGACCCCAAAGTCATCATGTCTGACTCACCAGTCCCAAGGCCGCCACCTGACCAACCCCATGATTTAATCTGCAAAACATATAAACATTAAAGCGCATACACATGAACACTGAAATGTCTGTAACAACTAAAAGCCTACTTAAATTTTTAAACATTGTACGTGACTCAGGCTCAGACTTTGGCAGGCCTCCAGTGGGAGGAAACTTCTCTGGAACTGACTGTCTTCAACGGGGATGTGATGTTTTAGACATGGGGGGAAAGGATGCCATTTCAAATAAGCCATGCCCTGACGATAAGCATAATCGTCATAATCAGACAAAATTGTCTTTAAAACATTATGCTTTATAACTTTCTACAAAGATATATTTGCGTTTCATCTCACCTTGCTGAGCACTCTAAGCTGACGTGTGTATGGTTTTCTCACATGCATGAAAATCTGAACTCTGTGCCAGAATCAACATGAAACCCTAAACTGTCAAATGTGATGACAAGCGTAATTTGTTGCATGAAAACACACTGGGAAGCTACAAATGGCCACAACACTCCTACAGCACATGTAATTCAAATACATGGGGAGAATTAGCACATCTAAACAGGAAATTTGCACCAGTTCCAAGTATATAGAAATTCCATCACATGCGAAGTGGCTGAAATTTTAAAGATAAAGAATGAGAAGGCAGATGCTTTCTCTTAAGGCCTTCTTTCATTTCCAGGGGCATGGTAAATAGTACATCATGACAGCTATATTACTGGGCAGGGAAAGAGGAGAACTGTCATGGCTCAACTTCAGCTATACCATCCAGAACTGGCTTAGCCATAATGGCAATCTAGCAGGGCTGGCCCCTCCATGAGTGGCAGTGTCTCCCAAGAGATGCACTAGCCCACCACTCTCCTTTCCTCTAAACCTGCAAATCCTGGAGGAATACTGGAAATCATGGTAAGTCTGGGAAATGGTAGGTGCATGCCTGGATGATATCCAGAGTGTTCTAATGGAACAAGATCATGAGCTTTCCATTAGCCCTCAAGGCCCAGACCCATTCGCAAAGCGATAGACAGGCATTCATGTGACATGAGGGAACGGTGATCTCTTAGTCATGGAAAATGTTACGCCACTCAGCACAAGCAAAGGTATTGGGTAGGAGGAAGCAGCAGCAACATCTTAATGTGGCTTGGCCTTCAAAATGCCTTTGGTTGTCCATGATCCACTCTCGTCACCCACAGCCAGCTTTGGATTCGGCAATGGGAGGCAACTAACCTTGGGTGGCAGGTTTGGGGGCCAGTTAAAGGACAGTACATTATTTATTATGGTGGGGACTGGTGGGATACCATTGGGGGTGCAGGAGAACTCTTTGAAGTTCCTACTTCAGGCACTAAAATGTCTTGGGCTGACTCATCTGACCTGTGCAACTTTGCTGGTAGAAAACAGACATGCAGAAAAAAAAACAACTCAATGTCAAAAAGAGGGAGTCATCCTGAAAACATGTCAATGACCGTTTTCCCCCTCTTTAACACAACTTGTTCCTGTTGGCTTACATCTCCCTTCTGCCTGGGATGGGAGACGTTCTCACTAAGATCCCCAGCCATAATTTCTACACGCCAACAGAATGAGAGACACAGTAATGGGAGGTGTGTTTGGAGGGGAGGAGAGAGCGACTCCCTGCATCTTTGTGTTTAATTACGGTACTACATGAATGCTAAACGTGAGGCAAGTAAATAGTTTCAGTAATTCCTCGTGGAATTCTTGTATGGTTGTGGATGTAATTGTGGTTGTAAATTCTTACAACCATCTTGCGAGATAGGCATGTGGCCTAAACCACTTACAGTTACAGACACAGGCATACAAAACTGAGCAGAAAAATTTTGGGTTTTTTTTTTTTCAAAAATGTACAGTGGTTTTATATGAATGTGGGATGCTGATTCCAAAACATGGCATCAGTTTTGCCCTATCACTCCTAGTTTTGGAGATAAGGTATAGCCAGGTTAGTGGTTCAAGCAGCTTCCTCACGAGGAAGCTGGTTGAAACATTCACTAATGAAGCTATGCCATATCTCCCAAACTAGATGTGATCGTGCAAAACTGATGCCATTTTTGGAATCAGCATCCCAAATATATCCAGGAAGAAGTCTAACTGTTAAGACAGCAAACTGGATGTTGGCCAGGGTAATTCAAAAGAGGAAGAAGTGGATGAAGTAATGGAGGGCAGTTCTATCAAAGGCTGTGTTAGCCATGATAACTAAATGGAACCTCCAAGTCCAGAAATGTACACCTCTGCAGAAAAGATGCTAAGGACAAGCAATAGGGAAAGGCTGTTATCATGCCTACCTTTGAGCTACTTCCACAGGCATCTGGGTGGTCAGTCTTGGGAAAGGTATGCTGGATTGCAGAGGCCCTTGGTCTGATCTAGTAAGGTTCTTCCTATATTATAATTATTTAAAATATTTGTTTGCTGTCTTTGTCCCATTAAAAGAGATGATCAAGCGGGCTTGCACAATAAAAACTGTCCTACAATTTTAAAACAACCAAGACTACAGAAATATGCCATGGTTATTGATCATTATAAGTCAGGAAAGACATATATTTTGCCTCCCCCCCCCCATCATGAACTTAACTGCAAGGTGGCACAAATTAGGGCTCCCAGCCAGTCCCCTATCCAGGCATAGACAAAATGCAGCCCGGCTTAGCTTCTGCAAGGTTGTTGCATGATGGACCTCAGACCATGCTCGTATTATTGTCCCCATATTACAGATTAGGCACACAGGGTGACTTGCCTAAGGTCACCCGAGTGTGTGGCTTAACTGAGATTCAAAGCAGGGACTAGGCTCATAGCCCACCCTCTTAACTATGATGCTGAGCCAGCTCTGGGGCATCTTGACCTGGAAATCACAGCCTTTGATTTGGAAGCCTTTTCCGCTACCTCTCTGATGTACGAGAATTTGTTGCTACTTGTGGCACCAAGTGGAAGGCATGCTTGATTCCTACATCCCCTGCATTTATATGAAGTTTAGATCTCCCGTCACAAATGGGTAGTAGTTTGACAGAGGTGTGTGTGTGTGTTTTAATTGTGATCCCTTTGAGGACAGGGAATCATTTACTGATGTATTTTGCTAAGTAAACTGCTTTATGAGCTTTTTCTGTTGAAACACAGTATGTAAATCTTAATAATTACTAGATACTAATTGTTGTCATTTTGATTATCCAGGTGGGGCTCCACCTCTCTCTCTCTCTCTCTCTCTCTCTCTCTCTCTCTCTCTCTCTCTCTCTCTCTCTCTCTCTGTGTGTGTGTGTGTGTGTGGAAAGAAAGAGAGGGGTGTGTGTGTGTGTGTGTGCATTCTGATGTGCATAATATTCAAAATCAAAATAATCATAATCAATATCCATATTAATATACTGCTTTCCAATTAAAAAAGGTTCACAATATGGTTTACAGAGAAAATCAGATAACTAACTGGTTTCCTGTCCCGAAAGGGCTCACAATCTAAAAAGGAGCAGAAGAAGAACCATCAGCAAACAGTCACTAAGAAAAAAAAAAAGACAGCACTGTGCTGGGGTGAAGTCGGTTACTCTCCCCCTGCTAAATACAAGAGGAGCACCACTTGGAAGTGTTACTCTTTCCCAGTTTGCAGAGCTAACTGGCTCCTGAGCTATCACCTGGCTCCTGTTAGCTTGGAAGCAGGCAGGCATTCAGAGTTACTTGGAACTGTTCCCTGGATTACAGATGCAATCTGAATGGCAGCTCTTGTCAGGGCCGGCCTTAAACCAATGTGACCAATGTCGTCACATTGGGCCCCGCACTTCAGGGGGCCCCGCACGAGCAGGACAAGCACATTGCCTGCAGCTGCAGCTGGGATCTCTATGGGCTGTAAGTCAGTGGGGCGAGCAGAGCAGCTTTACCTTGGGCCCTCCCACCTGCCCCCGCCTCTGAACAGCCCAAAATGGGCCACCTGGAAGCAGCTGGCAGTGACGTTATCATGTAACCACCAACTACTTCCATGTGCCATGCTTTGCATGCAGCATCAACAGCACTCTGCTTGGTGAGTGGGGGGCCCCGCAGGGACAGTGTCCCGACCCTGGCTCTTGCAGATGCCCCCAGAAACCTGGACGTCAAGAGGAGGAGAGGATGGCAGGGGGTGGGTCAGGGTCCCTTGGGTAGCTTCCTAAATGTGCCTGCTGCTGCAAACGACTTTTTAATGCCCTTTTTATTTTTGTTTCTCTTTTTTTAGTTTTGATTATAAGCTGCTTTGAGGGCCTCCCTAAGAGGAGGGGAAAATGTGGGTCGCACCTATCTTTCAAATAAAAGGGGACGGCCACGGCCATAGCACGCTCCGGGCAATGGTTAGAACACCAGGCGTGGCTCTGGAGAGGCCCTGGTTCAAATCTCTCTGTCTGCGATGAAGCCCACTTGGGTGACTGTGGGCCAGTCCCTCCGTTTCTCAGCCTATCCTACCTCCCAAGAGGGTTGTGAAAATAACATGGGATGGAGTTATCCTTGTATGGCAACCTGAAGGGAGGATGGGATAAGAAACATAACACAGGGCTACATGGTATGAATTAGGGAGCTGGATGTGGCTATGGGCTACCGATTGCCTAGCTCCATCCTGCACCAACAGAAAATGACCCAGTTAAAATAATGCACCATTTTATGCTTCTTGCGTTCTTTCCAAGACCTACAGAGCAAGGGCTGCCTATGCTGGACCACCAAACGTAGTAAGGTGCAATTGCTGAGTTGTACTTAATGCCCTGGATGGAGAATGACGGGTCTTCTCTGTCCTCTGCAGTTAGAGGGCTTTCCTGCTGCAGATTCTAGTTTCTGTTGGGTGCCTGGTTTTGAAACTAGTCAACCGCCCTCATTGCTCCTCACCCTCCTGCATTGTCTGCAGAGGCAGGGCCTATTCCAAAGTACCCCACTTTATTTGTCGTTAACTATGACATATGAACTATCAGACTTCTTTAAAATGAGTGAACTGGTTACAATATACAGTATATTTCAGCATTTTTGCAACTTAACTCATGCGGTTGTGTCACAGGCACACAAAATCACATGTTTGCAAGAATGCAAGTATTTTTGATCCAGAATAACCGTGCCCCTCTGATCTTCACACTCGCATTCACTGACGCATTGAAAGGTGGGGAGGGGGGAGGAGCTCAAGTTTTTAATCACCCTTTAAGGTGCAACAACATAGTTAAGATGATGTAAAGGGGGGAAGAAATCCACTTTGAGCAATCATGAGCACATGTTTCCAACCCTCGGCGTTAAGAAACGTGTACTCACAAGACCAAAATGGAGCAGAAAATACAACTTCCCCTCCTCAAGGGAAGGCAAATCCCCCGCCCCGTGCATCTACTATTCTCCAATTTTGTCAGCCTTCACAATCCAGACCTTCATGATACCCAAGAGAACCAGCGCTACTAACCAGAGCCACAACTCCAACATGCCTTCAAAGCAGATCTACAGATCTCCAAAACGGAGTCTTGAGGCTTTCCCCTCCGCAAGAGCACACACGCAATACAGCAATACACAGAACATGGTAGGATACTTACTAAGAAATGTGAACTAATTTCTGAGTAGAGGGCATAGATGCAGGCAATGATTAGCATTTTGGAGGGAACAATGGTGCAAAAGAAAAGACACAGGTTCATGTTTTGAGTATGGGACACGAGAGGGCTGGGATCAGCTTGCGGGTTCGGTAAGTCTGCCTAGTTTCCTTGTCCTCAATGGGCCATGCCAGGAGTGGCCCTGTCACATTTAAGAAACAGAAGGAGCACCCAAGATGTTTTCCTAGAGATCTGGAACACCAAACTCAAAGCAAGGCCTTAAAAGCATTCTCGTGGCCTTAAGCCAATGTGGCCAATGTTGTCACATTGGGCCCCACGCTTTGGGGGCCCTCCTGCACCAGCATAGTGAGAAAATCGCTGCCTGCTGCAGCTGGGATCTCTGTGGGCTACAGGTCAGTGGGGTGAGCAGAGTAGCTTTATCTTGGGCCCTCCCACCTGTCCCCTACAGCCCAAAATGGGCTTCCTAGAAGCAGTTGACATGATGTCGGTCAAGTCACCACCAACTATTTCCAGCTGTCATGCTTTGCGCACAGCATCGCAAGCGCTTCTCTCGGCGAGTCAGAGGCCCCGCAGGACGGGTGGGGACCCCCACGGGAATGCCCCGCGTTGAACCCCGCAGCTCCTTGTTCATTGCAAAGGTCAGTGCCCTTGGAGGTGAAGGCATTACTCTGCGAAACATCCAAGAGTCTGTTACTGCTAACTTAACATACTACATAGCACTAGCTCTGTGGGAGAACAAGAGCTCTTTCCTCTAGGCTTTGCAGACTATAACAGATTGGTTTCAGCAAACATTGACACAGAGAAATTGACCTCTCATAGGGAGATTGGGCTGAATAAGAATCGCCCCCACTCCAGATGAATGAATCTGGAGCCATCTCGCCACCCACAGTCATACATCTCTAACTTGGATGAGGATTCCCATTCCAGACAGGGTGTGAATACAAAATAATCTAAACCCTCATAATTTTGACCATTTATTGTGCCAGGTTTTTTTTTCCATTTGGGTGCTGCAGCAGGTGTTAGACAGAACAGAAATGTTAAATAACGTCATCCAGAACAATCCTTCTCTCCTACCCACTACCTGGGTTATGTGCTCATTACCAGTAATATGAATTAGCTGAATCCCCAATTGACCATAATCACCCATTGATAGTGGCGGAGTGGAATTCACCTATTATCACTCTTTTGCCCACATTGATTCCAAGTATGACTTTACTCCCTTGTTGCTCTTGTTTGCCCTTCTGGGTAGTTTTATGTGTTCGAAAGCATGCATACCCCAGAATTGGAATGATGGGTGGGGGGAAAGAGGGTGGCATTAAATAGGGGTGTGTGGGGAGGGATGCAAGTTAGGAGAGACTTACCAGTACATGAGCAAATCGTTCCTCCAGTTCCCCAGAGCTGGGCATAGGTTGTTTTGGGGGTGCTGGTTGTTTTGGGGGCAGAGGCGAAGAGGCAGTTGGTTGGCTTTTAATTTCCTTTGCTGGAGACATCTCCATGCTGCTTGCTGCATTGCCCATCCTGGGATTTTAAGCTTACCCACCAAAAATATCAAAAAGCACTACAAAATGAAAACGTCCAATCCAGCCTTAGTCGTCCCCCCTTCTGGAGAAGGGAAAAAAAAAGGTCAAAGGGAGTCAAAAGACACACTGCAACTTTCACCCCCAACCAAATGAAGAGGGAAATCAGTGAGGGCTTGTTCCAGGAACTCCCAACACGTGTTAATGAAGGAGTCCTCAAAGGCATAGGGTCAGCAAAGCCGCTTGTCCATGCTTTTGCTCCTGGGGCGCAGTGGGAGTTGAGTTAGCCAAACCGCTGAACTGATGCTGGGGTCGCCCATCAAGGTGACTTCTCAACACCTCGCCTCTGGGGCTATCATCCTCATCGCGGTCAGCTCTGCTTGCAGCCTCCCTAGATCTGGGCTGCCTGGTCAGTTTCCAATAGAATCCAATTGGTTAGTTTCTTTACAAAACTGGAAAAAGGAGCTTTATTCTTGTCAATTTCAGGCTGGAAGGCAACGTGTGGTCTTGAGGCGGTGGAGAGGGAGGTAAGGCAAGGCAGCCACGCTCTCTCGCTTAACGCTTCCCCCTCTCCTCCACCACCCAAAAAAAAAAAAAAAAAAAGAGGAAGAAGCTGAATGCAACGGCGGCTGCTCTCTGAACAGGAAGTCAAGCTGCAGGTGCCGTATTGTGTGTGATGCATGTAATCTAGTTGTAACTTTTCTCGTCCTCTGCAGCTCTTATTTGGGGTTGCAACCCAGAATTGTCACTCTCGTGCTCTCGCTCCCCCCCTCCCTCTTGCATGTCAGTCCTCTGCGCTCAATTTGGCGAGGATGATCAGGAGGCAGCTGCGGAAGGACCACACGGCTTCTGCAAAGGCAGTGGTGATGGAGAGAGATCGCCAGCGCTCGGGAAAAGACGGCTGCAGGAACAGCAGTGCGAGAGATGCCACGGCTTGCCCGTTCCCCAGTGCAACAGCCATGGCCTGTTGAGGAGATGGAGGGGGGAAAAATAGCAGAGTCACCTGCTCGAGAAATGGGGATCTCGAGCAGTGAACGGCAGCAGAGGGTAGAATGGACGCGTGAGACTGACGGAGAGCTCTCAGGGTCTCAAAGCCCATAGATTTCAGGGAGCTTATGTGCTTGATTACAACATTTAGCGTTTAAAAGGTGCAATACTTAATTTCCGAAACGAGCAAATACACTGGGGATCTCTAGCCTGCTTGCTCCTGGCGCTCTGCCAAACAGAGAAAGGAAAGTGCTCTGTGCATGTTCAGAGACACTTCTTAAAAACCCGGCCTTGCTTCTTCTCGTGTTTCCACAGGGGCCGAGGCTTGTCATTCAGAGCAGGGCGTTTAAGATTAAGGCCCGCTACAAAATCAGGGTGGAAGAGAACGCGAGTTTGGCAAGGAAGGAGGGGGCAGGATGCGATTTTCAACCGGAGCTCTCTGGGTTTGGCTAAGGCGAGGGTCGCGGGGAAGGAAATCACGTGCACAGGACTAAGCCGGGGCAGCAGGCTCGTCAAAGCGTGAGCACATTGGAATGGGGGTGGCGAAGAAGCACACAGGCGCCACCCCCCTTTATATTAGCGCTCCAAACTTTAACGTTGCATGACCACATATCCTTGAGCATTTGGTGTCGTCGCCCCCACCCCTCTCATTCTGCAGGACGAGGGAAGGGAGGTGAGTGACTCCCACGGAGGGGGACAACCGTAGGCGGAGGGAACCCCCCTAGTAGGTGTTGCCAATTTGCCAAATCGGTTTGGAGTGGAGAGGCGTCGTCATATCATGCCTTCTTTGCAGCTGCTGCTAGTTTCCTTGGACTCTGGAGAGGCACATTCCGCCAAAGCCCAACCATTCGCCCTCTAGTGGCCGGCGTGGAAAGTGGCTGGCGTGACAACTGGAAACAAGCTTCTGACTCTCACTTCACCAGCCTTTTCCGAGCCCCAAATAAGGACAGCACTTTTCCCATTTCAGGCTTTCCCCCACAATCCTCTTTCCCAATTGTAACTTGTTGTTGTTGTTGTTCAGTCGCTAAGTCGTGTCCGACTCTTTGCAACCCCATGGACCACAGCATGCCAGGCCTCCCTGTCCTCCACTAGCTTCCTGAGTTCACCCAATTTCATGTTCATCACTTCGGTGACACTATCTAACCATCTCATCCTCTGCCGCCCCCTTCTCCTTTTGCCTTCCATCTTTCCCAGCATGAGGGTCTTTTCTAAAGAGTCCTCTCTTCTCATGAGGTGGCCAAAGTGTTTGAGCTTCAGCTTCAGGATTTGTCCTTCCAGGGAGCAATCAGGCTTGACTTCCTGGAGGATTGACCGATTGGATCTCCTTGCAGTCCAGGGGACTCTCAAGAGTCTTCTCCAACACCATAATTGAAAAGCATCTATTCTTCAGCGCTCTGCCTTTCAGCCATACATTGCTACTGGGAAAACCATCGCTTTGACTATGCGAACCTTTGTTGGCAGGGTGATGTCTTGGCTTTTGATTAAGTTGTCTAGGTTCGCCATAGCTTTTCTCCCAAGAAGTAAACGTCTTTTAATTTCATGGCTGCAGTCACCATCTGTGGTGATCTTGGAGCCCAGGAAGATAAAGTCTGTCACTGCTTCCATTTCTTCCTCTTCTATTTGCCAGGAAGTGATGGGAGTGGTTGCCATGATCTTAGTTTTTTTGTAACTTGTAACCACATCTAAATATGTACAATTATGTTTGCCCATAGTTCGCCTTTGTTCCTCTTGTCTCTTCCTTGTCTTCCCCACTGTCTGTTTGTAGGCTCTTTAGGGGCAGGGACCTATTTGTTTTTTGTATATGCAATTTTCCTATGCTCAGTTATGGATGTATGTAAGTAGTACTAAATAAAAGTTACAAAAAGCAGAAAATGAAAAAAGCCCTTTTTGCTTTGGATCTCACCTGCCTGGTGTTCCTTATTTTGTGGGATCAAGCCAGCTCCTACACCCCTGGTCTTAGAGACTTCCAATACATTTGGTGAACTTGAGCCCCAGCTTTTGTTTTTAAGTTGCCTGTTATTATTCCTCATGACCCTTTCTAAATCCTTAGTCACGACGTTTTCCAGATTCACCTCCCATAGTGGTTGCTTAAGCTCAGTAATAGGTAACTCTCTGACACAGGCAGGGAAGCCTCCTTGTGTAAGGTGACACTGACCCTGCCTCAGTCCTATCCAGCTTTCCAGTGCTGATACAGCTGTACCCAGTGATGTCATTCAGGGGGAACGGACCAGAACGGGCGTTCCGGATCCTAACGGGCTCTGTGGCTGGTTCCGGGTTCCCAACAAGTGCCAATCAAAAGTGAGTTCCTGTTCCTAAATCATTTGAATGACACCACTGGCTGTACCAGTGGGGCATGCATTGCATCCTGCACTGGAGTGGAGGCAGTCACGGCGGGCTCCTCAAGGTAAGGGCCATAACGGTCCTGACTCTCTCTCTGTGCCAGGGGGCCAGGACCGCTATTGCCGCCCCATGACACTCTCAAGTAACTGACTTCTGCCCACCCACCCTTTTAAAAAAGAAAAACGCTGAACTGAGCCAGTAGCCAGCTGGCTCTGTTTGGCTTGCTGGCGGCGGCGATCACTAAAATGCCACCCGCCTTCCACTGTTTGAAGCCGAACAGGGCCAGCTTGCTGCCAGAGGCAGATCTAAGGGAGGGCAAAGCTCTAAGTTTTGCAAGAAGCCTTATTACCTTGCAGTGGAAATCACTCCTCTCCTGCACCGTTTTAGCCAATCCTCACAGGGAAAAGCAACATCTTGGCGTTGCTTACTGGCTACAGCAGCAAGGGGGAGGAGGGATTTACATGACAGGGTAAGGCTTCTTGCAACACTTAGAGCTTTGCCCTCCCTGTAGATCCACCTCTGCTTGCTGCCAGCCCTGTTTGGCTGTAAGGAGGCAGGGAAGGTGGGCAGGTGATCTCTGCTGCCCACACACCCGCCCGCAAGCTGAATGGAGCCGTTCAGCTTTCAGGAGTGGAAGGGGCGGGCACTGTGCTGCCTGCCTCCCCTCCTCTCCCGAATACCAAATGGGGATGGCAGTAGCTGCTGGCTCATTTTGGCTGGCGGGTGGGCAGGCAGGCAGGTGGTGGAGATCTGCCACTCGTTCGCTGAATGCCTTCCCTTCTTAAAGCCAAACGGGGTGGGCAGCAAGCCGTCCCATTCAGCTTCCGAAAGTGAAGGGTGGGTGGGCAGGCAACTGTTAGAACTGAGCCAGCAGCCTGCCCGCTAGCCAAATGGAGCAAGCAGTGAACTGGTTCTGTTTGGCTTTAAAGAGGGGAGGGGAGGCAGGCGGTGGAGTGACCGTGTGCTTCTCCTGCACTCCTTAAAGCTGAATGGTGCATTGCCGCCCCTCCCACTCCTTGCACCTGGGGCATTTGACCCCTTTGCCCCCCTCTAGGTATGCCAGTAAGGGAATGGTTGTACCCTTACCTCACGTCTGCATTGAGGCTGCATCAGTGCTGGAAAATTGGATAGAATTGGAAGTATAATATTTCAAGCTTCTCACAAGTAATTTTTAAATTGACTTTTACATTTCTACATTTCTGGCAGTCTGTCATTTCTTTTTATTTTTTTTAAGGCACAAATATTTTTTTAAATGTAAATTTTCTCCCTCTTTCGCTCTCTGTCCTGTAGTATCAGAGTTCAGAAGCGAGCTTTGGGTTATAAACTATGTTTAGGATTACCTGTAAAAACACCATAAGAACATTCAATCTAAACCTTCTTTCATCTTTTGGCATTTTCGCTTGACAATGAAGCAGGGAGCTGATGTGCCTCAGGAATTTGTGAATCAAGGAACTTGTAGCCAGGAAAAAAAAACAATGAATGAATGAATGAATTCACTATGTATGCTCATCAGGCAGCTGTGACTCAAGGGGAGAGGCCACAACCACAATGTATGAAATAGGCCCAGATCTTGAGTGTGAGCAAAAGCCACTTAGAGGGTCAAAGGCCTTATCTTCTGGACATGCCGCCTAACATCCTGCAAAGATGGGGCAGTGCTTGGCACAGTACGGAGACAACTGAAGGAAGCTGTGAGCCCAATCCTATCCAACTTTCCAGCTTCAATGCAGCTACAAGGTAAAACATTCCCTTCCCTTGGGGAGGCCTCCATGCCCCCCCCCCCACACCCAAGGATGCAGCGAGGCCCTATTGGCACAGCTGCATCAACACTGAAAAGTTGGACAGGATTGGACCCTGTGTCAGTTTCTTGGACTCTTCCTAGTGAGCTGATCAGAAAAATGAAAAAGGGAATGTTTCAAACCAACTAAAAGACTTACGACAAAAGACACCGCCCCAGGCAGCTGTCCTTTTTGCTTTTCCTACTATGTCCTATTTTGCAGCAGCTTTGATCCTTCTTTTTTCATTGTTTCTGCTCCTGACATCCCAGAGGGGAGGAAAAAAAGCACACAAAAAATGCTGTATGCCACAGCCCACCATTCTGAAAGTCAAAAAGGTGCCATTTACAGAGAGTAGGGTACCACATGAGAAAGGGGACAGGCAGGAACTCTGTGAAGTTCAATTGTCCACCACAATTGAAGTCCTGTGCATAAGACAACTCAAACTTTGGGTCAAGAAAAGTTGAAACCGCTGACTTGCATAAAAGATGGAAATAGGGCAAGTTTGCACAGCTACAAGCCTATACACATTTTCCTGGGAGTAAATCCCATGGAAGTTTGTTGTTGTTCAGTCGCTAAGTCGTGTCCGACTCTTCGCGACCCCATGGACCACAGCACGCCAGGCCTCCCTGTCCTCCACTAGCTTCCGGAGTTTGCCCAATTTCATGTTCATCGCTTCGGTGACACTCTCTAACCATCTTATCCTCTGCCGCCCCCTTCTCCTTTTGCCTTCCATCTTTCCCAGCAGGAGGGTCTTTTCTAAAGAGTCCTCTCTTCTCATCAGGTGGCCAAAGTATTTGAGCTTCAGCTTCAGGATTTGTCCTTCTATGGAAGTTTAGGGGCTTACTTATGAGTAGACATGCCCAGGACTGCACTATTTGCCTACAGGATTGTGCTGTTGGCCTACTCAGAAGTCCCATTGTTTTCAATGGGCTTACTCTCAGGAAAGTGTGCATAAGATTGCAGGTTTGGCTAGCCATGGGAGTGGCAAGGACAATAAAATCCCACCCCAACCACAGAAAACCAATAAAGCCCCACCCCAACCACAGAAAGCCTCAAGCAGCCACTCCTCTGGCAATTAGGATTTCAGCAAGACATGTGTGTCCATTTCCAAGCACATCCTTGAAGATGAGAAATTTGGGATTGGAGGCAACCAGTATGCAAATGGCATCCAATTCCACATCCCCCTGCCTTGGATACTGATGATGTTTTGGAAGCCCTGAACTGTTGTCTGGAGCTAATAAATGGCAGGAGGAGGGCAAAGAAACACAGACAAGATGCTCCTCAGTAGGTAGGAGACCTTCTTTTCAAGCAATGGATTGTCAACCTGTTCTAGGTGGGGTAGTCCTCCCCTTAATGGACTAGGTTCACCGTTTGGGAGTGCTCTTGGATCCAGTCTTGTTCCTGAATGCCCAGGTAGTGTCTGCGGTCTGAAGCACTTTTGTCCAGCTCAGGCCGGGGCACCAACTGCATCCTTTCCTGGATCTGCCAGACTGGGCTAAGATTATTCATGCTCTCATTATACTGAGCTGCATGACTGTAATGTGCCTTACATGGGGCTACCTTTGCAGACCACACTGAACCCTCAGCTAGTGCAGAACACATCTGTGTGAGTTGTGACCCTTGCCAGATGACCGGTAAGGGCATTAAAAGGAATAACCAACACCTTGATTTGCAAACATCTTGAATTTTTATATATGGGACACAATCCCCTGGTACCTGTCCAATCAGATGCCTCCCCCTTTACCTAAGGTAAAGGTTTCCCCACGACCGAATGGTCTAGTCGTGACTGACTGTAGGGGGTGGTGCTCGTCTCCGTTTCAAAGCCTGTAGAGCCGGCGTTTTGTCGTTGGACAAGCTTCTGAGGTCATGTGGCCGGCGTGACTCTACGCCTTAGCGCATGGAACGCCGTTCCCTTCCCACCGAAGTGTTCCCTATTTATCTACTTGCATTTAGGTGCGTTCGAACTCCTAGGTTGGCAGGAGCTGGGACAAGCAACGGGAGTTCACTCCGTCATGCAGTCTTGAACTCCCAACGTTGTGGTTGGAAAGCCCAGCAACAGCGGATTAACCTGCTGCACCACCATGTCCCATATCCCCCTTTACCTAGTGGTACTCTTAAGACAGTGGTCTTCAACCTTTATCATTCCTGTAAGTTGCTGTGATCCCGCAACTGAAGCTTCTTAACCCCATTTGGGTCCCAACCAAGGCTGAAGAATACTGCCCTAAATAATTTAGGACCGGATACCTGGCCTGCCTGAAGGAGACCGTCCCCCAAGGTCAGCTGGGGATACTCTCCTGCAGGATCCAGCGCTCCTGAAGCAGTGAGCTGAAACAGGGCCTGCTATGTGGTGGTACCCATATGTGAAATTCCTGCCCCTTAGAGTTTCAGGTTGGCTCCTTCTCTGCCTATTTTTTGAGAGCAGCTGAAAACTTATTTGCTTTGGGAGTTAGTAGTTTTTGTTTACTTGGGCTTATTGCTTCTTCTGTGCAGCACTGATGACCTGTTAAGGGGCTGGTGACTGCTGTTATATTGTTACACAGCCATTGTCTTTGAAAGTTTTAAGTATTTCTTATTGTATAATTGCTTGTTGTACAATGTTGTTGTGGGCCACCTGTTAGGAAGGAAAACATTTTTTTTGTTTTTTTGCATTTGCTATCAGAATTAGCCTTTTCAATCCACCTTCACTGATCTATCAGAACTTGACTTTCAATACTCAGCATCCCACCATCTATCCCTCATTTTCCAAAGCGTGGGGATTTCTCTTGATTCCCTCAAGAGCTGTCACCCACCTTGTGCCTGCAGCAGGGGACCCATAAGCTGAAGCCTCTCTGGGCTGCTGCAGAGCCAATATAAGCTACCCAGAGCCACATGGAGACTGAACTCAGAGTTGAAATTGTGTCTGTGCCAAAATCCCCTTCTGAAAAAAACCTGCTGAGCCACATAGTAACTCTACCCCAGACCTTACACTTAGGTCCCACCCCACAACTTTGTCGGGTCTTCCTGAGCTTCTGCTTGGAATGAAGTCCAACGCTGCTTTCCTTGATCTATCAATTCACTGAGGAAGACTCCCAGCTAACACGGCGCTATGCCTGGCATCTGTTGGTTTTGCTTCTGTCTAGGGCAGTGGCTCCCAAACCTTTTAGCACCAGGACCCACTTTTTAAAAATGAGACTATTGGGACCAACCTAGCTTTAGGAGACAAAAAAAAAAGGTTTCACTTTACAAGCTACTAAAGCTTCAGTTTTTATCCTTTTAACTATGGGGGTGCGCGGGAGGGGCCTCAATTAACACTTCTGGTGCATTTGTTGAGCTCCTTGTTCATCAGATTGGGACTGAGCGTGATCTGGTGTTCTCTTGGTTTTTGATAAAAGCTGAGGCACGCTGGCCTACTTGTGAGTAATCATGCATGTGTGGCTCAGTTCCACTTCCATAGGGTTCAATACATTTTCCTTGTCAGCTATCAGCTTGTCAGTTTCATGGCCCACCAAAAATCACCCAATCTTGGCTCAACAACTCCCCCTCCTCGCCAGTTTTGTTATGTTTCTTCTATCCCCTTCCTGCTGAGACTACATCCTGTTATTCCCATACAGCCCTTGGAATCGCAGGAAATCCAGCATTTTGCATATGTGCTGGATCCCAGAGACACATCTGCTTGCTAAGGCCCTGCTGAGTGTTCGAAGAGCATCACATATAATGCCTCTATAATCCTTCGGATAACTTTATACAGTAGGCCAAGTACTATCCCTTTCCATCATCACTGATGGGATGCAAGGCTGAGGCATACTTGGGCAAGTGGATGCACATGTGAGTGATGAAAGATTCAAACTGGGATCTTCCCCACTCAGTCACTACAAGAGCTCAGTTAAGAGTCAGTGCAAAGGGGCAGAAGACAGCTCCACTATTGGAACTGTTAAAACACTTTCCCATGAACAATTGTTGCCTAGATATGACACACATGGGCTTGAGTTCAGTCAAGGGATGCTTGACTGATCTTGGAGATCACCACTGATTGCAGGGAAGGAAGGCAGTCAGTCACAATCCTATGTTGTTCTGTGAGGAAAAATTTGGCCACAAGGAACCACACATGGAATACTAGTCCAGAAACTTCCAAGTTGCGCACTGTGTGCTTATGCGACTGAAGACAAGAGACAGTGTTTGAAAAAAAAGTTTTTTTTATTTGTATGCCATCTGAACATCAGATATACCTGGTGTGTGTTTGCGTGAACCATTTGTACATTTGAAATTCATGGTGCCAAAACCCTCCCCAAGACCAAAAAGAATTTACCTCCTCAGAACATCTGACTGGCTGAGACAGAGAGAGAAAGTTAAACATTACAGTGCAGGGAGGATTAAAAAAAGAGAAGACAGGAGAAAGGACAAGTCAGCCAGTTGAGAGATTTCATGCAAATATTCCTTGGTACAGGGAATTATTTTACGAAAGAAATGTAAAGAAGCAAGAAAAAGAGAAGAAACGGAAGATGGGGCAGCGATGCAGAAAGTTATACTACTCAGAAGGCAGCAACACCGTAAATATAACTTCATCATTCAATGACATGACAACAGGGTCAAGAGAACCCGACCTCTCCCACACAAGAGCAACACCCTAATGTTCCCCTGCAGTTGAAGAGCACTAGGTTTAGAGCCAAAGTACACTTTACACCTATCACAGAGACGCCACTGAAAATTATGCCCCAGTGGAGACTTCTCCCTTTCCCTGCTGAGATGACAAGACTCTGCAGTAACTAGCTTTCCCTGGAAGGTCACTCTGGAAAGGTAAAGAAGAGCGGTAGGCAGAGGTCTCCCCTCCTGACCTCTCTCCACAGTGAACTTCTGGGCAAACCCCACAAGACATTCTTCCTCAATATATACCCTCTTGCCTCCAAGTTAACGTCAGGGTCAGGTCTGGTCCCAGGACTGCCAGCCAAAGGCCTAGCTTAGGAGCACTCACCATGCAACAGTGTGCGCCATCATGCTGCAAGCTTCCTTGCCCTCTACACCACTGCCTGGCAGAGAAACCTAACATTGCAACACTGTATCATATGATGTGAACTGCTAGCAGTCACACAGGGACAGGGGGAAAAACAACAACTCGCCATGGGAATGCAGGTTGACAGCATCCCCCTGTAGGTGTAATGTGCAGCTTGGCCCTCAGCCTAGAAGGGCTTATCCATCACATTTTGGATAGTCAAGTGGTGGCAAAAAAAAGTTTTTTAAGCCTGTGGATGGTCCAAAAATCAGCAGCAGAAGATTCTACAAAGTCCATCTCTGGTTCTAAAAAGAAAGCGAATATTTTAGGGCATAGAAGCCCAACTGTTCTTCCAATGGCATATTTTGAGAATGTTAGGGCAAGCGTGTTCTAGCCTTTCTGAACAAAAGATGAAACGGCATGCAGTTCAGAGCCAGGAACCCTTCAGAGCCACTGTTCAAAAAACAGCCATGGCCATCTCTTGCCTTTTTATGAGCATCATGGGAAAAAACGTATTCAGGCAGGCTCCTACATATTAAAGCCTCTGAGAATTTGATAGGGAGCATCCAAGGCTTTAATATTTTAACTGACTCTTCTGTAGTGTAAAGGTGGTTGTGGGATAGCAAAACCGTTCTCACTTTGGTTGCCCGAGGCCTCCTGATCACAGGGTTAACACTTGCTTTCCAACTGCCCACTTCACAGAAGATAAAATTCCTACATGGAATGCAATACTATGGAGGAGTTTGTGGGAAACCCATGTACACACATGAACATTTCCTATATGTCCACAAGGTAAGAAGCTGCCATCAGCCAAGGCTTCTCAGGGCACACATACATGTGGGAAATGCCTTCTGTGTAGGAATCTTATTCATATGATGTGGCCTTTGGTGGCTAGGTTCCTACCAGAGGCAACAAGACTTAAATCCACCCCTCTGCCACCCTTAAGAAAATGGGAAGCACGTTTTTTTAGGTAGCATAAGCCTCTCTCCTTTTATTTAGGATACTGCCATTGCCTCCTTCCCTCCCCCCCACCTCCCACCAAAGAAACTTTTTTTTAAACATTATTATTTCCCCATCCCAGTACAAAGTTCAGCAGGTAAAAGGTTACATGGAAACTGGAACACACAATTGTATAGACAAGATGGATCAGATGAGGAAGTCTTAAAACTTTCCAAGTGAAAAGTAGAGCAAAAAGGGGGGGAAACAAAAAACCACCAGTCTTCTAGCCTTTTGTCCCCCCCCCAAAAAGGTTTCACGCACCCACTCTCCAAAGCAACAGCCAACAGTTCCCAATTCTGTAAGAAAAACAAAAGAGAGAGAGAGGGAGCCATGTCACTCAACTGAACAACCCTCCCAGAGGGGTTGAAAATATCTGATGCAGCCCACACTGTGGGCATCAAAGCTCCTCACCTATGTTAGCTTCTTGGCTTTGTTGTATAACGAATCCACTACTTTACTCATATTCTGAATGGTCTCCAGAGCAGCTTCATATGTTTTGTCTACTGGTGGTTCATCAAAGATGATCAGGACACCTTCGCCTTGGTCAAGGATCCCTAACAAGAGAGAAAAATCCCAGGTAAGCTTCACAGGTTGCAGGCTGCTCTACCACAGTTAGCCCCTTCAGGTTGAAAAGTGCTCATTATTCAAAGTGACAACAAAAGAATGCCACCAGAATAAATCCGTAAGTGGCAGAGCACACAGATGTTTGCAAGAGGGTTTCCAAACCACTGAAGACCAGTGGTTCCTAAACATTTTAGCATCACAACCCACCTAAAAATAAAGTTTCACTTTACCAGCAGCTCAAGCTTCTTTGGCTATAATGGTGACTGCGAAGCAGTGTTTCCCCCGCCCCCACCCCCCAGTAGCAGGTTGCTTAACCCTTGATGCACATTGCCTAACCTACCCTATCAAGTTTTGCAAATCATCACAAATTAGGTTGTGACCCTCTGTTGGGCCACGGACCCACAGTTTGGGAACATGATGTGTGCTAGGCTCTGTCTACCCCTAAGCTTTTTAAAAATGTGCATTAAGTTCTAAAAGCAAGAGGCACAGGACAAGCGCTGGAAGACCACAAATGAATGTGGTCAAATCCTTCACTCTTAGGCATATGGCTGAAGAACAAAGTAAAAGCATGAGCTGGCAAAAGGGAGGACTCACCATGGAATTTCTTATCCAGAATCATCTGTGAGAGTTTCCTTTCCACATCCGCCTGAAATTGAACCAGAAGATGATCGGTTAAACAAGCCAGCTGATTTAACCAATGGTGGTGATTCTTCTGCTAAACATCTTGTGATAATTTTCCATAAGAGTGTGAAAGTGGCGTACAATGAAAAATAACAAAAAACATCCATTAAAAAAAATAAAAATATATTATGTTATTTTATTCAGAAGAAGCAAGAAGAGACCAGCAACAACCTTTAGGTGAGTCACATGCTCAAGTAAAAGCAACAACATCACTGTCCCTTTTCTTATGAGAAGAGTTACGCTGCAGCTATGAATTCGTCCTCAGTAATGGTTTCTTCTACACTGGTATACATTTGTATAAAGTGGTTTTTTGTATAATTCCTACAAAAAATACTTGTGCGCATAGTAGCATTATTTGCAGTGTTGATTTTCACCATATTCATGTTCATAAACAGTTAATGAAGTATTAATAAAGCCCCTTAGTGCTATAGTTTAACGTCGGTTCTCAATTCTGTAAAACAGGACTAAACATTTTTTTGAAACAAGCACCTCAACTTGACTTACTCCTCAACAAGTTTGGTTTCATTTAGCAAAGCTAGCTCCCTAAGTTTCATAGCTGCTCCTATATATATCTCAGAAGTATCCAATACTGCTCCTATAAATGCAGTCTTACCCAGTCTGCTGTACCTTGGCTCTTACCTTCGACAGCTTGATAAGGCTAGATATGTGTTCAATCTGCAGAACAAATTGAAACAAGGTCTCAGTGTGATTACAAGGGAGCAAATACCATAACTATAGCGAGCCATAGGGAGGCTTTCAGCAGGCATTGTACTCATTACATCTATATCCTGCTTTTCTACAATCATGACCTCAAAGAAGCATGCATGGGGTTCCCAGCCAGACACTGATCAGACCTGGACCTGACCTGCCACAGCAAGATGTGCCTCGGGGCATGCCGACTTTCAGATCTGCATTTTGTTCAGTGCCGATTCTGCTCATTTGACATTTTAACACACAACACAAGTCTGCCACCCCGCACTATGCAAATGGTTACTTCTAGAACCCACATGACTCCATTTACTTTCAGATAATACAGACACTGAAACCAAGTGGTCGCCAACATGAGTCAATTCTTAACTCTGGGAGTGGTGCCACAGCCACTCATCATTCAGAATTTTCTAGCTGTACAAGAAATCCAAGGACAGAGGGACCATAATCCAATGAGGTGAGTAACTGGATCCAAACCATTGCTCCAAGCCACGGTTATTCCTCACTTCATAACCCTCCCCATTATTCTACCCCATCACTCCAGTCCCAGGGGTTTTCAAACTGGGGCGTCACAAACTGGGTTGCAACTGCAAAACCAGAAATGGGTTGCAATCACGTTTTTCAATGTTCTGAGGCATGGGGAGCACTGCAGAGGGGTCCGCAGGCTCCCCACACCCCTTGGAGGGCTGGCACACCCCAGGTAAGGTCAGAGCAAGCCCCTTTCTTTCTGCTGCCATCGCAATCCTGGGGATTGCGTCGCAGCAGTTCAGTCACCCCTGCAAACACTTACACCCCTGCAAACTCTACACGAAACTCTGCACTAACCAACTGAGTAAGAACCCGTTTTATCCTAACCCAGAAGAGTTTCACACACAATATTTTAAACATACTGCATTCTCCCTTTCAGTACTGTCTACGGTCCGTATTTCAAACCAGCAGACTCCAAACTGGAGACTGCTGCATCCCAAAAATGGTGTCCCTGGCACAAACGGAGCTTACTGGCACACTGTGGAGCCTTCTACTGTCATACCCAATCACCCCCAACCTCTCATAGGCCAGCCATGTCTGCCCGGAAATCCAGGCACACTGCCTGCTGGGTCGATGGAACTTGGAAGCAGCTGGTCCCAGCATGAAGGTGGGGGGAGATCAGGCTCCCCTGTGGAATGGTAAGCTCCATTCATCTGAAGGAAGAATCAGGTTGGGCACTGGATGCAGCCAGGAGGCCAGTGTCTGGAGATACCCATTTTAAACGATGTTCAGCTAGCTTGGAGAAACTGCCGCCCAGCTGACAGCAGTTTATCAAATACTGTGACTTGCGACTGACATTATATAACAGGCAGCCACTCTTCAATGCTCAATGATGAGACAAGATGATGCTTGCTCTGCTTTCATTTAACAAGGAATTCCAAGCAGAAGACAACCTACTTCTCAAGAAGGCAAAAATGGTAGGGAGCTCTAGAAGCTCTTCTTACCTGCACTCTGGAGAAAGGCTCAATGACCCGGATCAGATTTTGTTCCAATAAGTTATCATAGAGCTTGCCCAAATGTGTGTTGATGATGGGGTCGTCCCTGAGTTCCACTTTATAATCTTTCAGAGCCTGGGGGAAGAATTGGTTAATGAGCAATGATGTCAGAGGACAAGGAAATAATTGCTGTCAGGCCAAGGGAGCGAACATTGCCCAATATCACCCCAACAGTAGCCATATCAGTTCTACAGGACTGGAAAATGCTGCACCTCAACCCTAACCCTCAATTCTGTCCAAGAAAAGTGAACTATGCACATTTGCATATACAGGCATGCCTTAGTAAGAATTGTTTAATGTTCTCCTATCTTTTTAATAGACGTCCCAATATCCATGGACAACTGTGGATACCAAAATCAGTGGATATGGGGGATGTGCCTGTATCTGGTCTGTACATAGTTTACTGTACGCCCAAGAGCCAGGGGGCAGAGAAACAGTTATGCAGGACACTGAAACTCCCAACATCCAACTACAAGAATTACTGCTGAAGGACTCAAGTCAGGCACCTGGGATTTCAACAGGCAGTCCACACTTTCAAATCTATTTTTCACCCTAGAACTAGTGCTTCCTGCAGAATCTCTTCAGCTCTATTATTATGGAAGCCAGTAAGAGAAGCAAACACCTGGCGTCCTTAGTGCTGACTGCACTGAAAGATAAAAAAAGTATTTTGTCCCACAGAACCTAGTGGTTTCTATAGATGAAATGAAAATTCAAATTTTCAAGAAACAGAGAACTAGGAAGCAAGTCAGTAACAGACTGTAATTCTTGGAGATCACTAGAGATGCAAGGGTTTCTAATGGAAAAGGGACTCTGAAGAGCACAGGTCCTCAAGGGCAGTGGTTCCCAACCACCCAGGAGGTTGCAACCACCCAGGGCAACTGGAACCACTGAATTCCACCTTGAGGGGAATGGTGACAGTGGTAATGGCACCGCCAGGATCATCCCACAGCCGTGAAAAGTTTGCTTAAACCTTTCTGGGAGTAGTGCTGGCCCTCCGCATGGTGCAGGGTACCCTTTACCAGACCCTCTGCTCAGAATTGCTCCCTGTTGTGATAGCAACTCACCTATTTCACGGTAGTGGTACAATTCTGAAGGTGCCATCACCACTGCCCCCCCCCCACAAATACTTTGCAGTGGTCCCATTATTCGTGTATAGGTTGGGAACTACTGCCTTAGGGGGAGAAAGGTGAGATAAAAATATGATAAAAATATGAATATTGCATTCAGATGAACCCCCTTCCTCTTATCCCAGCAGCAAATCCCACCCACAAAGTTAATCAATTCTATACAGCTCCCAAATCAAGCAGGTCAACCACCTTTGGTGCCTTATTTCAAGTCAGACAATTGATAAATCCAGCTCAGAACTGTTGACGCAGAGTTCTCTATGGTTTCAAGTCAGGAATTTTTCTCTGCTCTACCCAGAGATGCCAGGGATTGAACCCAGGGCCTTGTGCAAGCAAATCAGATGATCTCCCAATGAGCTATGACCACTTCTGTCTGCACAATTTTCAATAATATATTCCAATTGAAACAGACTGGATCTGCCATGAAATATTTTTTTGGTGGGGTCAGGGGAAGAAGATAGCTTTCCGCACTGTCACTGGGTTTTATAGATACTTGCCACTGAATGAGGAAGTCGCATTTTCAGGCCTATTTGTACATCTAAAAAAACTTAGCCCATCTTCTACTATGCTAGCTCACCTTTTTGAAGTCCTCCAGTGATCGATTCTTACTGGCCTGCGCCACGCATTTTAATGCTTCTGTCTGCAAGGGAGAGAAAAGAACATACATGGGCAGTTTCCTAAGCTACGACAGATTCAGATCGTACCTGTGGCATTAACACCGAGAAAAATCCTTTAGCAGCCCAGAAAGAAATTTAGGAAGGATCTTCCAACTATAAGCTGAAGAACGCCAATTTTAATTCCATCTGGACTTACTGATGGCAGCTGCTAAATTAAGCAGGACATTAAGCAGCCATAGAAAATAAGCATTCAAAATGAAACTGCCCACTTGGACACCAGTGAGCCATCAGGCTGCAATTACGGAACAGCCAAAACTGTCCAAGAATATTCTGCAGCAGGACAGCCAAATTCACTGAGAAACTAGCAGCGCTAGTTAGGACTGAAAGACCCTCCAAGGACAGAAGTATTTCTGTACCTGTCTGCCTGCGTATCGCAGTGCAAGCTTTCCGCTCACCAATGCCTGCACATCTTCAGGTCTAAAGAGAGAAAAATGTTTTTTACTAAAGGTATCACATTCCCCCACCTGAATACAGCCCATCTGTGAAGTTCACAACATGATCCCTGCCTTCTGCATAACTCCATATCTGCAATTATCTTGAGCTTAAGAGGTTTTTTATTTTTCAAAAATACTTTTAGAAATGCCAGAACTGAATATGAGAATTGTCAATGTTGGGTGTCTCACCCAAGAGGGAGAAGTAACTCAAATCTTAGAAGAACCTACATGTAGCTAGTTTGGGAATCTGATTGGTCTAAAGTTGCATGCACGTACACAGCAAACCCCACTGAACTCTAAAGAGAAAAAGAGTCTCAAAACAAAACAGCTTCCAGCTGTGCTGTATGTCAAGAGTAGAATGAAGGCACTTCTACAGATTTCCAAGAAGAAAGGCTCCTACTACCTCTCTCTTAAAAAACCCAAAACACTCATTCCTGTTTCTGGGAAGGCAAGTAGTAAGCAGCTTTCCCTCTCTCTTAGCAGCCAAGGCCTAGAACTGGACATATCTTGTCTCTAATTAGATTAATCTTAATGGCCGACACAAGAAACAGAATCTAGCTGCTCTTCTGCCTTATGGAAGATTTACTTCCTTTTCGGGTGAAGCACAGCCTAACCTTCATGAATGTAGATGAGAGACAGTAAAAAACCTGGGAGGCCTATTTCTTCAAATGGTAACGATTCTCATAAGCCAACAATTTCTGCACAGCAATTACGTAAACCTAAAATAGAGGCAAGTACTCTGCTAATCTTTGTCCCTCCGCATAACATTTCTTCTTCCATGCAAGTATACCTCCCCTCACTTTTAAGATCCCTTAAACTTAGTCTCATTTTGTTCCATTTGTCCTGACCATGGAGTGACTGTTCTGTGTGTGGGTTGTTGTATAAAGGGAAGAAGGAAACAAGGGACTGTTGCATTCCTTTTGTGAGATATTATTAGCCACATACGAGTTCAGCATGATCTTGCACAGAAGCATATATTTCAACGCTGTGATGGCTTTGGGGCTGTCGATGGAATCATAACCCTCAAACGCCTCATAAAAATAAGAATATGCCGTCTTCCAGTCCTTTTCTTCTGCTGCATGGATAATGCCTGTTGGAAGGGGAAGCAAACACAGAGAACAGGCTGGTGTTAGATCACCACAGATTCACCTGGAAGACAGCTGAAAGGTCACCAAGGACCTACTCATTAGTCCACACAGGGGGAGAAAGGGGAACACTTCACTTCCAAGTGTTGTGCCTCCCCCATCCTTATGGAGGGGGAAGGACTGCTGCATCAGCTTGGGCAGTCTCACACAAACCTCAAGTTCCGCAGCAATGCATGCCAGTCAGCATCAGTTTCACTACACACAATTTTGCTCTAATATTTGAAGGCCAGTTAGATGCTGCATCAGAGGTGTAATAATAAATAATAATAATACTTGGATTTATATACCGCCTTTCTTAAGTCACCAGATTTCTCTAATGACTATAACTCAAGGCGGTTTACATGGGCAGACTTTATTCAGAAACCCGAAGGTTTTTACAATTTATACAGAAATGTTCTATCTTTCAAGAACTACACACATACAGATGGATCTTTCTGGATTTAGTCCTTCTTTCTGGCCGCCCGTTTGTCTTCTTGCTGGCTGATAAATGGCTTCCCTGCTTCCACCAGAGAAGCGGCTGAACTTTGGCACAACTCCCCCTCACACAAGGCAGCCGAAGCTCAGCTGTTAATCAGTCGCAATTAACGAGGTCTGCCGCTCACAGAGACTTCCGGCTGTCCCGAACTGGCGACCTTCAGATCTTAACCCTCTCGACTAAATCTTCTGCACCCCACCCGCAATGTTCTGCAGCCTGCCATTGGTTCTACCAGAAGGCATAATGCTCAGAAATCAAACACAAAAGAAGCACTGAAAACGAACCACTGCAACGCTCGCATTAGGGGGCATAGACCTAAGATGCATAATGAGCGCAGACTTACCAGATTGCATATCCAATGCTGCCTGCAACTTGGGTGGGCAATAGATGGCATTGGCTGTGGTTCGGGCAGAGGTTAATGCTGCTCTTGCTTTTGGCAGGTTACTCAAGGCATGGTAGGTCTTGCTTTCTAGCAGCTGCACTTCCACTAACAAGGCCTTGTCGTCCATTTTCTTCAGCTCCCGCAAAAGCTGTGAACCTAACAAAAGTCAAAAAATGGAGCCAATGGTCCAAGGAATCCATTTTTCCTCAAAGTCACAAACCTCCCTTTGAATTCTTAAATGCCTAATCTCAACCTTGACCATCTGACAGCACTTGTTCAATGAAAGTGTGGAGAGCCAGGGCAATGTAATGATGAGAATGTTCAGTAGTGATGTGAGAAATCCAGGTTCAGGCTTGTAACGTAGCTAAAGTCTCACTGGCTTTCTCAGGATCAGCCATACTTTCTAACCAGTATGAAAAAAAATTAATACAGAAATCAAGCTGTGTCCAGCTGGTAGCCAACTTACCTAACTGCAATGCTTCTTGGTACCTTTTAGTGTCGAAGTACAAAGACACCAGCCTTGCCTAGAAAAGGGAAAGTTAAAGCATTTCAATGAAACAGTCATTATAGGACAATTAGATATTTACTAATAAGACTGTATGCATGAAACATGGAACAGACAAGAGACCTTGCTGGGAAAGATTACCATTTCAAGGAGGTGGGGCAATGCAGAAGAAGGCTCAATGCAGAACATATGGTAGAGCAGGAGGGGCCCTGTTGACCTAATAATACATTTGAAGAGGAAGCAGTTCCCAATTCAAGGAGAGACATACTAGAGAACAGGAACATCAAAGTGCTCACTACAGATTACACTGAGTCCACAAGTTACAGATGACTGCACCGGTGTTTTTGTGCAGGTGCAGTAGTGCTAGGCCAGCAAGAGCTGGCTGTTTTGACCTACACACACACTCCAACTTCCACAAAGAACTTTGGAACCAAACAAGTGCATACAAATAGTGTATCGAGAATGTTATCTTAGTTGATGTCCAGAGAATAGAAAGTGGAATGCCACACAAATCTCCAACCCAGTTCCCTGCATTGGCTAGCCTGTCCTGAACCTCCATTTAAAAAAATACTAGTTAGTGCAGGAAGAACAACCTCTTCACCGAAGAGTACACATTTAAAGAATGGGATATAGCAAGGACAATTGGGGAAAGGTGCTGCATCTTAACATACTTACTATTACAAGAATACATGCTTAGGGCTTCTATTCTTTTTTGCTTGTGTTATAGATACACCAACAGAAAAGGGAGAGAAGATGCTAGCAGCCATCATCTTAATGTCTTAAAGGCCAGTAGACTGGCACTCAAAGGAACTAAGAATATGTCAGCAAGGACTTGGAGACACAGTGCAGAAAACCTTAGCAGATGCCACCTTTCTTGTGTGCAGTATGTTGCCAGGTAGGATGGCAAGTTTTTAAACCCAGGCAAGAAGAGAGAGACCAGAGACATGCTCAACCAAACGGCACTAGATTAAGATGACGAACCACATGCACCTACCCCTACCGTACCTCCAGAGCCTGGCGAAGAAATGTCCTCTTCTCTGATTTGGCCCATTCAATGCATTCGAGACACAGGTCAACCTTGCAAAAGAAAATGGCACTCGGTTCAATTTCTAGTACTTTTACCACCACCACTGCTTGGAGAGTATCATCTACATAAACCTCTAATGGTGCCTCTCTGGCTCGGACCAACTAAGACACCTGAAACACCCCTCTACTTTTGTAAGTGGCAGGCCTGCTACTGAACTCCAGTTGTCTCACCTCTTGCCCTGTTGCTGCCTCCATGTCTAGAAACAGGTCTAGCAGGGACCGAACCAGGCGGGCTGCCTTTGCCTTGCTGATCGAATTCAAAAAAGGACGCACATACTTGAGAAGTCCTCCAAGTTCTGCATTAAAAGACAAACGAGTCAAGAACCAATAGTGACTAGACTCTGTACCAGGATACACCAGAAACCCAAGCTCACATTCCAGAAATGGCAGCAGCCACACAACTGTAATGGCCTCAGGTAGCAGAGGTTTGTTCACACATGCTGGCTTCAATTTCTAAGGTGACACCACAGTTTCTGTATTATCTGAATATGTGCATGCTTCTGCTTCACAATTTTTCAGAACTGTATTCCATTTTCTCCAAAGCCCCATGAAACACCCGGTTTGGAAATAACTACTAACATAGTAGCCTACTGAGATTAGAAAATCTTTGAGGCAGAGAAGCTTTTACAAAAACTAGAAGAAAGCTGTTAAAAAAATACATTTTCCAGCCACCAAGGTGCCATGTTATTAGTGTACAGATGCATGAGTAGATTGGTTAGATGTAATGTTTTTGTGGACCAATAACTTTGCCCAGTCAGCAGAGGCCATTGCAAATTGTGCAAAGATGTTGGGCAGTAATCCTCAGATTTAGCAGGAAGACAGCAACTGACCCTTCCCATCCCAAAGTAGTGCCTTTTAAAAAGCCTGTCAGACCCATGGGAAACAGCACCTTCATTTTTATTTATTTTTTGCTATGCACAGTTTAAATATTTTTTTACATCTTTAAAAAAGTGGTATATACAGATGCCCCTCAGCAGGGGATAGGTTCCAGCTGTCACTGTGGATACCAGAAACTGGACAGCAGCTAACCCTACTAGACATGGTTCACAAATCCCCCTACCCAATTGTGCAAATGACTTATCTGGTCTCTGACTGCAGTCCTCCAATTGCTATCTCCTGTCTGGCTGTTTCTGAGCTGCGGGCAAATGCTAGCAGAAGCAGGTTGGAGGGCTGAAAACAACGTGATATTAAGTGCCATGTTGTTTTCAGCCCTCCAGCCACTTCCTGTTAGCATTTGCAGACAGCACAGAAACAGCCATACACAGGAGACAGGAGGGCTGCAATCAGAGACTAATACATCATTTATTCAGTGGAGGGATTTGTGAACTGCAGATAAGTGAAACTGCAGATATGGGATCGGCGGATATGAGGGGATGACAACTGTACATATATTTAACAATAATTTCGTTATAGCCTTATTCTCACTCTAGACCTTCACAAATTGTCTTTTCTGGAAGTGTTTTCTCTTCACAAATGCTCCGACAGCAATTTATTTTATTCAATTGAGGGCACAATCCTAATCAACTTTCCAGCACCGAGGTAGGGGCAATGCAGCTCTAAGGCAAGGGAACAGACATTTCCTTGAGAAGGCCTCCATGACTGCCCCCCCAACTGCAGGATGCCGCACATGCCCCATTGGCAAATATGCAACTGGTTAGGACTTTGCCCTAAATTATGTACTTGCCTTGAAATAAGGGAGAGCTACAAAAGGAAGCTCTTTCTTACAAGACCAACATGGCAACTTTCCCACAAAGGCATCAGGCTACCCGCTGTAGATTCTCAAGTTGCATAGAAGTGCAGATAACAGAAACCACCTCCACAAAGCAAATCACAGCACTCCTGACCATGTGCCTCAAGTGGACAGCTGGCAAAAGGTATCCACTGAGTAAATAGTTCTAAGTTGATGACTGAGCTCCCTTTGCTCCCTTCTTTTTCCCATAAGTGCAAGGTTCAAAAGGAAAGATAATTCCCTGAGATAGTTTGAAATCAGAGTAATTGCAGAAAGAATGACCAAGCAAACAGGTTGATTTGTGAATTTCCTTCTTTTAAACTAGGTCCAGTTAACCCATCTGCTGGGATTGACATACACTAGCTAATTGGGCATCAAAGCCCATCTGATGAGATAATAGGGAAGGTAGAGATGCACAAGATGTTGTAAACCAGGGTATTCCATACTCCAGACCTTGGGCTGGATCTGGCCCTCATTGTTTCCTTCCCCTGGGAGAACATCGCTTACCGTTCCACCAGGGAATCACAGCAAAACCCTTCCAATAGCCCCCAATTGTTGTACATCTGGGTTCAGCTGCCCTAGCAGGCTTTGGCCCAGATTATGTCTGGCCAGCATGAAGATTGGGGGCTATCAGAGGGGCTTTGCTGCGCCTCCTTGACGGAACAGTAAGTGCTGTTTGCACCAGGGAAGCTTTTGCCAGTGGCAGCGGTCTCCACTTTGGAGACCGCTGTTGTAAACTATCCAACAAGAGACCAGTGACATCATCAACCCCAGGTTTCTTAAGGTCAAGCCCCAGGATGCTTGGGTGTATTCCAATGTGGCTCACCTAGGGATTGCATCTATGTAACCAAGCTCTCACCCACTTCATGGGGATCAGAGAGCGGTGATGGACTCTTCAAGCTGACCACAAATACTATTAGGGAATAGTGAGATTTAGACATGTTAGGAAATTATTTTGCTATTAGGTTTATGTGTAAGCTGCTAAGTTTTGCTAAGTCCTGCACCTGGACACTGCCAACATTCAAATGGTTTCCCAAGCTTTCTTGTTTTAATTCTTTCCCCTGTATTAGCAGTTCTCAAACTTTTTTGTCTGGCACATGAATGGAGTTTGAGAGCCCCAAAGCACTAGTGTATGCACAGAGTGGCGCAACACTAAGCAGATGGCAGCAACTTATGGTGTGCTTATGGAGCCCCTGAAGGGGTCTCATGGAGCCCCAAGGCTCCTAAGAGTGCACTTTGAGAAACGCTGCTCTGTGACCACCCCAACCCCATGTATGTTCCATTTCACTCCTCCTGCAAATTATGACTGCCCCCCCCACTGGTACCTCTCTTTCTGGTGCCTAATCTTCCTATGTGCCAAGGTGAAAAGCAGTAGTTTCTGACACCATCAGGACATACCAGGCAGAGTTAGGACAACCTGATTTGAATCAGTGGTATGGGATGGAGAGGAAAGGATTTTTAAACTAAATCCTTTTTGGTCCAGGCCAACATGAAACTCCAGAGATGGGAAAGTCAAATATCCTACACTGGGAACCAGCAGCACAGCAAAGCCTCTCTGCTATTTTGTTTTAGGGAAGCTGATGAGAGATGCTGTCTTTTTACATAACTTCAAACACAAGACTTACCTTCTGCTTGTCCAGTCTTGGCCAAAAGACTCCCCAGTTCCAGGATGCTCTGCTCTTTGACTTGCACTGCCTCTTCATCATTCTCCTGGACATCACGCTTCACTAGAAGGACAAGAGCTTTGATCAGAAGAAGGCAAGACTACTTAAGTTCTGACTAAAGAAAAGTCTTCATCAAGTTCAGGGCTGCCCACACCTATCCCTCCTTTCTGAAGTTAACCTTATCAGCCAGTGGCACCTGCCCAGCAGGTATCATTAGAGACAACAGCATAGGCAACACACAGGGCAACAGCGAACATCAATTACAATCAAGAATACCGCCACCAAAGAGTGACAGCACTGATATGACTGCAGCTGTGAAGTGAATCACCTTCCCCTTCCCAGTGTCATCAGATACTGTAAATAAAGCACTGCACTCCAAGCTTCCCAGTACTAAGATGACTGAGCATTCACTAGTTTTAGAGGCATTTGCATGAAAAAACTACCGGAACTTGGAGAAAGAAACACTCCTGCATCCAAAGATAATGCTGATGGCCCATAGTGTATACCAGCCGTTTTTTTGAAAATTAACCAAGGAAACAAAAATGACAAACTGCCTTTCAAGCATGAAGGATTGGCTTCAGCAAAACTGAGGGCTTGTACTGGAGTGAATCAAATGACAATCCATTTCAATGATTTGTTTTGTTTTTAATTATTGCCAACTGTTTTGGGTTGGTGTTGTTTTTTAAAACAAAAGCAACATACAAATATAAAACAACTTCCAGGTTTATCCACATGTTCAAATGGCATGCTTCCCACTGCTAACTGGGCAAGAGGCACTTTTTCAAGTGGTGTTCCTCTTATATTTAGCAGGGGGAGAGTAACTGTCCCTATTCACCCCTGCGCAGTGTCTTTTTTAGTAGCTGTTGATGGTCGTGTTTTGCATTTTTTAGATTGTGAGCCCTTTTGGGACAGGGAATCATGTAACTTTATTATTACTATTGACCGTAAACCGCCTTGTGAACTTTGTGTTGAAAAGCAGTATATACATACTATTTGATTGATTGATGGTTAAGAAAAAGAGATTGCTTATTTTTGACAGTATCCTTGGATCCTGATCCACCTCCCTTCCATTCTGGGATAAACAATACTAGAAACCTTATTAAGGTTGTCACCTATGATGAGACCATAGAGCTATAAAGAAACCCACCAACTAACAAGTGAACTACAGCAGCCTTCCTAGCAATACATCAGAGAGAGAGAGAGAGAGAGAACAGTTTCCCACAGTAGGGGTGAAACCCACGTAAGAGCCTTCCTAAAACATGAATTTCTTGTTGAAATGAGTGTTACTTGAACTTTGCTATTTGGGTCCAAGGGAAATAGCATCTGCCACAAATGTCTGAAATATACAGAATTGCTTCCCTTGATCAGACATGTCATTTTTTCCCCAAAAGTTCCTGTCACCAACAGCAGATTCCACCAAAAGCTTCTGGGCCTGGGTACCTTTTGAGTCTAATGGGGACCATACCAAATTGTCCCTTCATCCTCCCTCCACTGTCAAGCTTTCACAAAGATCTTCTACAGCAAGTGATGTTCTCAGACTAATTTTTTTCTCCTTGGAGAAGGAAAAGGGGGAAGCAAGTGGTGACCAATGGCTTTGTTCCATGTAACATGACACATGGAGATTGGATTCAAGTCTGGATCAAAAGAAAGGGCAAGAGGATATGTAAAGGATTGGCGAGACTTGCAAAGGGCAGGCCAAAACAGGCAAACCTTCAAGTTCCCTGGCGACACAATGGTTATGGCATATCCACTTCCTAAGGCTTTGAAATACCTCAAGCACAACACTACACGCTTCAAATCCATTGAACAGCAGCCTCTTATTTGTCTCCAGAAGCTATTTCTAACTTGAATATTTGTAACTATAAAGTATATTGAAGGAAGATAGGCAAATCAGCTACCATCAGCATGGGCAATGAATTACAAACCTAAATGACAACATCATTAACCCATTTGATGACAGGTTGTCTGCTACTACCTGAATACTGATATCTGCGGCTGAATGTCTGATCGTATGCATTCAGAGATCTCAAATCATAAGATTTCAAAAAGGCACCCATTAAGTACATGTTCCCTGCTCCAGTCCTCATCTCTATATGCTGAGGAAACAGGGACAGTCATGTGTGAGTAAGCATCAGGCTTTGCCAACTTGCATGGCAAACACCGAGCAGCACAAAGACAGAAATGCCAGACTTCAAAAGGTACCAACAACTTCTCCCCTCCCACAATCTAATTTCACATATGCTGTTCACCTCCAACAATCTAATCTCTTCACAACCATTTCTTCAGTCCCATCAATCCCACAGCCTCAGATGTACCCTCTCCCCACAGCAAACTGCCTCCATGCCCCCCTCAAAAGCCATCCCCCCCTCACACATGGCAGCTCTTCCCTGCCTTCCTGTTTGTTCTCCAAAAGTTCTTCTCAGGCGAGCTGCCAATAGGCCAAAAACAAAACAAAACCCAACCGCACCCCTACTCTCCCCCCAACATATTTCCCTTGGTCAAGAATCAATTCTTCAACAAGACATCCTAGAAAACTAGCAAAGGATTCCTCCTTCAGCTTCTCTCCCTTCCCACATCCCAGCAGCACCAAGACCTGCTAGTTTCCCTTTACTACCGTTTTCTCATGATCTTTCAGGCCAGTCCTTCCCCGTCTCCTAATTTCAGATCCATCATCTTCCTTTTCACGCACCGCCAGGGCCACCTGAAGTCATTCAGGTGGTTATGGGGGTCCTAGATTGGGAATGGAGGAGTGAAAACACTGCTGGGGAGATTTGGGGGGGGGGGCTAGCCCAGGAAACCTGAAGACCGCGTTCTTGCCTGTCACTCCAGAGACTAGGCCAGAGCAAAAGTAGTATAGGTGATGTTGGGGAGAAACTGTCAGAAGAGCCTTCCGCATCCGGCTTCTGGCCGCGGCCCGCCTAGGCGAGGCCAGTCCTCACTCCAAGACAGCAGCCCAGAGCATGAGCCTAAGGACTGGCAGCCTCGCTTTCATCCCGGCCCTCTGGCCAGTCCCCGATCTCTGCTAGGCGCCTTTCAGGTCACTGCCCCGCTTCTCCGTTTGAATGAAGCGGCGATAACAGCAAAGCCCCACTCAGGACGCCCCCACCAAAAGCTCCCTGCTCCCGTCTCCCACCCCCTCGCCAGCTCCCCTTCCCTTCAGAGTCGCCCACAGTGAGTCAGCAGCGGCTCCAGCCCGACCCTCCCAGGCCCTCTCGCGTCCCTTCCCCATCCTCCAGCAGCCGCTCTCTCCCTTCCTGCACTCGGAGGGCTCGCCTCACCTATGGAGTGCAGGATGCCGATGGAGGCCTCACGGTCGGTGCTGAGCAAAGACTGGGCGCGCTGGAACTCCAAGCCCGCCGCAGCCGCCATCTTAAAAAAGCCAAACTCGCTCACTCACGCCGGCCGGAACCACAGGGCCCCACTTCCAGCGGAAGCCACCGGGTACGCTTCCTCCCTTTCCCCTCCACTGCGGCAAACCATAGACACGAGAGCCTTTCCATCTCTATGCTCAAATGATTATCTCGCCGGCCGCAATGACTTCTGGGAAATGTAGTTTTTTATGCACACAGCGGGAGCAGCGTGCGGAAGGGGATAGTTGTTGCTAGGCGACCAGAGAACTGGGGAGGCGGTGTATTCCACCTTCCGCTATTTACTTCGATTTAAGAACAAATATGTTCAACAGGGGCTCAGTTTCAGAGCCGGCTGGGTTGTTTTAAAGCGAAGTGGCTGACCTTCTAAGAAATATGAATGTAAACACAAGAGGAAGAGTGATTTTAAGCATGTGGAAAATGCGGTTTCTTTTTCTCTCTCTCCCCCCCCCCCATTACTTAGCATGCCCGTGGCCCACCTTCAAACAAACAGGTTAGGAGACCTCGGTTTTCAGGCCAGGGAGAATGATTTGAATACAGGCACCTCTTGCTTTAGCACTCAGATACAAAGTCCTATTCATTTTCAATGGACCATATGTGTTTTAAAATCCAATAGGTAGGGGTAGTTTGTTGTTGTTGATGATGATGACGATGATGATGATGAAAACTGCTTTTTGGAGGTTAAAAACTGCCTTTTGGAAGTTAAAATATCTGAATAAAAACACAAAACACCACATTTTGGTGTTTAAACTCCGATGCTGGTGCTGGATCTCTCAGATCCACGAGGTAGTTTCTTTGTGCCCCCCCCCTCCAGCCCTGTGGGTGGTGCCCCCCCTTCTATCCTCCTGACTCCGGAAGCCGCAGCTGACAGTAGTGTTTTGACCTTCCAGCACTAACGTCTTGTTGCTGGGAGGCCTCTGGATCTCTCAGATACCACGCCAGCGTTCCCGTGAATTTCTTTAGTCCTATAATGGAAAATGGCACTGGATCTCACAGATCCAATGCCAGCATTTATGTTATTTTGTCTGCCCATTGCTTCACAAAGTTTTGAATATTTTGTAAAATAAAAAGTTTCAGAAACCAATAACGAAGCTCAGACATCTCAGTTTATCAATAAAATAATTTGGAGAGATGATTGAAGGAGGGGATCTCACAGATCCAGCGCCAGCATCCGTGTGACTGTAAAGGGCGCCAGAGTTAAGATATTTTCCAGAAATTAAAATAGACTACTTTTCCAATTAGAAATAATACTGTGGCTGCATCTGCTGACACTATGGACGCAATCCTAGCCAATTTTCCAGCACCGGGGTAAGGGCAATGCAACTCTGAGAACACACATTCTTTTACCTTGAGGAGGCCTCTGTGACTACTGTTCCACTGCAGGATGCAGCACATGTCCCATTGGCACAGCTATGTCAGTGCTGGAAAGTTGGTTAGGATTTGGGCCTATATCATCTACCTAGTACACTTTTAAAGCATTTAAAATTAATAAAAACGAGAACTTGGAATGAGAATGTAGAATAAAAACACCCAACACCGCAATTTGCTATTTAATCAAGACCTTTTTGAAAAAATATCACCAGAAACCACATCCCTACCAATAGGTTTGGGAATATGGTGCATCAGTCTAAGGGCCCAATGCTATTCAAATTTCCAGCCCTAATGCAACCCCAATGTAAGGTAACAAATGTTGTTGGTGTCTGCCCCCTGTTGCCAAAAGTAGGCAAAGTATGGTTTCTGTGGTGGGGATTGCATTTAAAAAGGCAAACAACCAAACGAGAGAGTATTGGGTTCATGTTTATTTACACTTGCGCAGGCAGACCAATCTCAGAGAGAAAGGCAAAAAAATATATACAATACAAGCACTTTTATACTCCCCCCTCCTATTCCTTCCCCCAAGTTCCTGCTTGGTTAGAAATTACATCATAGGGGCTGGAGCATGAGATGCTCTAAGCTAACTGGGCCATGAGAATGCCGTGACAATTTCGATAAGGGAGGAGGTTCTGCTAGCTGGAACCAGCACCTTATCTATTGTGCAGGGCCAACAGCCCTGAATCGTGAACGTTAGCAACATTTAATTGAGAACATTACAAATGAGGCCTATGTGAGAACAATGAGAGCAAAGATGGAAAACAGTTACATATTTCCGCAGCCATAGACAAGTCACTATACAATATGGCTGTGCTTTGGTAAGCTGGCAACCTGGTAAGTTGGCAACAATTCTCTGGCAACACCCCCACTGCAGTGCACGCCCCGTTAGCATGCCTCCATCAGTGCTGGAAAGTTGGATGGGGCTGAGCCCTAAAAGCCCACTCCTAGGCATGTCAACTCAGAAGTAAGTCCCATGGAGCTGACTCCCAGGTAAGTGTGTTTACCCAGAAGGAAGTCCCACTGTTTTCAGTTGGGCCTGCCTAATAGGAATGTGTACATGTGTCTCCCTGGTTGGAAGCAGATTCTACTGAAAGCAACAGGAATTTCTTTTAACAGTGCAACCCAAATGCTAGGCTGGAATAGGCAGTCCGACACGCCTGCCCCATATCCAGCCCAGGGCTTGGAGGTGCAGCTGTGCTACTCGGGGAAAGGGGGGGAATTCCCCTTCACCCGGATAGTGTGCAGTGACCTCAGTAGGGGTACTTGAGCTGCACTGCCAAAATCGGCAGCGCAACCCCAAGTGCCCAAATCAGGGC
The DNA here is from genome assembly GCA_029204185.1 of Lerista edwardsae. Classification (NCBI taxonomy): domain Eukaryota; kingdom Metazoa; phylum Chordata; class Lepidosauria; order Squamata; family Scincidae; genus Lerista; species Lerista edwardsae. The sequence goes on from JAJKFI010000047.1 coordinate 5,891,655, forward strand.
TGCCGAGATTAGGAGCTGACTCAAGTGCCAGATCCTGCCTCCAACCCCCCCTCCCAGGGCCAGATGGCCAGCTCTCCACCCTCCCTGCATCCCGTTCTGCCCTTCCCCCCCCCCGCCCCATTACACCTCCCGTCCGAAGCCCCTGTGCTGGCCTTGAAATCCTGGGCTTACTTTTTTATGCACTCCCGCAGTCCAGCCCCCAGCATGGATCATCCACCCCCAAGGCCATCTCTGTCCCAAAGTCCGCCCTGAAGCCAAATTGGAAGGGATCTAGCTATCTGCTTCATCCAGGACTCTCTGAAGCTGTCAGCTCTTGCTTGACCACCTTGCCTAGAAATGGGAGGTTCAAGACTGGCCAGTAATTACCCAACACAGTGTAATCCAGAAAAGGGTCTTTCAGGAGGGGATGACCCATAGTCTGATACAAAGCTCAGTCCTAAACCCCAAGGCCGCCTCTAGGAGCAATAGTGCAGAAACGGCCACCGCTGCACCCTGTGGGGTCAGGGCAGCTGCAGGAGTCTCCTTTACCCTGTGTCGAGACCTGTGGCCGGCAATAGGTCTCCTCAGATCTGCGTCCACTATTTAGCGAGTACAGAACAGAGAAGGCCTGTGTTGGACTACCCGGCTTGGGAGGGGACACAGGATTCAATGGCAAAGTCTGCCGCCATCTTCACCCCCCTCCTGGGCTTGATCCTCCCTCTGGCCCACACTCCCCCCGCCCAATTCCACTCTCCCCTACCTTCCCCAAGCCCTAAAAAGCAGCTCTGTGAAACTTACTGCTGGCCTCTCCACACCATCGTCTTCCCAAAGCTAAGCCCCAGCACTGACTGACACTGGCCTCAGTGCTGGCCCAGTGCTCCCACTGCTGGCGCCAGAGTGCCTTAAGGCAGTTTCACTCTCAAATTAATCAAAGATGAATTTACGACCCTCTCTGTCTACTTGGCCAGCCCCTCTCAAGCAGATCTATTCAGCCACGCAGGCCTCGACCCACCATGCAGGCAGATGGCCTCACACTCCAAAGGATCCTGTCCACATCAGTGGTGTTCCTGGAGGGGGGGACACTATTTGGAGGAGCTTGAAATCCTATGTAAAGCAGCCCCCCCTTCTGAGACATTCATGGCTCTGGATCATAAAATCTCCAAGTCAGCTCTCCGAGCTGTGAATAACTCTGAAGGTGAGAGGGGTGCTTTACACAGCAGCTCAGGCTCCTGCAAAACTTACGTGTTTGGCCAACCTCTAGGAATGTCATGTTGTCATTTCACACCACACTCACAAGAGTTGGTTGGAATGGGCAT
>JAJKFI010000047.1:5892959-5911804 GCA_029204185.1 Lerista edwardsae
TTCTCAAACATACAACGAGCTATGGAAAAATCCCATAGCTTCCAACATGTCACTGGTCCACAGTCCCAGCTTCCATAAACTGCATAGGCTGTAAATTCAAACAGCAAACCTAAGTACATTTTAGTCAGAAGATATAACAATATTTAGAATGTATATGGCACTAGCTGCTCAAAGTGCCTTACATTTACTGTCTCTGTAAATATTACAACAACCCTGTGAAGTGGGTCAATGTTGCTATCCCCATCTTGAGGTGAGTAAGCTGTGAGATCCTAATTAGTTCATGGCAGAACCAGGGGCTTCCTAGGGTGCGCTTTTAGCTATGGCACTAGCTTTCTGTGCCCATATACGTGTTCTGTTTCTGATCATATGCTACACATAACATACCTCGGGGGGGGGGAAAACATTGAGTGGACATTCTGCCGCTTTTGTTGGAACGGCTGTTTCCATGGGGATGTCTTGCCCTGCCAACACTTCCACTGTAATGTCTGCTTTCATCCAGCACATCCTTTAAATAATGCTGCAGACCTCGCCCACTTTTTCAGTGACATCAGGCTTGTCTAAGACTGCCATCCTATCCACACTTACCTGGGAGTAAGCCCCATTGATTATAATGGGACTTACTTCTGAGTAGACATGCATAGGCTTGAGAGTTAAGTATAGTTATTTACAGGAGGCGAAAGGAAAAAAGTCTGTATTTTCCATGAATATCTTCCTTCTTAAAAAACCAACCATATGCAGCGCTCAAGCTGTCTTTTATGTACATATGCAGCCCTTCCCTTTCAAATGGTCTAGGAACAGCCCAAATACTGCAGTCTAATCACAGCAGATTGCAGTATGTTGAATCTTTGTGATGAGGCATAGCAGTGAAGCACAGATGCACTGTCAAGATCTTTCGCTCTCCATGCCTTTAATTTCATAGCCTTCTTGTTTTGGAGGCATTCCAATTGGCTGGTTACTCCTGGAGGAAACAGGAGGTTGAACTATACAGATCTTGATCTGAGCTCCAGCATGGGAACTCTTATATTGTCCCTAGAACAGGGACAAAAGTCATTCTGCTTTCTGCACAATTGGTAAGAAAGATGACGTATAAACAAACTTGTTGCAAGACAGAGAACTGGAAGCATGTCATGAATATATTCTTTTACATTACAGTACCCCTGCTGTATTTTTTAAAAATATTTGTATGCTGCTCTTCCTTGGAGCAATCCTAAAGGGATTACAGGAGGCTCCCATTGGCCTCCTGTCCTTTCAGGCACAGATCAATCTGTGCCCAATCCTTCCTATCCAACATTCCAGCACCAATGCAGCCACCATGCAGCCTTCCATTGCCTTGAAGAGGCCTCCTGACTGCCCTCTCACTGCAAGATCCAGCACACGCCCCATTGGCTTGGCTGCATCAGTACGGGAAATTTGGATAGGATTGGGCCCTTAGTTGCATCAATACTACTGCTCCCAGACCATGCATTGCACTACAGTGGAATGAGGAAGGGGTTTTCCTCTTCTTAAAAAGGTTTCTCCATGCTTCTTCTGGAGTTTCATTGATGGCTACACACCAGAATGAAGAAAAACTTCTGTGCCTCCAATGAGATCATTATGGAGATATTTGGAAAAGTTTTGCTTCTCAGACGAGTCCTGTGACATGACCCGTGTTTGTATTTCCAATGCAATTCTTTTATTGATGAGATTTCTTCTTAGCCAACTCTGTAGCCCAGCAGCTAAGAGGCATGAAGGGAGAACCCAGGGCCTCAGTCGCGGATCCAGGGGGGTGCAGGGATGGCAAGCCACATGGGCGCCAGGCAGCGGGGGCGCGCGATTGCGCGGAGTCTGTGCACCATTGCGCGGAGTCCGGGCACTTTTTGGCCCCCCGCCCTTCCGTGCGCCTGGAACGCTCCAAAATTGAGCTCTTCCGGGCTCAGGGAGGTGTGGCGGGGAGATGCACAGGGGCGGGGAGACGTGCCAGGGGCACAGTTTCGTCGCCTTGCCATGGGGCGTGCTCCCAGCCTGGCCCGCCTCTGCAGGGCCTCCCCAGGAAAGAGGATCAAGTCAGTTCAATTTTCCTATAGCAAGCACTGCTACAGAACACAACATGAAGCTGAGCTGTATTGGTGATTATGGGAGGGGATCAAGTTGTCAAAACAAAAGTTGGGGGAGGGACTGTTGCACAAAGGTGAATCACAAGCTTTGCAAGCAGAAAATCCCAGGCTCAGTCCTTGGTATCTCTAGGACTTCAGTCTCAGGGCTGGGAAAGACCCCTGTCTGAGACTGAGGGCTCAATCCTAAACTGAGTTAAGCCGGCATAAACTAAGCCAGCAAGGTTTGGTCAGTACAAGAGCCACCAGTACAAAGTTTGGTCAGTACAAGTAAAGTATGTTTGGACCACTCTTGGACTCAAGAGAGGCCTGCACACAGACGTGAGCCATCCTCCCTGACTCCGAGAGTAGTCTAAACATGCTTTTTAGGGCCCTTGTGCTGGCCAAACTTTGCTGGTTTAGCTTATGCCGGCCTAAATCCAGTTTAGGATTGCGCTCTCAGAGAGCCACTGACTGCTGCAACCTCTGAAAATGTAGCATCCATTATTATATTCCAGGGCCGTGGTTCTCAAACTTTTTAGCACTAAGATCCACTTTTGCTAAAGACAATCTGTCTGGGACCCACCGGAAGTGATGTCATGGCTGGAAGTGCCATCAATGTGGCACCAGACCCTGCTGCTTTCCTAAGAATGCAGCAATAAATTGATTTATTTCTCAGCCATTTTCCAATAGCACAGTGAATCAGAAAGAAAAAAGCCCATTTACAACCTTGACACAAGCAAAACAACCACACAACCCTCTCCCTTCCCAGCATCTCATCTTCCCATATTTTCAATATGGCTGCTCTAGGTAGTTCGCAACCCGCAGGTGAGTCCCAATCCACAGTTTGGGAACCACTGCCATAGGGAAGTGTGAAAATAAAGGAAAGATAGCTGAGCCATGACATAATGGAATAAGGAATTATCCTCATCCTCATCATTCAGAATATTTGTATATAATTTTTTCATCAAAAAAAGGTGACAAAACAGTTTACAGAGAAAATAAAATAAATTTCCTGTTCCAAAAGGGCTCACAATCTAAAAAGATGCAGAAGAAACACCAACAAACAGCCTCTAGAAAATATACTGCTCTGGACTGAATAGGGTTACTCTTCCCCTGCTAAATATAAGAAGACCACCACTTGAAAAAGTGCATACTTGCTCAGTTAGCAGGGGTATATTTGTTACTCATGCATTCATTGTATTTCTCTCTCTTCTTTTCCCTCTGGCACCCAAAGCAGCTTACAAAAGTATTACACATAAAAACTATAAAATACACAATTTTATAAATAAATAAATAAATAAATAGGAAATAAATACTGCGGGGGTAAGACACCCCTAGTGCCCCTAGGGGTGGGGGTGGGAAGGGGGCGACATGCAAAAATAATCGAAAACGGCCAACGTTAGTGTCGAATCCATAGTTTTCGGGGTCGCTTAGTTGAATGGGGACACTCCCGATGCTGTTTAAGTCCACGTTCGGCCCCCATCAGCATGGGGGGTGAGAAGGGGTGAACAATAAAATGTCCAAAATGACCAGCATTAGTGTCGAATCCATAGTTTTCGGGGTCGCTAAGCTGGAATTCCTGGAGCAATTTACACCAAACTTGGTACACATATGACTTACACTCTGGAAAGAAATACTGCGGGGGTAAGACACTCTTCGGGTGGGAAGGGGTTGACGTGTAAAGATAGTCAAATATTATCTTTTACTTAACTGTACATAAAATTACTTCGATTTTACACTATAGATTCCTTTTTACACTATAGATTTCTCATTCCTTTTCCTGTCTAATAGAAGCTTGGGATAAATAAATACCCGGGCAACGCTGGGTAAGGACAAGCTAGTAAAATATAAGAAATATATGTATAATACAATATTATAACTACAATTATAATATTGTACATATACAATGTACAATTTGTTGTCATAGTTTTTATATAGTTGTGAATATAAAGGGTATCTGGAAATTGTAAGGAGGCTTGCAATATTATAAGCATTCTGGAAATGGTCATAATATAGAATGAAAAAATAGAGAATGGCAGCGATCAGAGTATAATGTCTCATCAGATAATGTAGTTGAAGGCTGGGGGCAATAATTTGGCAGCATTGCCATTGATGCAATATCATTATAGGATGATTGTGATAATTTGATAATGCCACATGTAGCAGTTCAATGCTGAGGGTGACTAATAGCTTGGCAACAGTGGTGTTAAGTTCATTACTTCTAAGAATACCACTGTGGTGTTGTGTTAAGATTAACATCAAGAATCTGTGGCCTTTGCCAGCTCTATGAGACAAAGAAATACATCCCCAGTGGATGTATTATTCTAAGGTCAGAACCTTTTATGGTGGCCTTTACCTTTTATTTACAGAGTCTGTATGTGTTGCCTTGTATTCTTCTTTTATTTGGCAATAAGTTTTTATTTAATATTTCAGTTATGGGTTAGGGAAAAAAGGATACATAGGGTTAGGGATACAAAGGGAAAAAAACATTAGGTATCTGTCAGTTCTCAGCAACTTTACATTTATAAATTACACATCTGATTATTCTATCTTTTCACTACCCAACACCACATTCATTCAACATATCACATCTATTTCTAAAAAATAATCAATTCTACTTTATTTTCATATTACAACTTATTATATCTCACTGTCCATCTAATCATATATAAAATGTTTTCCAAATGTTATTAATTCTATCTACATTGCCATTTCTCATTCTTTCTGTTAGTATATCCATCTCTACCATTTCATAAATTTTCTGTATTAACATCTCTACTGTGGGTATCTCTACATTTTTCCACATCTGTGCATATACAAGCCTAGCTGCAGTATTAATATTTATAATAATATGTTTTAACTTTTTTGCTAAATGTAATTGGTAAAATATTTAAGAGAAACAATTCTGGCTCAAAGGGAATAACACATCGCAGCAAATTTTGTAATACAGTATGTACTTTCTCCCAATTTTTTTTTGCTTTACTACAGGTCCACATAAGAACATAAGAAAAAGCCTTGCTGGATCAGGCCAAAGGCCCATCTAGTCCAGCTTCCTGTATCTCACAGTGGCCCACCAGATGCCTCAGGGAGCACACAAGACAACCAGATACTTGTATCCCACTGCCACCCCCCTGCATCTGGCATTTTAAAGTAGACTATTACCTTTGCACCACCCCCACATATGATAAAAAGTCCCTGTAGAATCTTAACATTTCCAACATCATTTGTTCTGGGGTACATCTTAGCTAGTTTATCTGGGGACAAATGCCATCTATAGAACATCTTATAAATGCTTTCTTTAAATGATACTGCTTTGGTTAACTTAATATTCACTTTCCAGATTTGTTCCCAACTTTCCATTGAAATATTATGGCCCACATTCCTTGCCCATTGTGTCACTGTATCTTTCTACATCTTCCATATTCATATCTAATAAAAATCTATACAACTTCTTTATGTATTGACCTTTATCTACGAAAAATAATTCATCAATGTCTGTATACTGAGTATAGAATCCCACTTTCTTGTCATCATTCCACCTTGATCTTATCTGTGTTTCAAATCACCAGTCTAAAACTATACCTTTCTCATATAACTCTGCTTTTGAACATATTTCCATTTTATCATCTAAAAGCTCATCATACATTATATTTTGAGCTCCAACCCATCTTGGTATTTTTGTATAAATCTTATATTTAATTTGTTCCCATACTCGCAATAGTGCTCTTCTTATTATATGTTGTTTGAAGTGATCAAAATATTTTGCTTTGTCATATATAAGAAATGCATGCCAACACATTTGTAGATCATATGTTTCTAATTATAAAATTAGATTAGATTTTGATCAAATTTGATTTGATCTTTGATTTTGCAGGTTTGCCCATTCTTTAATCCAATTTAAGGCAGATGCTTGATAGTATATTTCCCAGTTTGGTATGCCTAGCCTGGCCTGCTCTTTGTGTTCTTAAAGAAATTTCATCTTAATTCTTGCCCTTTTCCCTTGCCATACATATTTAGCTGTTATTCTATTTAATTCTATAAAAAGTTCTTTTTTAGAATAATTGGGATTGTCTGGAAAAGGAACATCAGTTTTGATAATATATTCATTTTTATAGCTGCAATTCTTCCCATCCACGACAGTCTTAAGTTTTTCCACTTTTCTAGATCTTTTTCCACCTCTTTTAACAATTTCAGATAATTATCTTCCATCAATGAACTTAATTTCCTTGATAAACATATACCCAAGTATTTATTAGTGATCTGTAGCCCATACAATTTTAGTTGCTGTGTTTCTGTGTCCTTTATATTTTTCAAGAGCAGTTTTGTTTTTTTGACAGTTAATCTTTAGTCCTGCTACTTCCCCATATTAACGTTAAGTCTTCTGTCAGAAACTTCAGAGTATGGGCCGGATTTTCTAATATAAAGACCTAACCAAGTCATCTGCATATGCTTGTAGTTTAAAAGTTTCATTCTGTATTTTAATTCCAGATATTCTTTCATCTGCTCTTACGACATTATTTAAGATTTCCAATGTCAAAATAAACAATAATGGTGATAATGAGCATCCTTGTCTCGTTCCCTGTTGAATCTCAATCTCTTCTGTGTATTCTCCATTAATTTTTATTTTCGCTTTTTGTTTCAAGTATATTCCTCTTATCACCCTTATAATATTCTCTCCAAATTCCATTTCTTGTAGTTGTTGAAACAAAAATTCCCAATTGACATTATCAAAGGCATTTTGTGCATCCAAAAATATTAGTCCTAATTTCTTTCCAGGTTGTGATTCCATGTATTCCAGTGTATCAATTATTACTCTTACATTATTTTTTAAATGTCTCTTAGGTAAAAAACCTGCTTAGTCTTCATGAATTATCTGAGTTAACACCTTTTTCATTTTTGCTGCCAAAACTGACGCAAAAATCTTATAGTCAGCGTTAAGTAGTGAAATTGGTCTATAATTCTTAATCTGTTTTGAGTCTGTTTCTTGTTTATGAATCAATGTTATTATCGCTTCCTTCCATGATTCCGGAATATCACCACTTTGCCAAACTTCAGATATCATATTCTTCATAGGTATTTGCAGTACTTCTTCAAACATTTTGAAATATTCTGCTGTAAGCCCATCAGGGCCTGGTGCTTTCTGATTTATCTGTTTCATAATAGCTTCCGTTAATTCTTGCATGGTAATCCTTTGATCTAAACGATCTCTCTGTTCCTGTGTCAGTCTCAGTTTGTTGTTGTTCCTTAAGTATTCCCTTTGTTTCTTTATCCAACTCTCTTATATAGAGTTTGAAATAATAGTTCTCTTTTTCATTTCTTGAATTTTAAATCTTTCTTCTCCATTTTCATCCTTAAGTACATTTATTTGATTTTTCTGTCTCTCTTTCTTGGGTCTGTAGGCTAGCCATCTTCCTGGTTTATTCATGTTCTCAAAGAAGTTCTGTTTTGCCATCTTCAGATTTCTTTCCATTACTTCTGTTTGGATTACTTTAATCTCATGTTGTAATCTTAATATCTTTTGTTTAATTTCCTGATTGGAGGGAGTTTCTTGAGCTTCCTTTTCATTATTTTTCAAGTTTTGGATTATCTCTTTGATAACTAAATTGTGTTTCTTTCTTCTTCTAGCCGTATATCTTTATCACTATCCCTCTAAAATATGCTTTACTTGTGTCCCATATTATTTGTGGTTTCATCATTGGCTGATTATTGATTTTAAAAAACCAAGTCATTTCTTCTTTTACATAATCTACGAACTCTTTTTCTTTCAAACAGTTGGTATTTAATCACCATATACCTATTTTATTTTGTTTGTTGATTTTCAGAGAAATTGGATTGTGATCTGCAAATGTTTTTGGCAGTATCTCCGCTTCAATACATTTGTATATAGCAGATATCCAGCATATATCGATTCTGGACCACTTTTGGCATTTAGAAAACAATGCAAATGCAAAGACTCCCCATGTTGCAGAAAGCCTCCCAGATATGACTGGAACACGCTTCTGGTTGCATCCAGGAGGTCAGGTCGGTTCCTATACCGCAGGTTTGAAACCCGCAGTGAGTCAAATCTGGAGGTTCCAAGCCTTCAGATAAAGAGGACCTACCTGGATTCTCTGTAATGTAAAAAAAAGCTCTACAGAATTACTGTAGAGTTAAATAATCAGCCTATTTGCATGGAGATAGACACAGGGGCTTCAGCTATAGTGCTTAATGAGACTTACAGAGATTTGGCAGAGTAAAATAGGTCTGAGGCCACAAGTAAAGTGAAACGTATGCTGGGAAACCCATTCCTGTGATAGGATCTGCTCTGCCCTGTAAAATATAAAGGACAACAGCGGGATTTAAGAGCACTAGTGGTAAAATGGGGAAAAAAGGTCAAGCTGGTTGGGCGGAATTTAGTTGAAACAAGTCAGACTGCACTGAGATTAAGAGCACAATCCTAATCTGGAGTTAGGCTGGCACAGTTAGGCCAGCAAAATTTGGCCAGCACAAAGCCATAAAGTATTTGGACTACTCTCGGTGTCAGAGAGGCCAGCACACACGTGCGCCATCCTCCCTGAAAGTGGTCCACGCATGCTTTACAATGGCCCAACTTTGCTGGCCTAAATGTGTTGGCCTAACTCCAGGTTAGGATTGTGCTCTAAATTTGTAACTTGGAGCTGAAGAAAATGCCAGCAGTAAAGGAAGCCCAAGATGCCCATCATGCAGTGTTTCAAAAAGACGAGGTACTCTGAAGATTAAAACCAGACTTTATATCCAAAAGAGGAGCCAGCCAAAGACGTTGGAGGCCAAACTAGTTCTGTTTGCCCTTGGGGAGAACACTGAAGCTGAACTGGACAGACTGGTGAAAGTTGGCACAATCTCCATTGTGGAACTTTCAGAATGCAGAACCTCAATTGTGCCAGAGGCTAAGCCAGACCAGACCATCCACATTTGTGGGGGATGACAAAGGGCACAATCCTATATACTTTTCCAGTGTTGATGCAGCTGCAGTGCAGCCCTGAGGTAAGGGCACCTACATTCCCTTACCTTGCGGAGGCCTCTGTGACTGTTCCCTCACTGCACATGCCCTACTGACAAAGTTATATCAGTGCTGGAAAGTCGGATAGGATCGGGCTCCAAGTTACTACCTATCCCATTCCATGTACAGATGTTCTGCTGGCAGTGCTTGGAGGGGGTCTACACTTTAGAACATTAGTCGTGTCCCAGGTTCATCAGCAGATGGAACTAGAGGACTGTGAGAAATTTATCACAATAAACACCCACAAGGGGTTGCATAAATACAACAGATTGCCCTATGACAGCATTTCTCAACATTTGTCCTCTGTCCTTTGCATGGTTCACTATTGGAAATACCACCAGAAGTAACTGGTGTCATCATCAACTGGTTACTTCTGGATTGAGAGACCAGATGCAATGCGAAAAACACTGGTAAGAGACTCAGGGCAGACAGGAGACCTTTTTCGAGCATGTGAAAAGTGCACACTGGAACTCTGCCCCCCCGAGCCTCCTAGTGCTGCTTGTTGCATTGCGTTGCTGATCTTGCTGCCAGGTGGCAGGGAGTCCCACATGTACCACCAGATACCACTATGAGTACCACTGGTTGAGAAACACTGCCCTGTGATGTTTCTTCAGCATGTGGGATATTTCAGAGAGCCATGACAATCTATTGAAGGAGATTGCTGAATACCGCCCGCATTGGGCTCTTTAGGATCGGGCCCTTAGTGTCATCTGCAAATCTGAAAAAGATTCCTCTTACTTCTTCATCATGTCGTTGATAAAGATGTTGAGGGGGGGGCTTCCAAAGGGTGCAATCCAAAGGGTGCTCTAGGCTGGTACAAATTGCTTCTGCTGGCCTCTGGGTGCTGCAAATCTGCCAGAAAGCACATTTATGCCATTTTGGAGGACAAGGCCAGCACAGGGGCTTGGGGAAGGCAGTGGGAGGCATAACGGGGCAGGGTGGAGGGTGGAATGGGACGGAGAGAGGTCATTAAGCAGGCTGGCCTGTAGGCCAGCTGGTCTGGGAAGGGGGCGGAGGCAGGATCCGGCACTTGGGCCAGATCTTGACCACAATCCCCAGCCCAGGCTGCACACATTTCCACCTCTCACCCAGTGGGCCAAGCACACACATTTGCACAATCCTCTTTTTTGGAGAAAAGGATGTGAACTACAAGTTGAGAAGTTCTGCCTTCTCTTTTTCACCAGACATTTCGCCATTCTTACTAAGCAGCAAACTTACAGTTTTGTTCCTCTTTGTCTTCCTTTGCACATACCCAGGGACAAATGGAGCCCCGAGTGCGCCCATGGCAGGGCAACGAAACCACGCCCCCAGCACGTCGCCCCGCCTCTGTGCATCACCCAGCCACGCCTCCCTGCGCCTGGAATAGCTCCATTTTGGAGCGGAACGGATGCCAGGGAGGGCAGGTGGGCCAGACACTGCGTGGGTTTGTCCGCAGACTCCGCGCAATGGCGCCCCACCGCTGCTGGCGCCCATGGCTCGCGCCACCCCGGGCTACACCCTTCTTCCGCCTCTGCACATACCTTTACGAAATCTTTTTTGTTGCTCTTTGCACGTATGGTCAGGCTCAGTTCATCATATTGAGTTTTAGCATTCCTGACACATTCCCTACAAGTCAGGGCTGCTTGTCTTCAGTGATCTCTCCTATTGCATACATACAGTGTTGTGATCTTCAGTGTCAGGGCCCATAAAAGGGATATGTACCCGGGTCCAAGGTCAGACAGGGAGCCCAGGAGTTCAGAGACACAGCTGCAGGATTATAGATGCTGCAGAAGTAATTCTTGATACACACAGGGCACTTTCCATTTTAGTGTGAACCTAAATATGATCGTGCTAATATTCTGCAATGATTTCCATATTTAAAAGATTTTAAAGAAACTTAGGAGTGTTTGGTTTTTCATATCTAGCTGCTAACACTGTGTGAGCAGGTAGACCTGGTAAACATTGGCAGCTGGGGTCAAGCCTGATAGACCTCAAGGCCAAGGGGTATTGCTACCCTCCTCCGCCCTTTTGCCCCTCCCTGCCTTCTAGCTGCCCGCTCCCCATTACCATCCTCTTCCCACTCTATTTTGCCCCTACCGTCTTCCCTTGGGAGGCGGCCCAAAAGAAATTTTGTACCCCCTGGAGACCGTGTTCGGTGTCAACAGGCTTGTGCTTGATCATTGCTGCACCTCCATGTTATTATCACTTTGCTCATGTTCACCAGACCAACATCACAGTGCTGTGCATGTCTACTGAGAAGGAAATCTCCACTGCGTCCCAGGAAAGGGTGTGCAACAACTCCCATACTCAGCAGTAAGTCCCGAGGGAAGGCGGGTTCGACTCTGCCCCTTTCCGGGGGACAGTCTGAGAGGCTTGTGTGACGTCATTCAGACTGGCGAGGTTTGAATGAATTAACTTGTCGGACCTGCCCGTGGCCGAGCCCGAGGAGATGTGAAAACGAGAAGACCTGGGCGATCAGCCTTCACGTCCGGTTTCCATTTGACCGCTGTCCTATGCAGTGCAGGAACCGTAATACAGGGAAAGTACGGGGTTCTCTTGTAACTACTTATTTGCCCCGCATTATCCCCGTCCACTGTGGATCAAGAAGGTTAGATTGCTGTGGATGAATGACAACCGGAAGTGACTCACTACCCCTCTCCTCTGTACAGGATCATCGCTGCCTTCTGCCTCTGCCCTTGTGCGCTTATGTCACGCATCTGTCGAAGCAGGCTGTGAGGCTCACTTAAAGCTTATGTCACGAGGACCACGTTAGCCTTTGCGGTACCACAGGACTCTTTCTTGCTTCCCTAGTTCTGATGTGACCGTCCCCTCCCAATCGAGTGGGCCGAAGAAGCACGCAAGGGCAGGTGATTGGAGGAGAAAGGAAGGTGGGCGGGGCTAGGGCTGGCCTCGCCCACACGCTGTGCGTGCTTCACTACCCGGCCGCTTTCCCCTTCTGCGTCTCGTCTTTCTGTCAGTCGCTCGTGAGGCACCGGCGGAACAAGATGGCGGCGCGGGTGAGTAGTGGATAGAGCAAGGGATTGGAGGGGAGGCGGGGGGGCAGTGACGTGTCAGCGCGAGCGCTCCCCCCAACCTCCGTTATAGCCACGTTAGCGTAGTCACCCACCGCCTCTTCAAAGGCGGCTTCGTATCTCTCTGCAGTCTGAGGGGCAAAGTCCTAGTATAGGGCTGGACTAGGGGAAAAGACCCGGGTTCGAGTTCCTGCTTCTCAGCCGCGGAAGTCGGGGTGGGGTGGGGTGGGGGCTAAGACGGCTATGGGCGGCCACCCTGGCAGGGCTGCCGTTCTCGCATGGCGCGGAACACTCAAGAAGGTTAGAAGCAGCTAGAGAGGATTCTCGGTTAGCACGGCTCACCTTTTCCCGCTAAAGGGGTGCCACATTCCCGCTCCATGCTTGGCGACCCCCCTTCTTTGGTCGTCCCTCCCCCCCATTATTGTCGCTTTCCACCCCGTGAAAATAGGTGCATTCCCCCATTTCCGTTTCACAGTCTTTTACACCAGTACACAGGATAGCACCAGTACTTCGAAGTGAGTCTCTGCCCCATTGCCAGTATCCACCCCCACCCTAAAATATGGGTTGACGAGAATGAGAATCAAACTATTTAGGACTAGGACTATTGTTGTTAGAATGCAGGGTGATTCACAAAATCACAAGCCAAATCTCTGCCCTGAGGAGTTTCCAAGCTAATAAAAAGTGCTGCGTGCCTGTTCTCCTCTCACTTCAGCCTTCTTCACTCTGTAATTATTATGGACCACACATAATTCCACAGTAGGGGGAGCTTTCAGTCTTTCAGCACTAGTCCTTCCTCATCTTTGTAAGATAACCTCTGCAATGTATATTTAAATACCGATGATTTTATAGCAAGGAAGATCTTTACTGTCCTTATGTCATAGATGTGCATGACATCTATGACATCTACGTGTTGGAAAAGCAATACAAGGCTGGATTTTGTGCATCTCAAAGCTTTATCCTGGCTCCTAGGAATTTGGAAAGTATCACGGTGTTCTACATCATTAAAGATTAATTTCATTGTGCTCCTACTCTTACCACGATTTTGATCCTTGTTATTTCTTCTGTTTATCCCCACTGTGAATGATGTGCACAATCCCTTTTCCAGAAATAGAACTGTTATACCTGATGGCATTACATAATCTTTCCCTTCACCTGTTTCCTCTCCCATTGCCGAGTCCTTCCTATAATTCCTTTATGACCAATACAGTACTGCAAATTGATAATGGCAGCTAGTGCTAATTGGTTGATCACCTTTTTATGACCTTCATTTTTTGATTCATTTCGCATGAAAGGTATTATGGGTATCCTCTTTTCTGGAAAGAAAGAACCCCCCCCCCCGCTTTGTATGAATTATGTAGGCTCTATTCTGTGTGTGTGACTCTCACTGCAGCAGAATGTATTTATAGCAAGGATACCTGTGAAAGGGATATCAGTTCATTTCTATGATCTAGATATAGATGGCTTTCCTCGAAGACTATTTGGCAAAAATGTGCCCTTCTCGTCCATCTGTTCTTAAACATGGTGTTGCAGAACCAGGGATTAGCCTGCTTAGTGCGAAAATAATTCATTATGTGAAAAATACTTATGGTGACCTGTAGTTAATGAGCTCTTATGACAGTGTTGCTTCCTCCATCTGGAACAGGAGTATCTAGTGGGAAAAGGGTGGGAGGATCAAGCTGTTTATGCGGTAAGCATTTTCACTGCAATGTATACTTGGTTGGCAAGCAGAGTTGTTGGTCTGCAGGTTGTTTGTGGCTTGATTCTGTGGGGATGTTGCTGATCCCAGTGATGTCAGATCGGCATTGCTTTAACTGTACTGTGGCTCAGCGTGTGCCTAGAAATTTGTATCTGTGCTAGTTGTCCTCTAGGTGGGGAGTGGGCTTAGTGGTAGAGTAATTGGAAAAAGAGGAATGAATTTACCTTTTCCAAAGTTCAGTAGATTCTTTTTAACGGCTAATAAGCTTTTGCCACAAGAGGTATCCATTTAGTACTGAAGGGAAGGGTATAGGTTCAGGTTATGGGTCCTGGAGGAGAATATGTGCCCTGTTGACTGTAGCATAATTGGGAATCCTCAAATGGGATGATTGGGGAACAGACAAGTATGTAACATAAGGCAATCCCAAAATTGTTTGTGGCCTGAAGGAGGTGTGTTTGAGATTTTGGAAGTAAGATATTGCTTGTTATACGATGAGGTTGTCCAGAATTGCACCACAGCAGGTCTGGTTATTCCACTTGCTTGTGATGATGTTGGAATAATGGGTGGGGATAGTTAAAGGAAAAAACCAGTCTCTTTAGAATGTCGGAGTATGCGCAGAAGATTTCACTTAAAATCCAGGAGCCAGCATTCAAACAAATAGTGAATGCTTCACATGCTTTGCCTAGTCTCCCTCACTGAGCAGTCCTCAAAAATGAAGGAGTTGATTATGATAACTACAAACTCCCTAAGTGATCATTCAAGTTGATTCTATTAATAAAATGGATAACTGTAGAAACATACGTTGTAATACGAAAGAGTTCTGCTAAGTCCACTAGATATGAATGCTGAATTATAGTGGTATTCAAACTTTTTAGAGGAGGACCCACTTTTTAGAATAGCACTTGTGTTGGGACCCACCGGAAGTGATTTCATTAACCTGGAAGTGATGTTGTGGTAGGAAGTGACATCATCTAGCAGGAAGTGCTGTCATTGTAATGTAATAAAATGACACTCCTGAAATCCAAATTGGCATTATTGGTCTGCAAGATTTGTACAACCATGAAACATTCCTGACAGAAAGCAAGTCTGCAATTTCCAAGATGACTGTTTCCAGCTTTCCGCGACCCACCTGACATCAGATTGCGACCCACCAAGTGGATCTCGACCCACAGTTTGAATATCACTGCTGTATTGTGTTTCTGGTTCAAAGAAATTGGTGTGGTACAGCCTCATCAGGAAGTGAGCTACAAGACTGACCTGACCAAAGGAGGTTTGCCTATGGGGTTTTCCTTTGCCATATAGATTGTTGTATTAATCATAGGATGCTAATGCTGGAAAGGATTTCCAAATAACACATAGTCCAGTTCTTCATAAGCAGGCCTGGCTTTGTGCATCATTGTTCCTAGCAGAGATGTTAAAAAGGCTTGTTTAAAAGCACCTGGCTGAGACTTGATTCATTTCGTAATTTGCTTTGCTTTTGTATTTAGGGATTAAGTCAGTGGTTCCCAAACTGTGAGTCGTGGCTCTCTGGGGAATTGCGGAAACCAGCTAGGGGAGCTGAGGAATCCTCACAAAAAAAACCACCACCCTTTCCAATGTATTGTCACCCTGATGGGGAACCACCACCAATGGCCTGTTAGTCAAGGGAGCCACTAGTTGAAAATGCTTGGGAACCATTGGATTAAGGAATGATTCAGAAACCATATAGTTGTGACTAAACCCTAAGCCATTGATGGCAAAACTTCTGGGTTTGCTGTGTCAAAAATGCCTAACTTGACTCTATTGGTGTGTCATTCCCCATATTCCATATTCATTTATTGCAAAAAATACAGTCCAATAATTTGTGGGGCTATTCATTATATTTAAAAAATCAAATCATTACGAATCATTACAAAGAAATCCTCAGTTGTTGTTGGGTGTTGGTGAATGCTGGCATGTCACCCAAAATCTCATGGCAGGTCATCTTTGACACACATGTCATAGGTTCATGACATGCAATGAGTTGCATGTCCCTAAGCAATGAGTTGTCCACCTTAAGACTGCTTCTCAAGTTAATTTCTATGAATTATAAAAACGTGTGGATAAAAGTGGAAAGGAGATGCATATATCCAATCTGCAGACAGCTGAATGTGTCTGTTAGATATGAGTTTGGGAACTGCCTTAGAAGTTGGTCATTGAGTATGTATGTGCCTGAGATACATGTCTAATGCTCCCTGTGCATTAGAACTGTAAAAAAAAAAAAAAAAAGATTGCAACCCACTTCTGGTTTTGCGATCACAACCAAGAAGTGGGTCGTGATCTTTTTTTTTTTTTAAACAGTCCTAATGCACAGGGCCCCCCAACCCCCCTGGATGCTGGTGCAGGCACTGTTGAGTCCCCCCTGCCCCAATTTTTGCGAGAAGCTAAGCAATTGTATCAATCACATCACTGCAGTTTCCTCCACCCCTGCAAGCACTTACAGATGCTCTCAAACTCAAACTCTCAACTCAGTGGTTGTGTGCCTTTTCAAGATGCAGCGTAGTACAGCATTTGGGAGTTTGCTTTGTTGCCTCTTCAGGATATGATTTAAATTTGGCAATCTAGGTTAGTGACATTGTGTTGCTGTTGTGGATTTTATGTCAGCAAAAACACTGATTGAAGGCATTGCATAAATATAAATCAATCTCCTCCTTATTTATGGACACTAAATTGAGCAGCTGGTAGTATTTTTTTTGTATGGAAGTCTTGTCATAAATGTTGGCAACAGATTGTATGTGGGGTTGTCTAGCTTGAATGTGTTTGCACTCAGGTAAAAGCTAGAGTTCTGCAGCTGAAAGTCTAGCTGGTTAGTTCAAACTAATATGCGAAATGCAGCCCCCCCCCCCCGCCTGCTTTTTGGCCTTCACTGCCGCCTTAAAATTGCTAGGTCACAATGCTGCAGTGGCAAGAAGAAGGTATTGCTGGTAGAATTCACTTTCTATGCAGTTCTTAAAGCTACAGTCCTGTTGGGCCTAGACCTAGCAATTCTATGCTCAGTCAGCTCTCTAAACTGTGTTTATCGCCCCCCCCCCACACTCTCTCTCTATTCAAAAACTTTTGCTTCCAAGATATAGCTTATGACAACATATTAATAGATATAGCATTCTTAGAGAAAACTGTTAAGCGGAAGTAAAATAGTTTAATTAAGACTGTGTGATTTGGTTGCTGCCCCAGGCACAAATGCGGTTCTAATAATACACTGTCATAAGCTAAAATCCCAAGTTTAATTTCTTGGAAGCAAAAGTTTTTGAAATCAATGGGGGTGGTTGTAAACATGGGTGGGATTGAATTGTGAGCAGAATTAGAATTGCACCTGTATCATCTTCAAAGTGCATTTGAGTACATAAAGCTACTACTTGCATACAGTTTTCGCTTAGCAGGAGTAGCAACATTTGATTCTTCTCTTGTGGTTCTGTCAACATCAACTTTTCTGTTGTGGTTCCCAAACATTTTTGCACTGGGACCCCCTTTTTGGTTGCAACAACCTGTTGAGACCTCTCTAAGACTTAGGCTCAGATGTCTTTAAGCAAGAAGTGATGTCAGTGTGCTGGCAGAGCTGGAAGTGATGACTTTTAAACAGGAAGTCATTGTTTTTAATGAATCACACTTTTTGAAAGTGTGACACACCTAGGCATGCACAGAGAAGACATGACATTCCTACTCGGAGAGAGACCCAGGAGAGACTTTGCTGCACACGCACATACACGGAATGAGCTCTAATGTTGAGCCCTGTTTAGCATAGAATGGGCAAATCCAGATGCAGCAGAGCAAATGTTCCTTTAATATCTCTGGGTGAATACTGTCTCGTTGCTTCAAACCATAGCAGCGATGAGCTGTTATATTCAACAAATGCCTCTGGTTTCTAGGATGTAGAAAAAGATAGATTCCCAGTAATAGAAATCATTGGTATACTGTACTTATTTCGTGATGACTGCTCTCCCTGGTAATTTTTCTAACACAGACTGGGCGCCAAAATATTATTTCAGACATAGCTGAGGGCTTGTGCGTGCTCTGTGGGATTTTTTCCAATTTGAACAAGACCTCTACGCCATATTGCAATCTGCTGTTAAAAATCTTTTTTGGTTCAGAAGTTTGTTGCCAACTTGTGGGCTGATATTAGAATATCACAAGAGTAAAGTCTTCTTGGATGTTCAGAACTAGCTGCATGATTTTTCAGATCTTTGCCATGACTATGAGCTAAGATTGTGTTTCAGTTTTAGTGGCGAAGTACTACAAATTCTTAACCAACTTCTGCGTAATTTAGTCTAGACAAATACCTCCAGGTTACAGGTGGCCTCCCCACTTCTTTGATTCTCAGACCTCACTGAGTTCGTTCGGGCCCAATCCTATTCCATGTCTCAGTGGCAGTACAACTGCAATGCAGCACTGAGGAAAGGGAACAAATGTTCTCTTACCTGGAGGAGGCCTTTGTGACTGCCCCTTTACTGCAAGATGCAGTGCATACCCCCATTAGTACGGCTGCACCAGTGCTGGAAAGTTAGATAGGATTTTGCCCTTAATCTCCAGTTTGGCCATTCCACTCCAGACTGTGGTTGGATTCACATGATGAAATGGTCCTCCATGCAGAAATAGCATTTCTGAAAGAAGGTTCTAAGCATCTCCGTAGCCTGGCCTTCTCTCTGTCACTTTAGTATTTTGTGTTCAGGGTGGGTTTTTTTTAATATCGAGAAGTACTTGATCATGCAGTTTAGAGTGGCTTAGTCCAAACACAGTTTGTGAGAACTATGCATATAATAGGAAAATGGTTATAGAGTAAAAACTAGCCGTATGTGGAGGAAACTTTGGTTGTATGGAGAAGTATTCCATTATAAGAGCCACCTGCAATCTGAAGTACAGAAGTCATCCTGTATCTCAATTGTACCATCTTGGTGAAAACTAGACCTTGATTTCATCCCCACTCATGTGTATAGGACGTCTTGCAAAAATATTCTGTCAGCCATTTATTTATTTATTTATTTATTTATTTATTTATTTATTTATTTATTTATTTATTTATTTATTTATTTATT
>JAJKFI010000047.1:5911814-5958705 GCA_029204185.1 Lerista edwardsae
ATTTATTTATTTATTTATTTATTTATTTATTTATTTATTTATTTATTAAATTTATATCCCGCCTTTATGCCCGAAGGCACTCAAGGCGGCATTACAATGAACAATAAAAAACAAAATTTAACATTAAAAACAGTTAAAAACAATATTAAAATACAATTAAAAATTTAAAAAACAATGAGCAACAAGCCCCGTGGATCATAAAATTAATAAGAGTAAAAAGATATAGCCTGTCAGCAAAAAGCTTTTTGAAATAAAAAGGTCTTCAGCCCCCGCCGAAATATTAACAAAGAGGGGGCAGTTCTCAATTCGAAGGGGAGGGTATTCCAAAGTTGGGGGGTCCACCACCGAGAAGGCCCTCTTCCTGGCCGCCGCCCCTCTCACCTCTCCTGGTGGAGGCACAGTCAAAAGGGCCCCCCCCCAGATGATCTGAGAGTACAGGTAGGAGTATATGGAAGAAGGCGGTCCCTCAAATACCCCGGACCTGAGCCGTAAATGGCTTTAAAAGTCAAAACTAGCACCTTGAATTGGGCCCGGAACAGAACCGGCAGCCAGTGTAGTCGCCGAAGCAACGGCTCGACAGAGTCAAACCGACGTGCCCCAGCAACCACCCAAGCCGCTGCGTTCTGTACTAGTTGTAATTTCCGGACCGTCTTCCAAGGCAGCCCCACGTAGAGCACATTGCAATAATCTAATCTAGATGTCACTAGGGCGTGGGTCACTGTGGCCAGGTCTGCGCAGCTCAGGTACGGCCGCAGCTGGCGAATCAGCCGAAGCTGAGCAAAGGCTCCCCTGGCCACTGCCGCCACCTGGGACTCCAGGTGTAGCTGTGAATCCAGGAGAACCCCCAAGCTGCGAACCTGCTACTTCAGAGGAAGTGCGACCCCATTCAGAGTAGGACGATAGTCCAATACCCGAGCTGTGGATTTCCGAACCAAAAGCACCTCTGTCTTATCCGGATTTAATTTCAGCTTGTTCATTTCCATGGGAATGAGAACTGAACCAAAATGGCAGGCAAATTATTTCCATTCCCTGTTTTGCCTGTCATTTCTTTGTGCTGTCTTTTCCTATCCACCCAGTGTGGCATAGTTCAAAAACGTTTACTAGAGGGAAAAGATGAAACCTAGACTTGTTGGCTGGGAAAAAAGGAAATAGTGAGATAGCTGTGGCTGGTTTCTACATAAACATGGCTCGTTGCTGTGAATTCAATTTTTTGTTGTGTAGAACTTAGATCATCTGATTGCTATAAGAAGCATCTCATATTGGTTGCAGTGTTTGTTCGAGAAATCAAAGTATCTAGTAAGCAGAGTGAACTCTTAATAGATTAGTGTAAGTATGCAATATTTCAACCTGTACAGACTCTTAATTAAACAATCCCACTTGGACTTTGGGATGACAGGTAAATGCTAATAGGGCTGGGGAGGGTGTTCTGATGGTGCCACAATGATTACGGCATCATGGGCACCCAGGGGATTGTAGATATACCTAGTATAGAGGATTGTGCTGTCCTTGAGGTGGTTTTGTGAGGCCCTCAGGCCCCTCTGCGAGCATCTCCAATGTGTAAAATTTCTCTGTCTTGTGATTGAAGTGCACTTCTGGTTTTTGTATCATCTCAACAAGGTATGTTAACAAGCCCTTGGGTGCCCATGGTGCCGCAGTCTCAACTGTGATATTGGGACACCCATTACTGGGCCACTCCTCTTAAGGGAGAATTGCCCAGTTTTTGTTCCCTATGATGGGTCGCAACCCACCACATTGGGAATTGCTGGGGTGGAGAATAACTTGGTCAGGAGTGTGGCAGACCGGGCCATGTTGCAGTACTTTTTTCTTCCCATCCTTATTCTTCACTCTTCCTTCCTCCATAGGGCATGTGGTGCTGGTAGAAAGGATTTCTCTGTCCTGTGCTACCAAACCTGTCCATAGAATAATGGTCTCTTATTTTCTGTGGAAGTAGGAGCTTTCTTTCCTCCTGAGGATTGGTTGGAAGCAGCACTTGCTGTGTTCCCCAGGCACGTAAAGGGTAGGCTAGGAGTGCAGACTTGGTGGGAATTATGTTTCAACATCTCAAGTCTCCTAGGGTTGCAGGACTCTGAAATTATGTTCTGTGCTGCCACTTGAAGAGGCCCATGTCTGCGGAAGCCTTGTTCTCTGTCCAGCATTAGCATGCCTATACTGCAGTGTCCCAAGTGGGAAGGGAGGCTGTAGCAACAACAGAGCATGTGCTGCGTGCAAGACAGGATTGCTTCCCCTCAAACCCAGCAGTCAATAGGAATCCTCTCATGTAAAACTAGCATTAGAGTTGCTTATTTGACTTAATATTTTGGATATTTTACAGCCTTATTTGCTCATCCAATTATAGATGGGGAAACAATGTAGAATCAAGTGATCTTCTCATTAACTGAGGCTTTAAATTTGAGCCAGTATCCACCTTTGGACAGTGTGAAATGATTATTGGAGAGTCTTTGAGAATGCACAGAGAATGTTTATCTTGCCATTATGTAATCACATCCAGCCTCCCTACCTCTTGAATCTTTTCGATGAGAATTCAGATCCGTGTGTGCAACTTCCAATCACACTTGTATTCAGAAATGATGTTGCTTTGTTTTAGACATTAACTGCTCCTTTTTATAAGTAATCACCATTGTATAAAGAGGAGCTAGCAATCCGAACAAAAGATCAATAGAAATGAAGCTATTTTAGACTTGCAATTCTGTGTAATTTCAGAGATGGGAGAATAAAATTAAGGGCTGATCTTTTCTATATCTCCTCTGTCTGCCTTTGTAGAAATTGGCTACCGCTTGCCTATTCTTCATAACCTAAGTGATACCATTTGCATTTATGTTTACCAAGCTAGATGCTCTTCCTGTGACATAGGAAAAAGCTTAACTCACTAATCCCTGCAGAGTAGATTGCAAAATAGCACCTAAATCTCCAGGAGATTTTGTGTCCCACCAAGCCGTTGGGTTGGGTGCAGGAAAGCAGAGTGGGTGATGTGATAGGTATCAAATTTGACTGCATGTTTAAATTATAGGAGCTTGTAATTTCTTGTTTTCATTTCTTCCCTGAGATTGGTATTTGCCATGTGTCTGGCACAATCAGGCTTCAGAGCCTGCTGTATCAATAACCCCATTCTCCTCTATTTTCCTCTCTACACCTTTCAGGGTAACCTACTGAAACCAGCTTATTTTCATTGCAGTTTTAAGGTGGCATTGGGAATTTTTCTTTGCATAATTGTTAGCTGAGAAAAGAATGGATGGGAAACAATTACAATGCCAGAAAATCCAAATAAGTCTCCATATCAAACAACCACAGAGCTGCACCCCCTCCATCCCTTGTGCTGTTGCTTCCTCTACTTTGAGCATATAGCAGTCTTTTTTTTTATGCTTAGCATAAAGGTCCCATTTGCAGATCTTGTACTTGATATTGTAGAAGGTCTGTGTTACTCATGTGGGTATTGCTGGCATCATTGAGCACTTCATCTAACATGTATCGCACCAGACATAGTATCTTATGGCACAGCTGTAATGCATTTTTACTTGCCTGGACGTGTGCATTCTGTGTAACCTGGAAGCTTGCATGTGGTCTGGTAAATGGCAGTAATTTAGCTGCTCTGTATATTTTAACATGCATGTATATGCTGTAGGACAAATCATATAAGGGGGGGAAGGCTTAGTAAGATTAGAAGCTCTAGATCATGTGAGAGAGATGCCTATGCCACAGCTTTCTCACACTCCAGTTCTTGGAAAAGGTGATGCTGGCATAAGAAGAATCAAGAGCACAGAGGGAAGTAGCTATTCTAGGTGAATATGTCATTTAAAGGCATAATCATGTAATTGTGATTACAT
The DNA here is from genome assembly GCA_029204185.1 of Lerista edwardsae. Classification (NCBI taxonomy): domain Eukaryota; kingdom Metazoa; phylum Chordata; class Lepidosauria; order Squamata; family Scincidae; genus Lerista; species Lerista edwardsae. The sequence continues at coordinate 5,915,657 of JAJKFI010000047.1, forward strand.
GTGAAAAACATGGCAGGTGATGATAATGCTTCTTTTGGGGATGAGGTTGTAGAATCAGATAAAAGTGGAGGTACAATGCATTGGTGGATATGGTGAAACTTCCAGGATGGGGGTGCCAAAGATTCTAGAAGTTGCCACCTCCTCAAAAGTATGTTATTGGTCCTTAGCAGTGTCAGTCACTTAAGAGTCTGGAGGTACCCAGGCTCTTATGTTCCATTGTTTGGTAAGGGCAGACTGCCACGCTGCTTTCTTTGGTAAGTTAGGAAATGCTTGAAAATGAGGAAGAGAATGAGAGGTGTATGAGCCACTTAGAACTCTCTTCGGAACTCATTTGAAAACCATCACAGATCTAACCTAAAGAGCCATTTGCATTGTTCTCCTATGCTTGTTGGCAGTTTCACTTCATGCATTCAAATTTTGTTTTTGAATAAAGCGGGAGGCAACTTGTGTCCTCAGTTACAGCAAGGATTTTCATCTTGCTTTGGGCTTAGCTGTTTTGCACCCTGTCAAGCTGCAGCTGACTCATAGATCATTTCTGCTGTGCATGCTTGCTGCTGCCTTGTGGCTGATCAGTGCCCAAATAATCATGTCTTCTGTGTCGCAGAAACAAATGCCAAGATGGTGCATGTATGAAAAACAAAAAGAGGCTTTCCTCTCAAAGAGAGGCTTTTCCTCATTCGTGCGGCCAGATAGAAGGACTGGATATGAAAGTGTCATCTGCATGTAGTAGTTCTTGTAAGATTAGAACATTGTTGTTGTGATTTGTAAAAACCCTTGCTGTTTAAGAAATGCCTGCCTATGTAAACCGCCTTGAATTAAAGTCAAAGGAGCAATCTGATGACCAAGAAAGGCGGTATATAAATACCAAGTATTATTATTATTATTTCCTGACTTTTAATTCAGAGCCATTTATCAATTGTAAATGCTTGGAGGTAGAAACAGTTTCTTTTTACTTGAGAAACACCATAATTTGCTAGGTACAGTGATTGTATAAATAATAAGCATGGGGCCTGCTGTACATTGTTTGTGTATGAGTATGTTAGGTGTCTCTGGATCACCAATCTTGTCTCAGTCTTGGCACTTCAGAGATCTCCAGAGAGGTTTCACAAAGCTTGAGATGCATTCCTTATGGAATTTTTTCATGTCAGAATAGGAGGGAGGGGTGATAGCTCAGTGACAGAATAGAGTGGGCCTTCACTTTACAGTGGTAATCTATTCCGGAGACACCGTTGTGAAAATATTGTAACGTAGCCACAACAATGCATTGTTTTTTTAGTAATTGGTTTCAAGACCTTGGATGAAGTTTCTGCTGCAGAACTAAGCTATTTCCCTCTCTAAAAGGTGACTTGAAAGGTGTCTACTTTGCTCTTTAGATACCATGGTTACACAGTGCTGTAATTATAAAACACAAATTACAAGGGTGTATTTTTCCCTCAATGCACCCAGCCATGATGTTAAAAATGCTGCTACTGGCTGAAATGCTAACTAGAAGGCTTGTGTTTACATTATCATTCGCATTAGCAATGTACTTTCCTCCATACGCACAGCTATGATGTTAAAAATGTTGCTATTCGCTGAGACACTACCAAACACTTTCATTCACATTCTGATTGGCTTATCTGTCACCCATGATGTCCTGTTGGCTGCAATGATGAGCCCATTCTAAAGTGTATAACTTATATAGTAAACTTTGTTTTATTGTGTAGAGTCCATTGTAATGGGATGTGATTGTAAAATGAATCCCTTGTAAAACAAGGTGATTGGTGTGTCCAAGGTCCAGTCCTCAGCATCTCCAGGTTAATCAGGACCAAATGTATGTCAGAAATCCTGGAGAGCCACTGCCAATCAACATCAGCAATATTGAGTTAGATGGACCAGTCGTTCGACTTAATATAAGGCGTCTTCCTGTTTTTGGGAAGAAAAAGTGTTACTACATATTGAATGGTCCCTTATAGTGGACCATATTGGGAATTCTTTTGAAACTGGGCCTTCTCCCAGATTGCCATGATGGCATGTTTTATCACCTATGGCAGGTATGCTGTGATCCTGTCTAGGCAGATGATACCACATTATGTTTCGCGTATCCTGGTTACGTCTCTATTTTATTACTATAGTGTACTCTAGATGTGGTTACCCTTGAAGACAACTTGGAAGCTTTAGCTGGTTCAGAAAGTGCTTGGCTGTTGACAGAGGTTTACCTTTTCAGTCTTGTTGGTCATCATCCCGTCTCATGAGTGCCCTCAGAACCATGTTGTAGCAACCCCAGCTTGCAAATGTTTTGAAGTATCCCTATTTTCAAAAACACCTGAATGGTAAACAAATTTCAAGCAGTCAATTTGCCGTGCTTGTTCACTTGGCTTGATCAATTATGAGCTTCCGTATGTGTTCTTTGGTGCTTCATTGCTTACCTTTTACATTTTCTTCACAGGTTATGCAAGCTGCGCGATGTCCCACAGACGAACTGTCCTTAAGCAACTGTGCTGTGATTAATGAAAAGGACTTTCAGTCTGGCTTGTAAGTGTTGGTTATTTCATCTTAAAATTAGGGCCTGAGATTGTTATTTTTTTTCTGATAAGATTGGATTAAGGGAAAGTATTTGTGCCATCTATTTCCTGGAGCCTTGAGTAGCCTGCTCTGAGTATCAGAAGATGTTGTGTAGGCAGAGTGGGCTGTACTTCACTTTTAAGTACTGATGTCAGCAAATTTAATGGTCAAAAAACAGTAGTTAAATTTGTTTTTATAAATTTATGTTTTCATACAAGGATTCAAGCACTAGTGCAAGACCAAATCAAATTAAAAATACCTTTATTGGCATATGAATCACACAACAATTAACAACAATAAAACAGCATAAGATAATGGTAAAAAGGGCAAACACTCAACAAGATTCTTCACTAGTGGGGGAATTCCTGAGAACTTGTGCAGAATTAGACTTAACAATACTAACAATAAACATGGCTAACTGATTAATAAAATGAGGATCTTCTGAAGCAAAAAGGGCTTTTAAAATCTCAGGATCAGACCCATGGTGACATCTCTGGAGGAATTAAGGAATTAATTTAAAATCTCAGGATCAGACCCATGGTGACATCTCTGGAGGGTTAAGGAATTTCTCTCTAGCCTCTTTGTGGAGGGGGCAATGTAAAAGAAGATGATCAATTGATTCAACGACAGCCTTATTGGTGCAAGACCAATTATGAAAGCTATCAATATTGAGCACAGTTAAATTAAGTGAAATGCAACCTGGGCCACAAAAGTGAAACACATGTAACTTATGAGGCAGAGACTGTAATGTTTTCTGATGCACAGATGTTTTGCTGTTTCCTGGAAGTGGAAAACCAGATTGTGGACTTTAAAAGAAATTTAAAGTCCGGGCATCCTTGACTCCAAGGATCTTGCTTCTATGTCCAGTAGGTAGTGCCTGCTGTAGTGGGAATTTGAAGTAAAGCTTCCCTGACATATGCACAGATGGGGGCATATCGGTGATGGTGATGGTGATGGTGATGATAGAGAAGAATAATGGAAAAAATATCGTATAAAGTAGTTTTTCTTGCTGTATCTATATTCTCACAGAAAGGAAGCAGTTTAGAGTAGCTTAGATTTTGGGACTGCAGTAATCCATGTTCTTTTTGTGTTCCTCTCCTTCCTTACAGGCATGTAGTTGTGAAGACCTCCCCTAACCATAAATACATTTTTACATTAAGGAGCCATCAATCAGTTGTTCCAGGCACCATTGCATTCAGTTTACCACAGGTATGGTTTTGACACTCCCTTTCTTGTTATGCCAAAAGAGAAAGGGATACAAACATATGAAACTGCCTTCTAGTGATTCAGTTTGCTGTTATATTTTGATCAGTTTTGTCTATACTGCTGCTTTTCAACCAGTATGGCGCGTGGTACTTGACCCCCACAGCGATTATGTGGCATTGTTCTGCCTGGGTGACTGGGTTGGTGGTGCACCAGTGGATAAGATGTGGCTTGGCAGCTGCCTGATCCTTCAAAAGAGGCATGGTTATGGAAAGACACAACTGTTATGTGGGGAAAGCCATCCATTCCTGTGTGCAGATACCATCTCTGGTGGCAGTGGTGGTACTTGCACGAGTGATACCTGTGAAAAAGGTTGGCAAGCTTTGGTCTCTCCACTAATGAACAGCAACTCTGCAAGGTCTCAAGATGGCAATCTTTTTCAGGCCTACCTTGAGAATACCGGAAAAGACCTGAGACTTTCTGCATGGAGTATTGCCTGTCCCCAAATTTTTAGAATGTAGATTTTGAGTCTAAAATATTACTATTTGTAGCAAAGTACAAAATGTTAGGGTAACAAGGAGATGCCTATGACATCTAACCACCCACTCCTAGAGACAGTGTTGTTGGTCTCGAAAGACCCTTTTGTACTGGCAAGGCAGTTTTATGTAAAAGATATGCTCAAGGTTTCATTTCTTGGAAGACTAGGGTGATGAAGTGTCTCCAGTCTTGCATCTTTGGAAAGGGGAATGTTTTCATAGAATAGTGGTTGAAGTGGGTTCCTATAGGAGGTACATAGAATAAGCGGTCCTCTTTTTCTTCCTATCTTCGTGGTAGATTCTATTAGCCATAGTACAGGCAATGATGTTGGTTTACCAGCCATGCCAATTCACATAGCATGCAGAACAAAGAGTTGTAGATGTCCTGGGAAAGCAGTTCAGGATATGCCGTTTTTATATTATAGTCATAATCTCAGCTGTTAAAGGGGAGAAACCGAACCTTTTCTCGATGATCTAGTACTTGCAAATCCCAGTGCCAATAACTGTCAAAAGTAGCACCAAGTGCTGGATATTTAGCAACAACACTTTGCAACGTGTGATTAATCTTTGTGGGTTTCCTGAGCCTCCTGCGGTGCCAGCAAACACTTTGAACCTGTGAATAAAGCACAGCACAGCTTGGGGAATGAAATGCTGAGTGAGAGCTTTTTCTTCCCATGAGTGAAAAGAGCCTGTAGGGCTGTGATGATGTAAATTGCAAAGCAGGGGTTTTTTTTCTTCCTAATTTCTTGGTTTAGAAGGTGTAGCGTTTCCTTGGAAGATTTGACTCCAGATCTTTGTTTCAGCTTTAGACTTTGGGAGGCCTTGAGGAAAAACCTCTGCTCCTTTGTTTTTAGAAATTGAATAATTATAGTTTCTCAGAATGAGATCATGTTACTAGCCCTGAACCGCAGATAGGTTGGACTAGAAATGGAGTATTTACATTATTTTCTGAATAATATTGTGCTTCTAACGTAACTGATGATTTAATGAGATTCTCCCCATGAGCTTACAGTCAAGTTTCAAACCAGTAAAAAGAAAGAAAACCTGAAGGAAGAGATTAAAAAATGCTAATTGAAACAAATGTATTTAGAGATACCTTTTTAACTAGTGAGAGGAATGGAACAGACTGAATTTCAGGACATGCCACAGAAAACATGTGCAAGTGAGAGAGAAGTAGAAATGCATGGTTCAGAAAGCAAAAAGAAACTAGAGGAATGCCAGTCAATGGAGAGAAAGATAAGTAACAAAAGACAGGTATTTACTTAAAAAGTTAATAGAAGAACCTTTAGGTGCATAGAAGTGTACCAGTGCATCATAAGTGTAAAGTAAATCTAACGACATGAATTCACAAGCTCAGATGAACTAGTGTGGCTACGGCATTGCATCAGGCCTACACTCTAGACCAGTGATTTTCAACCAGTGTGCTACAGCACAATGGTGTGCTGTGAATGGTCTGCACGTGTGCTGCAGGAGTTTGAGGGAGGGTCATTTATTAGTAGGATCATTGGTGGATGTGAGGCTCACCTGTGCTGTTCGGCTTAGTGGCCTAAAGGAAAAATAACTCCATGGAACAGGAACTGCTTATACTGTAGTTCCTAGCATTTATAGGCATTGTTTTGTAATCTTTACAACAACCCTGTAGATCAGTGGTTCCCAAACTGTGGATCAGGACCCACCCATGGGTCATTAGCCAATTTCAGGTGGGTCGCAAAGCACCTAGAGCAACCATATTGAAAATATGGGAAGATGGGATGCTGGAAAGGGGCAAGGGTGTATGGTTATTTTGCTTGTGTCAAGGTTGTGTCAAGGCTTTTTTCTTTCTGATTCACTTTGCTATTGGAAAAAAATAGCTGAGAAATTTATTGCTGCATTCTCAAGAAAGCAGCAGGCTCTGGTGTCACAATGATGGTGCTTCTGGCCATGGCATCATTTCTGGTGTGTCCTGGACTGATTGTCATTCTAAAAAAGTGGGTCCCGGTGCTAAAAGGTTTGAGAACCACTGCTGTAGATGCAGGCAGAGGAGGAAGTTGAGGCTGGGAGATAGCAAAGGTTTGAACTAGAGTCTCCAGTTGTAGCTCAATCTCTTAATGTGCTTCACTAGCTCTCATATATAGCATATCATATACTATAGTGATATGAGCTTACACTTTAGATGTGACTTATACCATGTTTACCAAAAAGGGTGGTTACCTTTTTTGGGTGGTAGATAGCCTTTTTTCTGTCTAAGATGAATCCTGCTGCATGGTGGTGTTCTCAGGAACCTCTTCTTTTTTGTTTCAGCGAAAATGGGCTGGACTTTCTATTGGGCAAGACATAGATGGTAAGTGTTTACTGTAAATTTTTGTTTATTTTCTCTCTGATGAAAGAGAGAAAATCTTTTCTCACAAGGCTGCTTATTCTAAAAGATGAAGCCCCTTAATTTGAGATACCTTGTATGCCTCCCACTTTTCCTCCCTTTATGATGTTGCCTCGTGTAAGTGCCTGATGCCAGATAAGATGACAAGCTGGGCACTTCTGCTAATGGAAGTAAAAGGCAGCCAGTGCCTTTGCACCAAACACTGGGGCAGCTTCACGCATTAAGCTTTGTTGCATTAATGATAATAGAGTATTTCAATGTCTTTAGTAAATACGTGGGTTGAATCTGGATTTAATAAGCAAAGAACAGGGAGGGTAATACAACTGAAAGCAAGGAAGAAATGTACAAAGGAGCCAACAAATGAATTCATTAAAAATTAATGAGAAAAGGCTAAACTGAATGTGAAAATGATAGCATAATTGCTAAAAGAGAAATGAATCAAGAATATAAACATGCACAGAATAAATAAGCTGAACTGAGACATGCTACCAGATGCCACTGGGAACACACAAAACATGAAGTTACTCCTTTACCTGGTATTCAGAGACAGGCTACATCGAAATCCCTGAGGTTGCATCCTATCAGCAAGACTTGTAGCCTGTGATGGACTTTCCTTCCATTAATGTGTCCACTCCCTTTTTAAAGGCACCTAGGCCCAGTGCTATCATAACATCCTGTAGCAATGAGTTCCACAGATTAATTATGGGCTGTCTGTTCTAATTTGCCTGCCAGTTAATTTTATTGGATGTCCCTGGTATTATGTGAGATTGGAGAAAAAAAAACTTCACTGTTCATCCTATGCATAATTGTATATACATGTGCCTACTTTCTAATGAAGAACTGCAGTGATCCAGATAGAAGAAAACTGAGGAATGAATGGAGAAAAATGCTGGATCAATAGAGAAAAGTGAGATTAGGAAATTGACATTGGCAATAGGAAGAAAAGAGCCCCCTCGAGCCCCTCCCCTCGAGCCCACCCCCTTGCCAAGAAGAGCGCTTGTGGTGCTGCAAACAAAGTTTGGCACCTGGAAATAGTTGGTGATGACATGATGTCATTGCTAACTGCTTCCAAGAAGCCCATTTTGGGCTGTTCAGAGGCTGGGGCAGCTGGGAGGACCCAAGATAAAGCTGCTCTCCTCACCCCACTGATGTACAGCCCATGAAGATCCTGTCTGGAACAGCAGGTGATATGCTCACAGTGCTGTTGTGTGGCCCTCAAAGTGCAGGGCCCAATGTGGCAATGTTGGTCAGATTGGCTTAAGGCTGGCCCTGGGCTTATCAACAAGATGATATTTAAAAGAAATTTGCTAAGAACTGAATTCATAAGTAACAGAAAATATTTCTGTGAAGGAAGAAATATGAAATGCACATATGGAGTATGAATTTGCCTTATTTACTATTAATGTGCTTTGTATACTAGTGCTGGGAAGTCATGACTAATTGTGGCTTCCTAGTGCGTGTTTCTACAGTGACATAGATATGAGATTTTTATATGTGGTGATCCCTACACAGGTTTCATGTTTTTTCTGCAGAAAGGGGAGGGGTGGTTGACATCCAGTGACAATGGAAAAAAGGTAGTGGGGAAATGAACATAAAAGAATGTAACGGAATTGTTTATTGCAAAGGGTATATATGTGTATAATGTTCATAAACAAGGCCAGCACATATCATGACTCCAAATGACTCTCCTCCTTTGGGACACTGTAATTTAAAAGTTTTATGGGTGTAAATGTACATCAATATTTGATTCAAATTATACAAATAAAAATATTAGCTCTACTTAAAACAATTAACTTCATAGATCTCATGCTTCTGATAAATTGCTGTTCTAGGAGTGTACTATGCATTGTCACCCCTAATGTACTGCACAGGGTTTTTGCGATAAATAATTTATCTGCAGTCCATGGAGCTTCTTTGTTGCTTTCCTCCACCCCTCCATGGTTTTTTCTACCATTGGAAAAAAGCATAATGTGTAATTTAAATATTTGGCAGTCCTTTGCTTTGAATGACTTCCTCACCCTTCTATTCTAAAATGTGTGGTTTCCTAAGCTAAAGATTCTGCAGTGCACTGTCCAAGGTGCTGGACACTAAAGTTATATGATTTATTTCATAATAAACTGCCTTTTAGTATCAGATCATTGGCCTGTTTAGCCCAGTATTGTCTAATCTGACTGTCAGTGATTCTCCATAGGCAGAGCAAGGGCTTTTCTAGCCCTGCTGCCTGAGATCTTTTTACCAGCAGTGCCAGAGAGCGAACCCAGGACTTTCTCCATGCCATGCATGTGCTCTGCTATTGAACTTTATGGTCGCACACTTTGCCAGCCTTGATTAAAATTAGAAAAACTAGAGAAAGGTTTCAGCTAATGAAGTGTTTATGCCTCACACTTGGTAGGTTATAGCTGATATAATTTTAGAGGGAGGGTATAACTGTGTTGCAGAAGAAATAGGAAGCTGTGGGCTGCAATTCTGTATGCAGCTCTGTAATGAGGTTGAAAAACTGCACTTAAGGCAGTCATTTCAAATTCCATATTTGTTTTTTAGACAAAGCTGTGCAGTCATTAGAGATGCTATAAAATAGTAATTGCATAAAATGCCTCTTTGGTGTATCACTTAATTCTCAGTCTCTTTCAGAATGAGAACATTGAAACCCCCATCAGCATTATGATGCATCTAATAATTGGAATTGCAAAATTAAGAAAATGGAATGTTGGCTCTGACTTGCAGCAGGCATATTCCCAGTGAAGAGCAGGGAGGAAAGTGCGTGGGGAACTTCCCACATGAACATGATGACTGTGTTCTCTTTTTACTTGAAGATGTTCCTTCTGGGGACTTGAATCAGGAAATGAATCCCTTGTTGGCAGCATGGAAACTTTTCTTACGAATCAGATGCTTATGAAATGCTCACAAAGGACTAATTAGGGATGGAGGCAGCTTTATTCCCGCATGTACTTAAGCAGAGAACTGCTTCTAAAGGCAGAAGCACATACAGAAGAGATATGCAGGCATGTACAGTGTATATATACATGTCAGTTTCAGGAATATTTCTGCGTTTTAAAGAAATAAAACCAAGGATGGGTTGTGCACATAGCAGTCCCAATTCTCTGAGGTTATAATTGTTTGTAACACAGTCAATAGAGCCCCAGTCAGGGATACGTTGAAGAGACAAACCTGCCTTTCTCCCCAGATGGGTGGGATCATGTGGGCAGTTTTCTCTCAGTTTGGTGATGCTCCTAAGTGCACCTCTTTATAACTGAATGTCTGCCACCCACTTATCTGGGAAAATCAAATCAGCATCACTTGGACCTGGTTGTAATGAAAGCAAACCTTTGCCTTCATCTTGGAACATGGCTGGCCCAGCTGCTGTGATAAGGGATTGTTTGCATGAGAGTGCTGAGCACATGGGGAGGAGGTGACAATGTACCCCTTTAGGAATCTGTGCAGTACACAGGACTTCCCTTTCCTAACGTTCTCCCTATCCTAGTTGTGGGCATTTTGCTGGAATTAGATAAAACAATTCACGGGTGAGTTGTGTGTGGGAGGCAGTATACAAAGACTTGACTACTCTGTTGACCCTCTACAAATTTATTTGTGGTCCCTCTCCTCATGTTGCACATTCCTTGACATAAAAGTGCAAACTACCTACAAAACAAAAGCTAGCTAGTTTTATAAAGTGTATTTTTGGTTAGAGATCAGGTTGCAAGAATACAGAAGGCTTTATTTTAACCCATTCTGCAAATTAACCCTTGAACTGTTGGGCCTTTCAACCACCTAAACAACACAATTATATGGCTGCTTAAAACAAAAAACAAAAACCCCAAACAGCTGCCAGACAAGGACTTGACTATTTAGTTCACTTTTTTTCTTCACCTTTTTTGCCTGGGATTAGACTGGGGACCCCACTGTCGACCCTGCCCCCTCCAGGACCTTATCTGCCCATCCCCATCACTGCCCACTCTCCACTGCCAGCATTGTTCATCTAAATATTTTTCTTAACTATTTTTCTTAAGAAGAACATAAAAAGTTACTGTAAAGCCTGGTGCTAGTGAAAGCTTCTTTCTTGTAAGTTGCTGCAACCCCACAACTGAGGCTTTGCAACCCCAGTGGGGTTCTCACCCCAAGGTTGAAGAACTGATTTAGTTCATCAGATTCCAGTTCTTGAGCAGATTCCAGCTCTTAGGTAAACATTGGGGTATTTCATCAGATGTAATGCTCCCCTGTTTATTTACCAGCCCTTGCATGACATGGTACTGTATTACATACTGTACTGTACTGCATAGGATTACATTATTGTCGCTTGTCATGTAAGCTACATGGCCAAACATCTGAATGTAGTCCTGCAGATCATGGGTTTGAGATTTTCAGTTGGATTAAGAAAATAAGACTGCTTTGTCACAAAACATAGTTTGGTCTCCTTCATGATTGGGTTTTTGAATTTATTTTGCAACATGGGAAACAATTTTTTAGAAATTCAAATAATTTTTAGAAATATGCCATATTAATTATGATCGTCTGGTGGGGACCCAGTTGCCTTTCCTTGCGAACAAGAGTGACCTTGAGATATGCTTTGGCTGCCACTTTTTGCCAAGGGGGAAGAATGGTTCTCCAGGGGTCTTGTCCGTCTCTAGTTCTAGAAAAATGGAACTAGATTCCATCCCCAGATTGTGCAGCCCTGATTCGGGCTGCGGCAGGGCACTTGGACTTGCGCCTGCTAAACAGCAGATGCAGATCTGAGCAGCCCTATCAGCTTGACTGGGGCTTACCCTGGGTAAAGGGGACAAACGTCGCTTGGGATGGATGGATCCAGTAGCTTCCCAACGTTCATTGGATACAGTGTAGGCCAGCTGACCTACCTGTTCCAAGCACAGGTTAGGATTGTGCTGTCAAAGTGACTGGCTTTGATGCTTTAACAAAAAACAAACCTTGCATTACACATTAGCCTTTTAATTCTGCTTGCTTTGCTTTAGAAAACATGCCCCTTGCCTGTCACAAATGGAGGCAATCTGGCCTCCCATATGCTGCTTTGTTAAATTATGCCTTGTTGGAGCCCCTGAATAATGGAATCACAAAACAATTCCCTTGTAAGGGACTCTGGTTAAAGGAAACAATCAAATATATGTAATTTGACCAGTAGATTGTAAAAGAGTGCACTAGAGCCTTGCCTGATCTCAGGGATTGTACCAGTTCACTTTGTTGGTTTCAACAAGTTGTATAAACTATGAGAGAAGATCTGGTGAGAAACGGGGCCAAAGTTTGTACCTTGTTTGTGCCCTGTTGTCATGGGCATTATCCTACCACCTTTACATCATTGGCTGATGCTGTAGGAGCAGGGAAATGCTTGGTCACGTGATTATGTGACAAGATAAATTGTACTACTTGTTTTGGAGAAGACGTATGAAACACAAGACTGTTCAGATGAGGAAATTTCTTCCTCCTAAAAAAGACTTGTATAGTGTAACCATGTGCATATTTATTCAGAATTATCCTATTGTGATCAGTGGAGCTAGCTCCCAGGTAAGCATGCCTATGATAGCAGCTATTTATATTTATTTTAGAATGTGTGTTCACTGAGGTCTCGTACTTTTTTACAACATAATCGTAGAGCAATATATCAAAAATGCATCATCATCCTTAATGTCATCTTTTATTTAGAAGAATGCTTTATATATTCAGGATTTTTAAAAATGTTCTTTGAGGACATGGCTGGAAACTACTTCAGCTGAGATCTTGCAGCGATGTACTAAAGCATGTATTTCTTCCCCTGTACAGTCTCCCAGTATAACTTCGATAAGACCAAGCAGTGCATTGGCACTATGACCATTGAGATAGACTTCCTGCAGAAGAAGAGTGTTGACTCCAACCCATATGACTCAGACAAAATGGCAGCAGAGTTCATCCAGCAGTTCAACAACCAGGCATTCTCAGTTGGGCAACAGGTTTGTGTTCTTGTGTGTCTCTTTGTAAGAGGTACAACCATTGCTATCCTTTGATAGTATTTATTACGTTTCTGTAATGTAATGATGGACCATTTTTCCATCATGGAACTCAGAGTGGCTTATGTGGGGGTCCCAAGTGGTCATCCAGTCAGGAACTGATTAGCTATCCTCCTAGTTGTCTGTGGCAATTCAGAATTGCCACTAGGCAGTGAATCTTTCTGAAAGTTGATATGCCTTTTCTTGTAGGATGCACATGACAAAAATAGTTGCAAAGCCATGTGGGATTTATTTGCAAAGGAGACTTTTCATATTCAAGTGCAGGAAAAGTTCTTTTTGTAGTCAGTTCAAGGGCTGGTGATTCAAGTGAACTATCTTGTTTACATAGCAAAAAGTTTCTAGGTAATTTAACATAGAAAACCCAGAAAGCTGTAGTTCTGTTGTGAAAGGAATAATCAAACTTTGCACTTGATAACTTAAGGCTGAGTGGAGTGCGTACTTTGCATGCAGGGCCTAGAATGAGTGAGACTGTCAAAACACCATCAGCAAACAAGCAGTAGAAAAGACGCTGTGCTGGGGTGAAGAGGGACAGTTACTCTCCCCCTGACCATACTTGGTCAGATGGATTTGTTGTCTGACTGACAGCCCAATCCTGAGCTGCTCCAATGCAAATGGTGCACAATTGAGGGCAGAGCTTGAAAAAGTAGGGTGTAAATATAGTTAATATAGAACAAGTAGAATATTATTCAGTGTGGAATGGCACCATAGACAACTTGGGAGAACAACAACAACCCTTGGGGGTTGCTGAAACCAAAAGTGTTTTCCCTGCCTGATTTGAGTCACTTACTGCTGTGATGTTATCAACTATATTTCCTTGCCTGTGATGACTAATAGCTTAGGTAGGTGACAATACATGCACACTCATAGTGGGACATGTACAACATATTGACTGCCAGGCACATAATCTTGCATGTTCTGTGTGGCAATATCGCTTTCAGGAGCAGCCTAGTACAATGTGTAGTTTTGCCCCAAAATATGCAAGACTGCATTGTCTGTAACACATACGTCCTCTGCAGTCCTTTGGAGTAAAATGGGTTTTTGAATTATGGTGTCACTTTCCTGTTAGTTTTGCTGTTTGGTTAGCATGGTGGTACTTTAACTTTTTTCTTCTTCCACAGCTTGTGTTTAGCTTTAACGACAAACTTTTTGGCCTCTTGGTCAAAGACATTGAAGCCATGGACCCCAGCATCCTTAAAGGAGAGCCTGCCTCAGGCAAAAAACAGAAGGTATGAGCCACAGTTGAATCTTCACCATCTTAGTTCTCCACACTTGGATATCACTTGATCGTTCCAACTTGGTGACTGGCAGCTGAATGTGTGAATGCACTTCATTAAAAACACTGCACTGCATCAGGAAAGGAACTATAGCTCACAGGTAGAGCATCTGCTTTACCAGCGGGCTCTGGGTTCAATTCCTGTCATTTCTGAGTAGGACAAAGGAACATGCCAATCTGAAACTCTAAAGAGCTGCTGCTAGTCAGTGCAGACCAAAATGAGCTAGATGGGCCAATGGTTGGATTTCATATAAGGCAGTTTCATATTTTGAAGCACTGCCCTGTTTATGGGCTTCCTGGAGGCATCTTGTTGGTCACTGTTAGAAATAAAGCTGGCTAGCTGGTTCCTAGGTCTGGTCTATCAGGAGGGCATGTTAGAGAAGATGATATGCAAGTTCTGATCTTTCTTGGTTCGTTCATCAGTCACTTAAAAACTGAAGTGATGAACTGGCATGTATTTTATTAGCTATTAGATGAACATTTTCTTGTTACATTCAGTCCAACCCCAAGGTTGAAAGTTCATTGTTTTATACATTTGTGATATTTCACAGCTATGTAAATGCTGCATACTTGGTTTACGTAGTAACACTTATTTTATTGCCCTTAATTTGAGTGAAACAGAGTTATGAGCCTTTCTGAACCTTTATTTATGCATTCTGGTAACTCCAGGCAGCTGAAGACTTCCTTAATAGAATCCTGGATTCCAGGTCTCCTTCCATATTTTCACAGACAGACTGATCTTGATAAATAAGTAGTTTTGACTATGCTGCTAAGAATATTGTTAAGAGGCTGAATGCCAGCTGTGTTGTTATGACTTCATATTCTCTGGTAGCAGATTGCTGCTGCAGAGTTTGTTTTAATATAGAAATGAGACACTCCTGGCCTCGTGAAACTCTCTGGGGATTACTGAGAATCAGAGCTTTTAATTGTGGGTTTTATTTGCTTCCATACACAGATTGACGTTGGTCTTGTTGTCGGGAACAGTCAGGTTGCATTTGAAAAGGCTGAGAGCTCATCTCTTACTCTCATTGGTAAGTCTGGTAATGAGAAACAGTTATGCATTCCAAGCAGTGTATACTAGCTTATGAGTAAGCTTTCAAAGCAGTAAATACCAGCTTTACCAGTAAGTTTTTAGCCCACTAAGTTCTTAGTTATCAAAAGCCTACAGGCAAGTGATTTACTACAAGCTACTATTACACATTTTGTGTAATAAAATGGCCTACACACATTTTACTGTCTTAATAGTTAGGCCTGATCTTGGGTATATTTAGGGTGCTGAATCAAAAAAATGGCATTGATTTTGCCCGATTAGCTTTTGACGGGAATAGGAAGCTGCTTGAATCAGCATATAAGGTGGCTATGCAATACTTCCAAAACTAGAGCCAATCTTGCAAAACCGATGCCATTTTTGGATTCAGAACCCCAAAAATATCCTAAATCCATTCTAACACCCTTGGCAATTAAAAAAGGGTTGTTTTTTTTTTTGTAGGCCTATGTTGTCTGTTATATGCTCTGGAATTCATTTTAATTTCTAGCAAGTATGGGAAGATTCTGAAAACAAATTTTTTTCTTCACCTCTTTCTGCATCACCATCTGGGTTTCCATTTTGTAGCTGCTTTTTCCACTCTTGATTTTCTACTTGTATATTTCTATTCCATAAATGAAGACATTTAACTGCCTACATGAGTACATAATGATGACGACTACATTAGTGTATAGTTTTCATATACAGTATTTTAAGCCTTGTTCCTTACCAATAAATATTCTACCAAGTCTTCAAACGATAAGTTAGGACGCACAATTGGATTGCATCCTGACCAGAGATATTGCCAACTTAAGAAAAAGGTGTGGTTTGGTTTTGCCATGCATGTCCAGGAAAGAGTGCAGAGCAAATCTGACACAAGAACCCTGGACTTTCGAAGGGCAGATTTCCCTCAGATGAGGAGGCTAGTTAGGAAGAAATTGAAAGGGAAGGTAAAAAGAGTCCAATCCCTCCAGGCTGCGTGGAGGCTGTTTAAAGTGACAGTAGTAGACGCCCAGCGGGAGTGTATACCGCAAAGAAAGAAGGGTTCAACAAGGTCCAGGAGGGTACCTGCATGGCTGACAAACGAAGTTAGAGAAGCTGTAAAGAGCAAGGAAGCTTCTTTCCGTCAATGGAAGTCTTGCCCCAGTGAGGAGAATAAAAAGGAACATAAACTCTGGCAAAAGACAAGTAAGAAGGTGATACGGGAGGCCAAGAAAGCGTTTGAGGAACGCATGGCTAGCAACATAAAGGGGAATAATAAAAGCTTCTTCAAATATGTTAGAAGCAGGAAACCTGCCAGAGAGGCGGTTGGCCCGCTGGATGGTGAGGGAGGGAAAGATGAGATAAAAGGGGACTTGGAGATTGCAGAGAAATTAAATGAATTCTTTGCGTCCGTCTTCACAGCAGAAGAACTTGGGCAGATACCACAGCCCGAACAGCCCTTCCTAACTAAGGAATTAAAGCAGATAATGGTGAATAAGGAAGATGTTTTAGATCAAATTGATAAACTACATATAAATAAGTCACCAGGCCCAGATGGTATACATCCAAGAGTTATTAAGGAACTAAAGAACGAAGTTGCTGACCTCTTAACTAGAGTATGCAACTTGTCCCTTCAAACGGCCACGGTGCCAGAGGATTGGAGGATAGCCAATGTCACGCCAATCTTTAAAAAAGGGAGAAGGGGGGACCCTGGAAACTACAGGCCGGTCAGCCTAACGTCTGTTCCGGGTAAGATGGTGGAAAGCCTTATCAAAGATAAAATCCTAAAACACATAGAGGAACAAGTACTGCTAAAAGAAAGTCAGCATGGCTTCTGTAAGGGTAAGTCTTGCCTCACAAACCTTTTGGAATTCTTTGAAAAGGTCAACAGGCACGTGGATGTGGGTGAACCTGTGGATATCATATACCTGGATTTTCAGAAGGCGTTTGACACGGTCCCCCACCAAAGGCTGCTGAAGAAACTTCACAATCAGGGAATAAGAGGGCAGGTCCTCTTATGGATCCAGAATTGGTTGAGGGCCAGGAAACAGAGAGTGGGGGTAAATGGGCAATTTTCAGAATGGAGAGAGGTGAAAAGTGGAGTGCCCCAGGGATCTGTCTTGGGGCCCGTGCTTTTCAACTTATTCATAAATGACTTAGAGACAGGGATAAGCAGCGAGGTGGCCAAGTTTGCAGATGACACAAAACTTTTCCGGGTGGTGAAAACCAGAGAGGATTGTGAAGAGCTCCAGAAGGATCTCTCCAAGTTGGGGGAATGGGCAGCCAAATGGCAGATGCGTTTCAACGTAAACAAATGTAAAGTGATGCACATTGGGGCCAAAAACCAAAGCTTCACCTATAGGCTAATGGGTTCTGAGCTGTCTGTGACAGCTCAGGAGAGAGATCTTGGGGTGCTGGTGGACAATTCCATGAAGGTATCGACCCAGTGTGCGGCAGCAATTAAGAAAGCCAATTCCATGCTCGGGGTAATTAAAAAAGGGGTTGAGAATAAAACAGCCAATATTATCATGCCATTGTACAAAGCAATGGTAAGGCTGCACCTGGAATATTGTGTCCAGTTCTGGTCGCCGCATCTCAAAAAGGACATAGTGGAGTTGGAAAAGGTGCAGAAGAGAGTGACAAAAATGATTACGGGGCTGGGGCACCTCCCTTATGAAGAAAGACTGCAGCGTTTGGGGCTCTTCAGTCTAGAAAAAAGGCGCCTGAGGGGGGACATGATTGAGACATACAAAATTATGCATGGAAGGGATAGAGTTGATAGAGGGATGTTCTTTTCCCTCTCTCACAACACCAGAACCAGGGGGCATCCGCTAAAACTGAGGGTTGGGAGAGTTAAAACAGATAAAAGGAAGTACTTTTTTACCCAGCGGGTAGTTAATCTGTGGAACTCCTTGCCACAGGAGGTGGTGATGGCATCTGGTCTTGATGTCTTTAAGAGAGGATTAGACCGATTTCTGGAGGAAAGATCCATTGTGGGCTATAGGCAATGATGGATTGTGCAACCTCCTTACAAAGGTGGTGGGCTACAGGTACCGGGTGTAAGGGAGTGGCAACAGGATGCAAGCATCTTGTAGTCTCATGCCTTCCTGGGGCACCTGGTGGGCCGCTGTGAGATACAGGAAGCTGGACTAGATGGGCCCTTGGCCTGATCCAGCATGGCTCTTCTTATGTTCTTATGTGTGTGTGTGTGTGTGTTTCCAAAAAGAAAGGTAGCAAAGACAAACAATAGGGGGAGGGTATTCAGATCATCCAAAGGAAAATAACTGTTGTGCAGCAGAAGGAACTTCAGTGATTATATCCGCTGCAGG
This sequence comes from Lerista edwardsae, assembly GCA_029204185.1. Taxonomy (NCBI): domain Eukaryota; kingdom Metazoa; phylum Chordata; class Lepidosauria; order Squamata; family Scincidae; genus Lerista; species Lerista edwardsae. Next base: position 5,933,894 of record JAJKFI010000047.1, read on the forward strand.
CTGCAAAGGCCCCTGCGCTTGGTGTGCTGGGACCAACTTCCACCTGATCCCTTTTCTCTGATTCCATCCAAAGACAGACACCCTGTACTCGCAGCAGGCTAAGATGAAAAGTGAAAATCTTTGCATTCATCCTCTGGGTCTGCCTCCTTTCCATTTCCCCCCCTTCCTTAGCAGAAGGAATCAACAGCTAGCCGGTCTGTAGCTGGGCTTGGAGAAGGAGAAACATTAGGCCCATTAACATACAATTCTGCCTTGTAATGAATCAGACACCACCTAGTCCAGCATTGTCTTCTCTGACCCAGTGGGTCTCCAAGCTCGTAGGCAGAGGCCTTTCCTTGTCTTCATCCTTGAGATCCTTTTGACTGGAGTTGCCAGGAATTAAACTTGGGCCCCCTCTGCATGCAAAGCTGAGCTATGATCCTTTACCTAACAGAGGTATAGCCACCCCCTGCAGTAGTGAGAGCTCACTGGAGATTCAAACCAGGAAGACCTAGTCGTACAATGCCCAGTCACCAGCTGGCTCCACCAGGCAAGCTATTATGCTTATTGAGTCGAGGTGGCTAGATTTTCCATTCTACTATCATGAAGTAATTTTAGAAAATTTCTAAATGGTGAGTAATACCATATCACTCATACCACACCATCTACACCTAATTCCGTCCTTTGCTGGTCATGTTATCCTCTTTAACAATTATTCCCTATTACAAATACTCTCTGTTGCTATCTGCACCTGCCTAATTCCATTACATGAATTCAGTAATACAATATGTAATGCAATACAATTCGGTAATATGACAAATAAACGGATTCAATATTACAATACATGCCTAGCATGCAAATGGAATTAAGTTACTGTTAAAATCATATTGAAAAACTTGTGCTTTCTCTTTTGAGCCTACCAAGCAGACTTGGATCCATGGGACTTTTCTCCAGGATAGTTGCCTAGTGGTATTGTTCTGGTGCTTGTTTCCTTTCACTGGTGGAGGCAAGAGGTGCTGCTTGAAATTGATGACGTGGGGAGGAGTGGTGGCTTTGTGTGTTGGGGAGAAGATCATATTGGGCCACCAGAGTTGGGAGCATTCATTAGTGCAAAAGCACATGGGTTAGCAGCAGTCCTGTGTCTTTGAACCCTGGTCACATCTAAGTAGCAGAAAAGTGGAAGTTTAAAGTGATTTCCAGCCAAAAAGAAGTAGATAAGAGGAGCATTGTCAAAACATTACTCCCCTGATAGCTGCTTTTCTCCTGGCTGCTCTTTGAGACTGAAAAGGATCCTGCGTCTGGCTGGCCAGTGGTTGTAGCAGAAAAGCCATCGTGATGTGTTTCACCCTAAAACTTCAGATTTCCCAGAAACCTTTTCAGGCAGAGGGAAGAACCTGCTTCAGAATGTCCTAAATCAAAGAGTATAAACATCTCAGACCCAGCCTGGTAAAAAGGCCCTTGCAAAGTAGGAACTAAGCCCACTTTATCCTTTTTTGGCTCTTCCTATAGGGAAGAGGGGTTATGGGGGGAAAGCAATTGCTGGAGCTTCCTTGCAGGACAGGAATTGCACCTGGCTTCCCTTCCTGTCTCTCACTGCAGGCCGTGGGGGAGCAGGGTTACACCAAAGCATCCAGCAGGAACTTGCGTTCTGGTTCTCATTCGTTCACTTGAATGTTCACTTGCTTTCTGGTTCTCGTTCGTTTATTCTTCATGCATGGAAGGCTAAGAGAAGCTGGTTGGGTGAGTGGGCCAGGCTGGGATGGAGACTAACTACTATGCATGTACCAGATATATATGTTGGCTTCTTTAACAAATGCTTGCATGGAGGAAGCAAATATTGGAGGAGGAGCTGCGAGTCATCTTTCCTGATTTTAAAAAAGAATTGCTGGGATAGATCAATCAATCAATCACTAGTATTTATATACCGCTTTTCAACACAAGTTCACAAAGCGGTTTACAGGCAAATAATAACATTAAAGTTAAATGGCTCCCTGTCCCAAAAGGGCTCACAATCTAAAAGAATGGAGAACACCACCAGCAACAGCCACGAGAAAGACACTGTGCTGGGGTGAAGAGGGCCAATTGCTCTCCCCCTGCTAAATATAAGAGGACACCACTTGAAAAAGTGCCTCTTGCCCAATTAGCAGGGGTTAGATGCACCAGATTCACACCTGGGGGTCAAAAGGAGCACTCAGAATCAGGGGCTATATGTGCTTAACTATTCAAATTCTGTGGTCAGGTAACCCAAATTCCTCAGGACGTATTTGCATAATTTCTTATTTTGCATAGTTTTTCATAGATTTTGCATAGATTTTGCTAGTCAGAGGAAGGAGCACTAAACCCACCCTCCCCCTGGCAATCTTATTCTGCTGAATCTTATTCGGCGTTCTGGAATATCGGCAGGCATTAATCATATGCTTCTAAGCTTATCTTTGCAGTCAGGAAGGCTAGACTGTCTGGTGGCTTTTATGATGAAAGCTGAGCTTTTTGGGTAACAGAATTTTTACCCAATACCATATTCTGTGCTCCTGCAGGATTACAATGTGCACACAGTCCTATCCTTGCTTTAACTCTCTCCACTGACTAGGATGAAGTATGGGATTATCCTGAGAGGCCACTCCAGGATTCAGTGGATTCTGAATTCTCTGGGATTCAGTAGAATTCCCTCTTTAGCTAAACAGCCCCTTTCCTACTACTACTGTGAGTGAATGTGTTGGAAGAAGGCTTTTCTTAGAAGGTCTTTCATAAGCAAGTCAGTTCACAATCTTAAAAATTGTTGAAAATTATCCATGTTGATGCTGTAGATCAGGGGTCAGGGAACTTTTTTACCTTTTACCCCAAAATATATTTAGATACGCCAACGTTACCCCCTTGACATTACCCCCCCCTTGACGTTACCCCCCCTTGGCCTCCCCACCCGGAGCTGTTTCAGGCTCTTCCCTGGTGTTGAGCACTGCCGACTTTACGGCTGCCTGAGTGCCAGCCGGGAGCGGGTCTGCGCCAGCCTCGCTGTCCGAAATAGGCTTGGCCTCGCCGGCTCCCCCATCACCCGGCACCGCCGCAGTTGCATCCATGGCCGCCATTTTCTCTGCTGTTGCTTCCTTCTCCCTCTACCGGCAGCGGGATAGATAACCACGGCCTTCTTCGCCGCCTGGGAAGGGAGGGGAACGCTGCCTATTGGGGGCCAAGTACCTTGCCGCTTCTAATCTCCTATTGGAAGCAAGGGAACTCCATCAAGCGTGAGAGGAACTTCCCATTGGTCAGAAGAGAGAACGTTGGTCATGAAGGAAGGATGAGGGAAAAGGGGGCGGGGCATACTCCTATCTGCCCATTACCCCCAGGAATTTCATTTTTACCCCATTTGGGGTAATTTACCCCTGTTCCCTGACCACTGCTGTAGATAATATGGAGTGGGTATTTTGTATATGCAAGGCCAATGTACATCAATTTAATATTGAGTTTTGGGGAAGATGTTGATAACTGCATTGGTAAACTTTTTTTTAGCATCAGTTAATTCTGTCTGTCTTGCACTGCATTGCATTACTCTGCTTAAAGTGGCTTGAGTTTCAGTCCCTTTCATTTATTGGTACTTAATCACTGCTCTTTAACAAGGCACTACTGAGGGATTTGATTCTGGAATCAAACCAGAATTGTCCATATGAATGGTTCCTTTTGCTGTTGAATTAAAATACCACTCATGACCAGAGTGTGGCAGTAGAGAATAAGAAAACTGAAATAGAAAGGCTGAGGCTGGAGCTTTGTGAGCATGACTGCTTTCTTGAACTGGGAAGAGGTAATAGACTACCTCCCTCCCTCTCTGGTTTCAGGAAATGAATAAAGTATTAGTCACTTGTAGTCTGGTGGATATGAAATTCCACACATTAGTTTTTTGGCCCTTGTTGCACCCATATGGCTTTGAGGTTCCCATGTTGTAGTGGCGGAAGAAGCTGCAACGGCAGAATTCCCATGGGAAGATCTACACTTCCAATCCTAAGTCCCCTTGTCCTAATTTACATTGTTGTTCAGACTGGCCTTGCCTGACTGCTACTGCCTACTAGTCATATTACACAGCCATTCTTATATCTAGATTCTGCATGTAAGTTTGCACCTAGTCCAACGTCTTCTAGCTATCTTGTCTCTTGGGCTGCTTCTTTAGCACCCCTCTTTCTTGCCCCCCTTCAGCCTCTTGTGACCTCTATGTCTGCAAAGTCTCTTTGGAACCCTCCCTCTGAACAGCTTTTTTTTTTGGCTTAGTTCTGTCATCTTTGCCCTTTTCCTCATGTCGTACCTTTCTCCTAGTTGCTTCTTCTCAGTCCATTGTCTACTCTGGACCCTTCTTGCCCCGGCTTCCCGGATCTCAGTATTCCCTACCTTCCCGAACTTGTTCCGAATCTTCAGCCTGCATCCGCATGAGCTTTGAATCCCAACCTCACTGACTCCCTTCCTTCACAGAAGCTGGATTGCAAACTGTTTGTGTCTCACGCCCTGCCAGAAGATTTTCAATTGCTCATTCTCCCCTCCAAGAATACATATTTTTGTTCACTATTTTCCTGAACTTCATTGAACTTCAAATGGCAAAATGTAGAACTTGAAATAACAATAAATTTCAAGTCATAGAAAATTAGTTCACTGCACAGAATTTGAAGATATCAAATAATAAATATTGTTGCCAATAAATATATTACTGGCTTTTGTTGGCCCATTAGTTGGGGCCAAATTCAAATCAAATTCAGAAATGGATTGAAAACTTGTTCTTGTCTACTAAAAAAATGAATTTAGGTGGGGTTTTTTCTTAATTCTTGGAGCACCTCACACACCTTCATGCGCACCCTAGAGATGTAGGTCACACAAATTAAAAACCTCTGCCTTAGAGACTGACCATTTTGAGGCTTCAGTTTTACAAATGTAATACACAGGATAGAATAAAAAAAAGGAAGGAATCATATTTGTTACTTTATTGAGGGGGCTATTCAGCACTGAAGGTATACTGGAAAACAATTGTATAGACTATAACATTTCAGCAAGTCTAAGAGATGAAGTAATTTTAGGTTGTATAGGGTGCTTACTAATTTTTCTCAAGTACAGGGTTGTTGTCTTTTTGGTGCAGTTACATACTGGGTAATATTCTGCTCTAGTTGTAGAAACCTGCTTGTGACTTGATTAAGTCACTTGGGCACCTTGGGTCACTTGGACCTCATTGATAGTGTCCCTCCCCCTCTCCACATCTGAGGTATGGCAGATGGGGATGAGAATATTTCCAAGGTTGTGAAATGCTCTCTCCAAAGGAATCCATATGTCTACTTTCCTGTTTCTTTCCAGCAATGTGGCCTTGGATATTCGTTTGCTTTGTAATTTGAGGCTAATTTGATTGTTCTGCTTTGTTGCTTTCAGTTTTGTTTTTGTGAACTGCCTTGGATGTTGCCCCATGAAAAAGTAGGGTGTAAATATACTTAATATAGAACAAGTAGAATATTATTCAGTGTGGAATGGCACGATAGACAACTTGGGAGAACAACATGCAGATAGAATCAGTTGTCCATTCTGAATGAAAATATTTATTAACAAAGTGTTAGCACAGTCAGGCTAGAATCAACTCATTGTTGGAAATAAGACCACCTGAGTGAGAATGGGTGCTTAAACTTGGATTTAGCAGCAAGTTAGTGTAAGTGAAGGAAAATGAAAAATTGTATCTTAATTGAAAAGACCCTTAAAATATATTTCAGAGGGATGGCCATTGATTTTGAGACATATAAAATTATGCATGGGAGGGATAGAGTCAATAGAGGGATGTTCTTTTCCCTCTCTCACAATATCAGAACCAGGGGGCATCCCCTGAAATTGAGTGTTGGGAGAGTTAAAACAGATAAATGGAAATACGTTTTTACCCAGCGGGTAATTAAGCTATGGAACTCCTTGCCACAGGAAGTGGTGATGGCATCTGACCTAGATGCCTTTAAAAGGGGACTGGATGGATTTCTGGAGGAAAAGTCCATCGTGGGCCATAGGCCATTATGGGTTGGGCAACCTCCTTATGTTAATAGTAGGCTACTTCAGAATGCCAGGTGCAAGGGCGTGGCAACAGGATGCAAGCATCTTGTGTCTACTGAACTCCTTAGGCACCTGGTGGGCCACTGTGAGATACAGGAAACTGGACTAGATGGGCCTTTGGCCTGATCCAGTGGGGCTCTTCTTATGTTCTTATCGTACATATAGGAGGATCATACAATTGCATATAGGAGGGCTTCTCAAATGTTGCAGTGCTGCAACCCACCCTTCTGTGGTGGGACACAATGCTTTTGGTGGTGCTAGAAGCCTCTCCTAGCCCAGCAACCCACTCAAAGGGCCTCAGCATGGTTTTCAGAAGCCTTCAGAAGCCACTTCCAGTTTTTGGAAGCCACTTCCAATTTATTTCCAGAAACCAGAAATGGCTTATGAAGACGGAAACCCACAGAGACCTGTAGAGTGGGTTGCCAGGCTGGGAGAGGCATAGAGGCTCTAGTAATGGAGCCAAACCTGCGCAAACGTGGGCAGGAGGCCCCAGAGACATGTAGGGAAGCGCTAGTATATAGTATCTATTTTGCTTTGTTAAAAAGGAAAGTGTGTTCTTTTAAGGAACTCAGAGTAAAATAAGGCATTGTAAAAATGTGAATTGTTATGTGTGGTTGAAAACCAATTTTAAAAAGAAATAGGAAAATACTGTGCAATATTAAAAATAGAACAACACATTTCTGTTAAACTCTCGTGCTTTACTTACTATCTACATTTTTAAAAACAAAACAAAACCCCTTTTCCTTTTTGGCAGCAAGAGAATTGCTGTATTGATTTTTCTCTGCACTGCTTTTACAGGGACAAACCATGAAACAAATAGTAGTGATTATCCAGCATCATTTGCTACATGTCCAGCATAGGAAAGCATCTATAGCTTCCCTGTGCCACAGTTAAAGGTTGTTTTTATGTATAGGATGCCTAGATTTATTGGCCTCTTGATGCTTTGGTGTCTAAAAGTACATTTTCCCCCTTCCCTGGAGAAGAAAAGTACCAGCCATAGACACAAGATTCATTTCAAAAAAATTGCAAGGAACAAACTTGCTACTTGGGTTATGATTAGGGAAGAGTAACTGGAGGCTATAAGGCAGGGGCAAGGAGCCATGTAGCGCCCTGGTGTGTCACCCTTTTGACCACTAGAGTCTTCTACAGGAATTGCTATTGTGTTCATCTCCATACTTATGAGATCTAGAAACTTGCTGCTTTGTAGGGGGGTGTCTTCTGCTTGCATGCCAGTTTTTATGTATTTGCGCATAATTTCTTATGACATGGGCTCCCTTCCAATAACCACCCCAGTTTTTAGGTATTTTTTAAAGCAGTCTTTGTTTTTTAACCATCCCTGTTCATATTTATCAGGCATTTTGTGATTTCTGGGCTATCTTAAGGAGACAGAGGAACTGGGTAAAGAACAAAAATTATAGTTAATCTCGCCTACATCAGCCTTTCTGTTTGCAAGGAGTCCCACAGATAAATGTCTCCCCATATTGTGTGTTAACACAAATATGGGAAGAGTTCAGTTGACTCAAATTTTGAGATGCTGTTTAGTTTAGAACTTAATTACACAGTATAGCTCTTTTTAAAGCATGGGAAACATTTTGTAATTGTTTTTGGTAATTGTGACATCATATGTAAATAGACTAGGGTTGTAATCCCTAGGATTGGGTGGTGGTGTTGTGCTGAAGTTGAGAGATGGTGGCTTGCCCAGGTCTTCAAGTAGATTCATGGCTTAACTGACATTTGAACTGGGAACTTCCTGGCTCATGTTCTTAACCATAGTGCCAGCTGTCACTAATTTGATACAGCACATGAGGCTTATGTTGTACTGTGTTTGAAATTTGCTGTAACATTCTGCATACATTGATACAAAACTTTGCAGCTTTTCCATGTGCTGATTGAACTTCTTATCTTTTAATTCATGTGGTGTTGGATTTTTTACAGGCAAGTCCAAAACCAGGGAAAATCGGCAGTCTATCATCAACCCGGACTGGAATTTTGAGAAGATGGGCATTGGGGGTCTTGATAAAGAATTCTCTGACATTTTCCGGCGGGCATTTGCTTCTCGAGTGTTCCCACCTGAGATAGTGGAGCAGATGGGTGAGTACCAAATGTGAAATGAAGTGCTACAACAGTGTGCTGTTCAGACATTCTTCAGGGCAGTGAAGTAAGAAGGGCTTACGAGCAGGATACTGTGTGCGCAACATTGGAAAGTTCCAGAGGTACTTTCAACTGAAGATTGGTGGATAAAAATTCTGGATTTAATAGAAATGGATAAATTTGCAATTTTGCTTAAAGAGAAGTCAGTAAAATCATTCATGAATAACTAGACACCACTCATTGACTTCCTGAGTGAGAAGGTGCAATGAATTGGTGCAATGAACTATGGACTTGATGAATAGGCCGATGATGAAGACCTTAAAAATTTTGCTGGAGATTAAAATAAATGATGAGATAAAAAAGTATTAAAGAAAAGAATAAGAGGCTGGCTAAGAGACACAATTTTTAATTTGAGCAGTTAAAAATATAGAGGATGTAATAATTTGGATGTATTACTTCATGCTTGGTTTATACGTATATTTTGAATTTAGTTCTTATTTGTTTAGTTTTTGTTGGTTTTTAATATTTGTAGTTGTGAGTTTGTTTATGTTGTAATAAAAAAAGGAATGGTCTAAGATTGGCTGGGCTTAGTATAAGGGTTGATGATAGCAAAGTGCAGAAAAAACAGATGGAAATCCAAAACCCCATTGCATTTTTTTGTGACCTCAGCAATGGGAAGTAAATAAAATAGGGCAGACATTTTTTAGAGTCCATTACTTTAGAAGGGAGAGCCTTGGAGAGGAGCAGACTTGGTGCTCGGTCTGAGGCAGAATCAGCTGTTGCCCTGGAGCCCAACAGAGTTTTGAAGTTAGCATCCAGCATTGCCAGTTGAATGCTCACTTTGCTCCTGTTTCTTCACTTGCAGACCTTGTGTGCAACTTGCTGGAAAGGACTAAGTAGGAGGTTCCCCGATCAGATGACAAAACAGAACTTAATCTCCCCAGTTCTTCCCCACCCTATTTCATAGCTGCTTCTGAGTTAGGCCATTTCAATAACTCTGTGTATGAAATATCAGGTAACTGAAATCTGCATTTTTCGGAATTAAAAATTTGGGAGAAACGCTATGCCCTTTCACCAAAAAAAGGTTTAACCGTAGGTTGTGGAAAAAGGCAAATCCAGTGCCATGACAGAGATGCAGCGAGTTTCCTGCACTGTATGATATTGCCTTATCCCAACTAGTACAGGCCTCTCTGACCCCCAACTATCACATGGCTGTGAACCAAAGTCTCTCAGAGTGACTTGAGCTGGAATATCTTGCCCAGGACAGCTAATCTGAGGCTCCCTGCTGAGATGATGGCAACTGGAGAGTGTACATGCGGAACATATGCTCTCCCGCCAAACGGCAAAGCTTTTTGCTGGGAACTCTTACTTATTAGTACACGGAGCTTAAAGCTTCCCATTCCAGCTCCCTTTTCTCTTCAGCAGGCCTCCCCTAAGGCTAAAGAAGCTTATCTGAAATTTGAAGAGAAGTGCCGCTTGCTCTTGCTGACACTCATCCTTTTTCTTTTGCATTAGTTATAACTTGCTCTTCCAACTATATTTCAGGGCTCAAATGCCAGGCTGACATCTGTTCAGGACTGCCATAATAATTCATGGGGGGGGGGGAGGGGAGAAAAAAGAAAGCAGTTTCTCAGACCTGTATGTAGGAGCAGCAGCAGATCTTTTCCCCTTTTGTGTTTTCTCTCTATTGCTCTCCCCTGTTCTCGTGCCTCACAGATACGGAGCAATAAATATGCCAGCAGCAGCCTGACTAGATCCGTCTTTTGCAATGCAGTTTGCTTTGGACTGTGTATGGTTTACCATAACTCTTGTTTCAAAGTGCTGGGGGAGAAAAGTGGCTTATAAATCAGCTTTGGTTATCACATCTGCAGAGGTGGCCCTACTATGAGACAATAGATTGTGGATGCAGTTAAGGCTGGCAGAGTTGGAAGCAGACAGATTTGGCCTATAGGACACAATCTGCCAAAAATTCCTCCTGTTCAAGCCCCATTGAAATAAACAGGAGCTAGGAAGAAATTATTTCTTATATATATTTCATATATTAGGGACGTGGTGGCGCAGCGGGTTAATCCGCTGCTGCTGCTGGGCTTTCCAACCAGAAGGTTGGGAGTTCAAGACTGCGCGACGGAGTGAGCTCCCGTTGCTTATCCCAGCTCCTGCCCAACCTAGCAGTTCGAAAGCACCTAAATGCGAGTAGATAAATAGGGACCACTTCGGTGGGAAGGTAACGGCGTTCCGTGCGCTATGGCGTAGAGTCATGCCGGCCACATGACCACGGAAGCTTGTCCTCGGACAAAACGCCGGCTCTACAGGCTTTGAAACGGAGATGAGCACCACCCCCTACAGTCGGTCATGACTAGACCATTCAGTTGTTGGGAAACCTTTACCTTTAGGAAGAAATTAGTTTTTGAACTAGGAGACAAAAGTTGTTTGAACCCTCCTCCCAAGTTCCAGGGGGAATTCCAGAGGTAGCCAGCTTGTTTGAAACAAAAGCAGCAAAGAAGCTGGTATCTTTAAAAAAATGACATTCCTTGTATTGTTGACTTTTGTGGATGTCTGCTGTAATCTGCAAAGCTCATGCCACAATAGGTGTAGTGTCCTTCAAGGTTCCACAAGACCCTTCTTTGCCTTCCCAGATTGTACCTGAGATATGTAAAGGCAGTTGTGGCTTACCAAGATTGCTTGGTCCCTGATACTTGGGATATAGGGAGGAAGAGAAGCTGTGAGAGCATAGGTCTTTCATTCAAACTATGTTTGAAAGTTAGAAGTAAAATTCTTAAGAGGGCAGGAAGATGGCATTTCATGTTCACTCCTGGCACTCTCAGCTAACCATGAGAAAAGCAGCGAGCATTTGGAAGATGCCTGAAAATGGAACTGGATTGGCTGAGGGAAGTGGCAGTCTAGGACAGCCACTGGCCAGATGTATTGCACAACTCCACAGGGGTCAGCCTCATTTTGCTTCCTTCTCAAGTAAGAGTTTAAAGCTAGGATCTTGGGCGGTGTGATCTGCCGACAGATAACTGACAGATCCTAGCCTTAAACTCTTACTTGGGAAGGAAGCATAATGAGAGGCCTCTGGAGGTGCCTGGTAAGTTGTTCTGGCCAGCTGCATTGCTAGGCTGGCATCCCCCCCCCCATTCTGGAATGGCTGCAGTTTGGAGCCAAGCACTTCTGGGGCAAGTGGGAGGTCCCAGCAGGACGGGGTTGGCGGACCAAAAGCAGGAAGTAAGCTCCAATCTTGCAATAGAGGTTATCTCTTTTTGACAGAGTGCAAACAAAAAAAATTCAGATTGAAGCAGGGATTCCTAAGACACTTACAGAACACATGTGTGTGTGTTGCCGCCTTGGGTGCCTTCGGGCAAAAAGGCGGGATATAAATCCAATAAATAATAATAATAATGTGCAACTGTATGCATGTGCATGTATAACTCTTGCAACTGAGCTATTTTAACATCAGGGAGGCCTATGGAGGTGGCAGTGGGCCTCTCCAACCCTTCTGGACACCCTGAACCCCCCCCAGGTAGGGTTCATGCCCCTAAATGCTTGTGTCGCCACAATTGCTGTGGTGCCACCCGGCAGTGATTTCTGGGGCCACTCCCCCTAAGGGGAAATGTCCTTTTTTTTTTTTTAGCTCTATGGTAGATTGTGATCCATCATTCGAGGAGCTCTGCTTTAGGAAATTCAGGGTGATCCAGAGCTAAACTCAAAGCCATTCAAGAGAGATCAGGATATGTACAGTGATGTCCTAAGTCTGCTATTTTGGGGCTTCTATTGCAGAATACACTCTGCTCTAGGGCATTGTGATGGATTTCGATCTGCTGTGTGGAAGGTTTGGGAAGTGGTGATACTTCTATTCCTTCTAAAGAGAGACTTGATTTTAAAAGCAGACTTAAGGAAACAGATTATTTTGTTCTCTAAACATTCATATCCTGTCTTTCCTTCAGAGTCTCTAAGTTGCGCATCAGGCAAGATGACCTGCTGCAGAGATAATGCTGCCTGATAACCTAACCTTGAATCATGGCTAGGCAATCAAAATAGTTTCATGTGGTTGTCTGTTTCTTGTCTCTCACATAGGGATCCTTTCTCCCAGCCTCTTTTCAGGCTGTGGTGCTAACTATGGTTTTGTCTGCACTGTCCTTTTCATTTACAGTCGTTAAACTACAATTTGCCAACTTGGTGCCAAGCATGGTTGTAGATTCTAGTTTGGCATTAACTGTAGTTGTTGAAAATGATTGAGGAGAACAGAAGGCTCTCCCAATAATCTAACCATGGTTAGGTTGTTGACCATTGTTAACTTTTGCACTGAGCCATTTTATATCAATGTTTTTGTTTTAGAGGAGTGTGGAGGCGGGGAGACTGGATTTGCAGATCTGTATTTGACAATAAATATCCATCTTGGATTTATTAAAGCTGTAGAAAATTACCAGCAATAGGGCACAGCCATAATGTCTAAAAGTTGCCCACGATTGATGGCTGGAACTAAGCCCCGGCGAGCTGCAACCCATCCATGCTGGTGGCCTGTCTTTTAATCTTCAAGCAGCTGTTAGGCCGCCTTCTCATTTTCAGGCTCTTAGGGGATGGGGCTGCTGGTGTCTCTTCTCAGTAACTGTGATTTTGCTAAAAGCCTAAAATTACAGCAAATGAAATGTAGCATTTTGTTTAAAGGCAGGATTTGAGTCCCACTTTTGGGCTCAAGGTTTTGTTCTGTTATGTTTTTTAAACGAGTGTAATTTTTACTTTGTAGCCCAAGGCTTTTCTGTATGTGTCTTAGGAATTCCTGCTTTAATCTGAATTTTTTTTGTTTGCATTCTGTCAAAAAGGGATAATGGTTCTGCAGTCTGCATATATCCTAGAGGGTTCGCTTGGCTCCAATTTATCCTCCTTCATTTGCTGTTCCTGCAAATGGTCTTGGTTTTACATGACCAATGGCAAGTGTAAGACAGCCACCAGAAATGACTACTGGGCATCCAGTTATCCCCTGGCCTTGAATAATGTCCAGTGAAACATGCCTTATGGTGTGATGTCACTATGTTTCTCATTTCCCTGGGTAGCCAATGATGCAGAGTCCGGGAAGGGGTAACATTTTGTCATGACATTCTATATGTCCTGCTACACACTGTAGAGCAATGGTTCCCAACATTTGGAAGCCCACAGAAGCAAAAATTGGAATCACTGGGGACCATATGCAACCCTCAACCCCCTATGCATAAAAAATACAATTAAATTTGTTAGTCCACAGGGAAGTGCTGTGTGAGACACCAGAAATGCTGGCTGTGGATGCAGGTGGGCCCATTCTCCACCTTCTCTGGTGGTTTGTGGGGAAACAGTCACTCGATGAGATGCTGGAAGTGCTCAATCTTTTTTCCTAAGACCTCATGGGCCACTTCTCAGGGTCTCACAGACTACCTGTAGTCTGCAGACCACAGGTTGGGACCATGGGTTGGGAAACCACTGCTATAGAGTGTGGTGTTGAGGTCAGTCCATAATATTCTGATATATTTGGCTCATAGAAATAACATAGCAAGAGAAACCCGGTAGTATGAACAGGATAATTAAAACAATTTAGGCTTCCAATCTAAGCCACAATTGGCCAAAGGTCCCATTTCACAGTGCATTTGTGTTGTTCAGGTGTGCCTGTATTAACAGCAGCAGATAATGCTGTTGGCATTGCCCAGCTTGAATGCATTCCAAACTTCCTATTCTCTGAAGGACATGTCATGTGTGCATCATATACATTACTGAGAGGTGACCCCCAGCAACAGCCTGACAGTCAGAGGGGTGAATGAACTTCATAATTCCTTGGCTTGGAATGTGAATCTTGGTAATTCACTCATATTTCAGCCAAGTATTGTATTATAACCCCCAAGTTGTTCTTCAGCTTGGATTTTAATCTGAGTCAGGGAAGGATTCAGCTTCTCCCATCCACTTGTTTGCCTCCAACCCTTGCCTGTCTTTCCTTTCTCCAACCAACCCTCTAATCACTTCCTCACCTGTTTGCCTTGCTGCTGTGGCAATAGAAGATAAAGGAGAATTGTGTCTCTTTCCCCCTTACTCCCGCTCCCTGATACTGCTTTGGCAATGTGTAACCTATAAGAAGCACACAGAAGCATAGTTGTGGTTTTTTGGTGCTTCAAACATCTCTTAGGAGCACTGGGAAAATTACATTTCCCCACACGCTTGGCTTGTTGCTGTAACGTCTGCAGAAAATAGAGATCCTTCTTCCCTTCCTTCTGCAGCTATGGAGCAGAGCAATGAGGAGGGACTGGACCCCATCACCTTCCCCAGGGTCAACTTTAACTCTGATTGGTTTAGATTCTAAGGTGAACTGTTTTATTTTTGGGAGGGCAGGGCAAGTGTTGTCCACCACTAATAGGAATTCTCCTTCTCTAGAAACTTGCCAAGTTTTGTACATCTTTGGGTAGCTGTGTTCTGTTTGTTGATCATCAAAATAAATATTTTGGAATATTCTGAGGAATTTCTTGTTACGCAGATTGATGTGGAGAAGGTTTCATGTAGGTTTCAGTTATTGGACAGGATTTATAAAGATTCTGGTTATTTGGCAAGGTGGGTGAGCAGAATGAGTTTAGGGATTCTTGAAGAGTGACAGAGCTATGAGGATGTTTCTCTTACTGGCCACTGGAAGCAACATTAGTGTCCAATCAGCCTTTCGCATAACTCAGTGGTTTTCATACTAGGATGTTGTGATGTCCCAGCCGCTTTCCCTTAAAGGGGGGGGGGATTGCAGCAACGTGATCGCAACCGATCATATTGCTTCTGGCCATATATTGGGGCTGGGGGAACTTACCAATTCCTGCCCCAGCATCTGAAAGGGTTGGGGAGCCCTGCAAACCCCCCCCCCCCCGCAGGGCTCCCTGTGTGTTAGAAAAGTATTTAAAAAAGACCGCAACCCACTTCCTGGCTACAATTGCAAAACCGGGTTGTGATCTTTCTTTTAACTTTTCTCACACGCAGGGAGCCCTGCAGATAGGTCTGCACAGCTCCTCAACCTTCCAGATAATTGTAGTGATCACGTCACTATGATATTCCCGCAAGCACTTAAGCAGTTCTCCAATTTCCAGAGAATTTGAGAACCGCTGGCATAACGCCTTAATTCTCAGCCCCAACAGTAGTCAAGCGTGAGTACAGGTAACTGCATTTGCTCACATTGAACACTTGCAATCATTGTCTGTCTTCCTTTATTATATTGTCTTACCCACTGTTGAAATTTTAGATTTCAGGCAGTGGTTCCCAAACTCCTACACGTATTGGAGTTGGGAACCTCGTAAGTCCTTTCAGGGGCGGGGCAAAGGAAGCAACACAGAAGCTGCTGCCCTGACAAAAGGGGCTCCTTTTAAACTCACCCCTCGCAGCAGTGGCCTCTGGAGGAGGTGGGGAGCCCTGGGGACACCCCCGCAGGGCTCCCCCAGCCTCGCAATGTTGTAAAAATGCTACCGCGATACACTTCCGGGTAGTGATTGTGAAACTGGAAGTGGGTCACAATAGCATTTTTATAACATTGTGAGGCTGGGGGGGGGGGCTATGGGGGGGTGTCGCCAGGGCTCCCCATCCCCTCCAGAGGCCATTGCTGTGAGGGGTGAATTTAAAAGAAGCATGGGGATTGCATTGCTTCCTTCCCCCACCCTTAAAGGGATATTGACCAGTGCTTCCCAAGGTGGTGGGTTGCAACCTACCACTTTGGGAAGCACTGATTTAGGGTGACAAAGCTGTCTCTTGTTACTTTTAAAACATCATGCACACTGATGCAGCTGTCTAAATAACAGCATTTTCCAGCACCACCACCCCCCCCGTCTCCTTCATATCAGAGCCAGAAGTTGGTCCATCTGCTGATGAAAGTATCCAATAAAGTTCATTCTGTTCCCTCTGAAGAATGTTCCCAGCATGTAAATACTGAATAGCTTATGCACACACCTGAGCAGTGCAAAAATATTGATATTGGGGCGGGGGAGCTATAACCAAGTAGGCAATCCCATAAATTGCATCTCCAGATGACCTTTACAAACAAACTTAATGCGAAACAATGATAGGATGGTTGCCTTAAATTAATTTATGCCAAATGTCAACCCCTTGAGAATTCTTCAGTTGCAGAGCCTGCACCAGTGACGACAACTTTTGGATCATGGTTTATTGGTTGCTGTCATTTTGATGAGCTGCCATATAACTTATTTGTTTTCACTGGGCAGATGTGTGTTGCTTCGGATGGACAAGTAATTAAAAATCATGTGATAACCCTGATGTCTTGTTACACAAGTGACCTTCAGTTTTGGGGATGGTGCTAGATGGAAGGCATTTAGATATGCTCAGTTAGAGAAAGAGATTGAGCTTTATAAGCTTCTTGTTAACGGTACTGACATTTGGATACACTGCTTGCCTTTCTCTCCGAGTTGTGATAAGATATAAAATAAAGTGTGGCCCCAGTACAGGAGGAGCTACAGTGCAGTCTCAGGTCATGACATTTTGAAGTTTGTCATCACCTGCCTATTTGAAAGGAGGCCTGACTTGATGGGTTCATTGCCTTTCAGGTGGGCACAGTTTTGTATAGGGATGCTCTTCAGTTTGCGGTGAGGTGAGAGAGTGTGGGGAGGGAGGGAGAGCTCAGTGGTAGAGTGCAATTAGAAGGTTCCAGGTTCAATTCCTTGTATCCCCAATGAAAGGTTTTCAGTTATATTGGGTGACCTTGAGCCCTAGTGGTTTCCTCATTCTCAAATAATACTAGAATTCGAGGTTACCAATAGATGTAGGACAGACAAAACGATCTTCACAGTGCTAAATTAGCTAATGGAATTCATCATAACAAAATGTGGTGATTCGTTCCTTGCTCAGATGCCAATAACTGGGGATTAGAGCCATTTATAGAGGAGAAGTCTAACTATGGTTATTAGCCAAGATTCCAAAATGGAGCCTTCATGAATATCAGATGCTAGAGGCAAAGGAGTGGGGAGAGCTGCTGTCTTCATGCCATCCTCCCAGAAGCCACTGCTGGAACATGAGGCTGGGTGCAAAGTTGCTCTGATTTAACCAGGCTCTCTCCTCACCCCACACCCCACTGGAGGGTAGTGTGGCTTTTTTTGACAGTGGTTCCCCAGGGTTTCAAGCTACCAGAGCACACAATACTGAAAAAAACTATTATCTTTTGGTACAGCAGTCAGAAGTCACAAAAGACCACGTATGTGTAGTCAGTCATATGTAAACTCTCAATACTACTTGTTTCATGTACTTGTTTAATAGTGGTAAGATATACCACTTAAGCAGATAAAACTGTTAGGTGCTTCTCCTTACTGTGTGGCCTCCTTTGCAAAGTGACTAGCATGCAAGGGGTTATGTCCATCTGGCCTGCCCGACAACAGAAATTCCCAAACCTGTTTGTACAAAATATGCCCTGACTTGCTCATAGCCTTTTTGTAGCCTTTCTCGTCTCGGCAAGCTGGGATTCCCCTTCACCGGCATCACTCATCATTCAAATCCCACCTTGCTGTTTTTTTGGCTACACAAGAGATCGTGTTCCCCCATGTGCCGAATTAACAGGCTCTTCCTTGACACTAATTTGACAAGGATCACTTTTAATTTATCACCACCTTGCTGGTTCATGTGTAAAATTAGTCTTTCACCTCCAGTAATATTTTTCTTTCCTCCCCCATACACTGTGTGTTTGCTTTTCTTCCCCTCTTTCTCTCTCTCATGCCTGAGAGTTGACTAATACATTTCTTGCTCCATTCAGCTCGCCATGATAACATCAAGGCAATGGCAGAGGAGATTCAAATTTCTTTAAAAATTCATAAATGTCAACATTACTACCATATTTACTGTTGTGACTAAGGCTGTGCCAGAGCTACTGGTGCACTTCATGCTTGGTTCAGAGCAGAGCCAAGGAAGTTGCAGCTGGGATTGGAGACCTACAAACTTTTGGACTTTCTTATCTGATGTAACTCAGACTTCATGGTTTCAATGACAGCCATGGACTTGTCTCACATTATATCTGGTCTGACACACATGAGAGGCTGCACCTTGTGAAAAACGTTCCTTGCATTCTCCCTGTCACTTGGTCACCACATTGGTAACAAAACCATTGTGATTGCTTCTAGTCAATTTCCTATGAATGCTTTTCAGTTGCTGCGATATAACTGTATGAAAAAGAATTATTGGAGAGATGAGACATACCAAGTGTTTATTAGATCTATTCCAGTCTTGGCTCATTAGAATAGCCAGATCAAGTCTTTATTGACTGGGAGAGGGAAGTGGTGAATACCTCCTTAAATTAAGGTGTGATGGCAACAGCTTCTGAAGGAATCTATTGTAGGGCCCCTTGTAATGAAACCATCACTTGACCCAGTTGACTTTAATAACGATTATTATTTATTTAATGAATTTATACCCCACCTTTCTGCTCCTTGTTAGGTCACCCAAGGCGGCCCTTTTACAATAAAAAATACAGAATAAAATTTAAGGAACAATAACGATAATTAAAAATGGCGGAGCACAATGGACAATACAATCATTAAAATTACAGAGTAAAAAAATACAAATTAAAATACAATTTAAAATACAAATTAAAATGCCAGCCCAGCATGTCAGCAATTAATAAATGCTTCCTTAAAAATAAAGGTCTTAAGACCTTTAACTATTACCCTGTTTCAAATTTACTACTTAGCCGCAATGTTTGTGCATGTGATAGCAACCCAGCTGCAGATTATTTAGTTAAAACTGATTATTTAGCTCCATTTCACTCTGGTTTCTGGCCTTGCCTGGTGATTATCCTGGAACTATAGTCGCATTCAGTACCATGGTATACCTACAATTCAACATTTTCATTCATGAAAGCCATATCACACCAATCTGAAAGCCGAAAAGAAGAGCAGTATCTTAATTTTTTTTCAGAGGGCTTGCATTCAGAGAGTTCCGAAAGCATGGTGCTGCAATTGCTTAATGCCTTCCTTTCTTGTTGCCAAATATTGCCCTCTTCCAAACCAAAGATAGAGGCACTTTGAATGGCCTCTAAAGAAAATCTTAAGCAGACAACTTCATGGGATATCAAGTGGTGCTTCATGGTTGTAAAGTGCTTATGGCTTTCAAGGTAATGACTACTACTGTGACCTGCCCCTGGAAACAAATAGGTAGGAAACAAATAGGTTATTATTTGCTAGCAAAATATGGTCCCTTGCTGTTTCCTAGGATGTACTCATATTCCAGGCAGGGAAAAACCCTTTATTTTGATGTTGTGATGGATTTCCTTTTTTTCTTATCCTTTCCAGGTTGCAAGCATGTTAAAGGCATCCTCTTATATGGGCCGCCTGGGTGTGGCAAGACGCTTATGGCGAGACAGATTGGCAAGATGCTGAATGCCAGGGAACCAAAAATTGTGAATGGACCTGAAATCCTCAACAAATACGTTGGCGAGTCAGAGGCCAACATTCGCAAGCTCTTTGCAGATGCAGAAGAAGAACAGAAGAGGGTAACTTGACAAAAAATGGAAGAATAGGATGGCAGTAACAAAATAAGAATTTGGGCGACAGCTAGACATGGTGGAGCATGCAAAGCAGCAGAACCACACAATCTTGCTACTCCATAAACAGCTACTGTTGCAGAATGTGTGGCATGTAATGATATTAACCTGGTGTTCTCAGTCTTTCTTCACCTGCAAACTCTGTATCAAAGCAGGATTGGGAATCTCACAGTGTGATGAAATCCTGTCTTTTTTAATATGTGATGTTGGTGTAAGAGGTGGCAGCAACATAGCTGCTGCTTTCATGATATCTAGTACTGCATGTAGTAGTTTGTAGAATTAGAGTATCATAAGAGACTCACTGGGTCCTGTATCTTACCCCCTGAAGTCAAGGTACCTTTAAACCCTCCCCCCCAAAATGCCTGCCAATCTTCAGAGCTTTAAAAGAAGGCAGGTTTCTTGGTAGCTTATTCTGTGTTTGAAATACTTTTACTATTAAGCATTTACTATTAATTAGTGGTTACAGTTAGGAGTGCTATGAGGATATCACTGATTAGTTTGTCCTCCTGCAGTGGGAATTTTAGAATATTGACCCCTTAAGGAGTTGATACTTAAAAGGCCAGGACAAATTGGAGTGGTTCATGACCATTCAAGATGATGTCTTGCAAATCTTTAAACAGCCAGTGGTTATCATTTTTTCAAGACTACCTCCACCTCGTGTTTGTCACAGCCTTTAAGATTAACTGGGAATGCCCAGTTATCCTCTGTGGGTTTGAGTCAGATTAGCAAGAGTATGAGGAAAGCATGTGGTCTCAGTGGCTTTCCCTCAGGTCTGGAATTCTCTTCCCTTGGAAACCTGCTATCACAATGGGTTGGGTTTACACATTTAGTAGGATTGAGGTGACAGAACCCTGAGGCACTGGAGTGGACTGTAGCACTTCAGGTAACTGGTGAATGTGCCATTTTTGAATACTCCTGCCTGTAAAAAAAAAAAAAAACCTGCAAGAAGAAAAAAAGCATGCTGGCCTTGCTGTGGCCTTGCAAATGGTCTCTATTTGCAGAGTTTTTTTTTACATGTTGGGGGAATATTAAAAATGTTATTCTGCTCACCTGCACAGAATCCCACTTAATTCTGCTGCATATGTAGAGCTTCTGCAAATGCTGCCCAAAATATATTACAGTTGGCTTTTGGAATGTGGATTACAGCAAAATGATGTTTAATCATTGTCATACAGAGGTCTGCGATTTAACAAATTACAACCCAGCCTGAGTCCCTGGGATGAAGTGGGTTGAATAAAGTGTTAGGTCCTCTGTTTGGAGACAAAGTTCAGTTCCTCGTTTTTCTTTCTGGAGTGCTTCCTGACTTGCTAAAGTAGCATGCGGATTAGCTTGCAATTACTTGGACTATTCTGGAAAGCTGGCTCGAATTGGAATAGATCCAGCATAATTGTCACAGTTATCACAGTAATCCTTTCAACAGCAATATAAGGCAGGATAGTATTATCTCTATATTACAGTTGGATAGCAGAAGCCTGGAGATGGTGGCTTTCCTAAAGCCAAAATAAGGTTACGGATGAACTGAAATTTGATTTGGTGGCTTTCCAGCTCATGCTCTCAACTATTATGCTGCATTACGTTTAGCCTCCTTTCCTGTTGGTTTGAAAGCGATTGCCACTGCTACTTAGAAGATTGCTTTAGGTATCCAGTAGCCAGATTAAAAGTAAGGCCCTAGCTCAACAACTGCAAGGGGGAAGAGATGGCTCTTTGGTCATTAGGTTCTGGCATGCTTCTGTTTCTCTTCACCAGCTTGGCGCAAACAGCGGTGTCCACATCATAATCTTTGATGAGATTGATGCCATCTGCAAACAGCGAGGGAGCATGGCAGGCAGCACTGGTGTACATGACACTGTCGTGAACCAGCTCCTATCAAAAATTGATGGGGTTGAGCAGCTGAACAACATCTTGGTCATTGGTACGAAAATGCTATGTTTCACTTGGGATGGGGATTTAACTGGAATTCCCTGTAGTTATGGCAGCAATATAAACACTTTCACAGCCAGCAGTGTGCTTTTGGAGGCAGTTACTATTTGAATGCCTCCCACTCAGAATTTTGCCTGTGTAAAATCATAAATACAGAGTAAGGTGGCTAGCAGTTGTGGATTTAATTGGATTATGGTTTAATATTGCTTTGGGTGGTAGGAATCTGGCTGGTGTTTCCACTGAATCTCAAGAATTATTCAGTTGTAAATTGGCTATTTTGGTCCCTAGCCTTGTGGAAGAAGACAACAGTAATCTGTTTAAAAAACAAACCCTGAGCTTTTAGCATCAAAGTAGCCCTCAAGATGTTTTCTAAATAAATTAAGATAGATGATGAGACAACCATGATGGGGAAACAGAGGCAAGAATATGTACACTACCAAGTTTCCATAAAGGATGGTGTCTTCCTGGTTATATTTAGTTAGGTGGTAGATTTAGACCTCTTTTTAAAATTATATTCTGATTTACAGCCTGGGCAGCTTCCCAGAACAGTTCATAATTTAATAATTAAATGATATGAAACATTGAATGAAAGTGCTTGAGAGTCTAGTTGACAGACTGGCCTGGGATTAAAATTGCCTACTCACAGAACCAGCTTTTCTGTTCTCTGCTGTTACAACATCTGTGATCTTCAGGGCATATTCTGGATATTTTGCATGTTGATAGGCATGCTGCAGTTCAGGTACATAAGTTACCAGCTCAGATACATGCACATGAGGGGGCACCTCCTATGTATGAACCAAAAATAATCTCAGCTGACCTGAATATAACACTTAAATGGGTTCTTGGTCCAGCTTCTCAATGAGTTCTTGAGGGAGTATGAAGCCCCTGCATATCTCTGGGCCTTCCCCATTTATGCTTGGTGAATGCAAGACTTCTGCTGAATCCAAGGGATGGCAGTGGTCTGTGAGTGCAGGTGTAGGCAGGCAGCATTTAATGGATGTAATAACAGTTCCTATTTGGTACACAGGTATGACCAACAGACCAGACCTGATAGATGAGGCTCTCCTGCGACCTGGGCGACTGGAGGTGAAGATGGAGATAGGTAAATAAATAATGGAAATATTGGCTCTGACAAGTAGTATCAAATCCCATGGGTTCATGTGTGAGCCAGAAGGAGTGGGTTACCATGCCTCTGCAGGGCTCCCCAAGCCACAACAACATTTGAAAAGCACTTCTGGTTTTTGATTGAAACCAGGAAGTGATTTTCAATCTTTTTTTTTTTTAACTTCTCCGGAGGCTTGGGCATCCCTGCAGAGGCATCTGTGGGGCTCCCCACAGGCTGGCACTGGCAGAGGCAAGTAGGAAAAAAACCTCTCTGCTCCTGCAGCCGTACAATCCTAGGGATCACATTGCTGCCATAGCCCTGTCCCTGCACACACTTACAGTGCTCCCAACTCCCTTGTAGGAGTTTGGGAAGCACTGGTATAGATAGATAGGACTCTTTGGCCTGACACACAACTTGACTTCTTATTAAGGTAATGTGAATTCTCTTTTAACCTTCCATCCTTGCTGAAGATGGGGATTTGTTTCTCTCTCCATCTCTGAAAAGCCTGGAAACAGAGGATTGGGATTCGAGGAAAGTGGGTTATGACTTTGCGTGCGTGTGTGTAGCGCTGTTTAAACCAAAGAATTAACATTATTCCTTTTAGGTTTGCCAGATGAAAAGGGCCGAATGCAGATTCTGAACATTCACACATCCAGGATGCGTACCCACCAGCTGCTGTCTGAAGATGTTGATATTTCAGAGCTGGCTGTGGAAACCAAGAACTTCAGTGGTGCTGAACTGGAAGGTCTGGTTCGTGCTGCACAGTCCACCGCTATGAACAGACATATTAAGGTTTGGTTCTCTCCATCTACTCCTTTCAGGTGGCATTAGCTATTATGTACGTATATAAAACTTTTCAACAAAAAAAGTTCTTAAGCAGTTTGCGCAGCAAAAGGAATTAAAAAGTCGTTTCCTCTCCCAAAGGGCTCATAGTCTTTAAAAAAGGCACAGAGAGACACCAGTAAACAGTCATTGGAAGAGATGCTAGATACCTACCTACCTACATACATGCTTTATTTGGGAGATCAGTATGGGAGTCAGAATGTACCTAGTATGAATTAATTCATTACATTAAATCCTGGTTTCCTCCCACTCTGGTTTGTGGAGAAAATTGTAAAGTGGTAAAAGTTGTCTCTCTTTAGTAGGTCAGAGTTTATTCAATTTACGCTTTTGGAGACTAGTGAACTGGGTTTTCTTGTTGATTAGAATGGATATCATTCCCTGCCTTTTGCTAACCCATGAGTCCAAGCCATTCTTGCCCTGTCATTGTTCCTGTCTCTTATAAATAACCTTCCCATGGTACAGTCAGGTAATCTGATTGTGTTGAAGAACTTCTGGTACAGGTCTTCTGGAAATTTATCAGGTCAGGTTGCAAGTGGGGAGCTTGCATGTTTGAATGGTCCCTTTATTATTATTTTTTGAATAATTTCTATCCCACCTTTCCCATGCTGAAGCAAATGCCCAAGGCGGCTTACTTGGGCAGGCTAGCCTAAACCACCATTTTTCAATGGGTTTTTTACAAATATACAGTATGCTGTAATTCACCAAATCCTCAGTCCCAGATGTATCCGTCACAGTGCGGTTCTCTCCTCTGACTGCATGCCATCAAGCCTCAGCAGGCAATCACAAGTCAAGCCTGGACAGGTCCTCAAGGTTGTATTCTGCTCTTTTGCTGGCTGGCCTTCTCACACACTCCCCTGCAACTCTCACTTGTGGTGACTAATCACCTCAGCAGCGCCTCAGTCCTGCCACAAGGGGTACAGCAGCTTGTCACAGCCTGACATTTTGTCTCCTGTCCAAAAACAAGACTATCGAGTCTCCTGCTTGGTTTCAAGCAGTACCATCAGCTCAAGCATCAGTCCAGATCTCCTGGTCCCTTGTGTAAAATAAGCCCCACACAGGAAATGATTGTCGGATCTGAACTTGTCTTGATATTCTGGCTTTGCATGTGTTGGGAGGTGTGCATTAAGCATGCAGATATGAAATCCCCCACCTGCAATCTGAAGATCAATCTAGATGTGATGGGGACTGCCACTTTTGTTTGCATATCTGTCCCATTCAGGGAGGTGTGTGTGAAAACATGAAAAAGGTTGTACAAGTAAGGGTTGTTGTTGTTGTTCAGTCGCTAAGTCGTGTCCGACTCTTTGCGAC
>JAJKFI010000047.1:5959105-6082048 GCA_029204185.1 Lerista edwardsae
CTTTCTCCCTTGCTTTTGGCTTCTCTCCTTTCCTCAGCTATTTGTAACTCATCTTATTCCCCGTGCTGTGTGCTGACCCAGGCACAGAACAGTTCAGCTCCCTTCACCTGCGTGTTTAAGACAAATGTGGCCAATAATTCTAGGAAAGTCTATATATCAGACTGATTCTGTTTATCTGTTCTGAGAGTTTGAATCTGGAAGACCTTGGAAGAACGTTCAGATGCAACCTTGGACTTGCTGGGTAGCCTCTTGAGTATATTAGATCAGCCTCCAATGGCCCCATCTGTAAAATGGGCACAAACTTAGCCTCAACTTGCACATTGAACTGGCTTGGACTACTCCAAAATAATACTTCTACATAAGGCCATGTGTATTCTGTATTAAGGGTTTGTGTTTATATATGCTGTGTTACTCAAATTTTCATAGAACTTGGAAGGAAAGGGTTTAGAAGTAAAATAAGCCGGTGGCTCCTACACTGGTAAGAGAAGTGAAGATTGGATTTTGGGGTTCTGATGGCAGTGAGGGAAAAGAAGTGTACTTGAGTACTTGATTGTGCACACCTTCCCAATTGCTGAATACCAGAAGCCTTGCTTATCTGAGCTTTTATTGGATGTTGCCCCCCCCCATTTTTTCTCTGCAGCCTTGAAGGTTAGAAATCTATTTTTTAAAATATTATAAGTACATCTAGCTTTTAAAGTGGAAGCTGAGACTTCTAAACTCATGTACTGACCATAGGTCTCCAGTGGCCTGAGTCTGTGTATTATCCTAGTCTGGTAAAGAAGATAAGCATCTATGGTGTGTTTTATTACTCAGCTCCTGAAGGCAAGATTTCAGGACTGAATATGGGGTCTCTTTCTCCTTCCTTTCCCCTCTGTAGTGTTCAGACTTGAAAAGGTCACTGTGCCTTTAGCAGGAAACGAGTGATGTGGGCTGTGAAATGTCAGGGTGAGAAGGTTAGAGATTAGCTGAAACATGCAAAATCAGTTTTTGATATTGGAGAGTGTTGAAATGCTAATTTTTTTTTTGTTAGTCCATAACAGGTGTAAGGCCTGGAATGCATGCTTGGACAAGCAGGTGTTGGTGTGGAAACTGATTTAGGGAGGGAGGAAAGCATTCTGGCTCATTATTGTTGGGCAGAAAATGCAACCTCGGGGAGGCAGCATGAAGATGTGGTAGTGGTGGGGCCCTGCTCCATTAACTTATTTTTTTGGACATGTGCATGTAATAATTCCCAAGATTTCACAACAAAGCTAATAATTATGTACCGTTGCCAAAACACAGCCACCTTTCCTTGCACATAATGCTTTGGGTGTTTATATCTCCAAAGAGGAGAGATAGAAGTGTGGGGTGGCTATAATATGAAAAAGACTGCATGTTTGCAGTGCTTTCCATTCTTATGATCCAGGTGCTTCATACCATAGTGCCTCCTCCCTCCCAACCCCTCTATGTGGCAGGTGCCAGTGAGGGCTGCATCCAGGTGGCCTTATTGTGAAAGGACAGTACAGAGCAGAAGTCTCCTTTCTTTCCACTTAGAGACTGTTGTGGTTGTGGAGTATCAAGTCCAAACTGATTATTCAGAGTGACCATCTTGACAAGTCCTTACTAGCTGAGGGCATTCGAGCTGAGCTTGACAGCTGTGTAGGTTGCACAGACACATGGAGAGAAAGGAAGTGCAGTGTAATTTATTTCCAAAGGGTTCTCTACTCTCAAAGTCTTAGAACATTTTCCTGCTTTATTTCTTTATTCCTTTCTTTATTTCTTAGGTTAGAAGCTTAGGTTCTCCATATTCTAGCAGGGCTTCCAAACAGTCCTACTAGTTGATACTGGCAGCTTGGTTTGTGAACACAGACTTCTAGCTAACTGTCTTGTAACCTGTCATCTTCTGCTATCATCAGGCCAGCACCAAAGTGGAAGTTGATATGGAGAAGGCAGAATCTTTGCAGGTGACAAGGGGAGACTTCTTTGCATCTCTAGAGAATGATATCAAACCAGTAAGTGAAGCCCATTCTTGCTGTTTGACACAGTCATTTAGGGTTCTTACTCTTGCAGTTACAGGCAAGCTGGAATGCGCCGACTTTTGCCTTGGCTTACTCTGTCGTCTTTTATTTGTAGGCATTTGGGACCAATCAGGAGGATTATGCAAGCTACGTTATGAATGGTATCATCAAATGGGGTGACCCTGTCACCCGGGTGCTTGAAGATGGGGAGCTTCTTGTTCAGCAGGCCAAAAACAGCGATCGCACTCCTTTGGTCAGCGTTCTTTTGGAAGGTAGATTTTCTTTCTCTCTGAGTTGTCTGCTCTGTAAGCGAGAGACTACATGCTAAGCTTTTGGAAAGTTCTCTGATTTGGAGGGGAAAACGTTACTTGCATCTTTAATTAATTAAAGCAAGGGTGCCTAGAGAACCTGGTGAAGAAAGAGGGCTAATGTTCTGTTATGCCTCGTCATAATTTGAGCCTCTGTAAGGAGTCAGTGAAGAAACTTTGGTTTGGTTTGATATCTCAGTTGAAACCATAGTTTGTCAGCTGTAGAAAACCAGAATTGGAAACCATTATTTGAAGTGGGTTTGTAAAAAACAAGGTTTGGGCAAATTATGATTTTGTCCAGAGAACCATCTCTGATCCCATCATTTCCTCTTGTACATTTGGAGGCTTAAATCATGGTTAGTAATAAACCACAGTTCAATGTGATTCTGAGAGAGAGAGAGAGCTTGCTAAGTTCTCTAAGAAGGGAGGAACCAGACACGCACAAATGGAAAACAGCCAAGATGGACAGGGTTGGAGGGAATGCTGAGTAAAGGTCTTCTTTTCTTTCTTCAAAATGTGGGAGCCATCTTGAGGGTGAAGGTAAGACGGAGGCGTGAGTGAGTCAGTGAGAGGAAATCCTATTCTTGCTAATGTGTTCGGATCGTAAGAACATAAGAAGAGCACTGCTGGATTAGGCCAAAGGCCCATCTAGTCCAGCTTCCTGTATCTCACAGCGGCCCACCAGGTGCCCCAGGGAGGCATGAGACACAAGACGCTTGCATCTTGTTGCCAGTCCCTTGCACCTGGTACTCTGAAGTAGCCTACTACTAATGTAAGGAGGTAGCACAATCCATCATGGCCTATAGCCCACGGTGGACTTTTCTTCCAGAAATCCATCCAAACCCCTCTTAAAGGCATCTGGACCAGATATCATCACCACCTCCTGTGGCAAAGAGTTCCACAGACTAACCACCCGCTGGATAAAAAAGTACTTCCTTTTATCTGTTTTAACTCTCCCAACCCTCAGTTTTAGCGGATGCCCCCTGGTTCTGGTGTTTTGAGAGAGGGAAAAGAACATCCCTCTATCGACTCTATCCCTCCCGTGCATAATTTTATGTCTCAGTCATGTCCCCCCACAGGCGACTTTTTTCTAGACTGAAGAGCCCCAAATGCTGCAGTCTTTCTTCATAAGGGAGGTGCCCCAGCCCCGTAATCATTTTTGTCGCTCTCTTCTGCACCTTTTCCAGCTCCACTATGTCCTTTTTGAGATGTGGTGACCAGAACTGTATGCAATACTCTAGATGTAGCCTTACCATTGATTTGTAAAATGGTATAATAATTTTGGCTGTTTTATTCTCAACCCCTTTTTTAATGACCCCAAGCATGGAATTGGCCTTCTTAATTGCTGCCGCACACTGGGTCGACACCTTCATTGAGTTGTCCACCAGCACCCCAAGATCTCTCTCCTGAGCTGTCACAGACAACTCAGAACCCATTAGCCTGTAGGTGAAGTTTTGATTTTTTGCCCCAATGTGCATCACTTTACACTTGTCTACGTTGAAACGCATCTGCCATTTTGCTGCCCATTCCCCCAACTTGGAGAGGTCCTTCTGGAGCTCTTCACAATCCCTTCTGGTCTTCACCACCCGGAAAAGTTTTGTGTCATCTGCAAACTTGCCCACCTCGTTATTTATGTCAGTCTCCAGGTCATTTATGAACAAGTTGAAAAGCACCAGCCCCAAGGCAAATCCCTGGGGCATTCCGCTTTTCACCTCTCTCCATTGTGAAAATTGCCCATTGACCCCCACTCCCTGTTTCCTGGCCCGCAACCAGTTCTGAATCCATAAGAGGACCTGCCCTCTTATTCCCTGACTGTGAAGTTTCCTCAGCAGCCTTTGGTGGGGAACTGTATCAAATGCCTTCTGAAAATCCAGATATATGATATCTATATCATAAACTTAGCCTTAGCACCGCAAAAACGTTCTGGAACTGTACCTTGGAAATCTTTAGCTCACATTAAAGAAGAAAATGGAGGCACCCCTGGCTTACAGTAGCTTGCGTGGGGGGAGAAACTTGTTCTGTGCTGTCCTCAGCAACTTGGGCACTCTTTGCTGGACAGGGTAACCAAGCACCTGGTTTTTGTGACCCTGTTTCATCCATCCATCGATAGCTGGGAGATAATGCTATAGAGACCATCTTGATATTAGAGAGAAGATTGATGGAAGATGAGTAGAGAATACTAGGAGGTAGGGAAAATGAAATAAAGTAGGCAGAAATAATTTCTGTTGCAGTGGAAGCTTTGAAAAATTCGAGATCCATGAGTGTAATAAAAACTTGGAAGTGAATGCAGTATGTAAGAAAAATCCTGCTAAATTCACAACTAGCCTATGGGAGCCCACAAATAGGCGAGAAAGACATACCTCTCTCCCACCAGTGTTCTCCTGCAACTGGGATTTGGAGGCATACTACCACTGAACCTAGAGGTATAGCCATTGTGACTTGTAGCCATTGGTACACCTGGTGTCCATAAATTTGTTCTTTAAAGCTGTCCAAACTAGTAGACATCACCATATCTGGTGGCAATGAATTCCACAAGGTGTGTTATATGAAGAACAACTTCTTTTTGTGCATCCTAGGCCTTCTGCCAGTTCGTTTCATTGGCCAGACTCTAGTTCTAGTATTGTGGCAGAAGGGAGTAAAACATTTCTCTGTTCACTCCGCACCATGCATCATTTTATGTCTCAGTCATCCCTCAACCCCAACCTTTTTTCCAACTTAAAAATCCCCCCAAACTATAGCCTTTCTGAACAAGAAAGGTGTTCCAGCCCTCTGATCAATTTTGGTTGTCCTCTTTTGCACCTTTTCTAGTTCTGCAGTATCCTTCTGGGAGGCAGCCAGAACTGTACACAGTATTCAAACTGTGGTCATGACTTAGATTTCTATAGCAGTATAATATTTGCAGCCTTGTTTTCAATTTCCTAATGACCTTAGCATGAAGTTTGCCACTTTCACAGCTGCTGCACTCTGGGCTCATGCTTTCATTGAGCTGTCCACTGCAACTCCAAGATCTCTTTCCTGATTCATCACTGACAACTCAGGCGATAATCTGTATATATGTGAAGTTGGGATTTTTTTGGCCCCAATATGCGTCTCAGCCAGGCAAAAATGAGCCTTGTTATTCCAAGCCTTCAACTGATGCTGCTCAAAGACACTTTGTTTCTTTCAGTCTGACTGGATCTTCTGCTTACTTGTATCTCTCCTGAGATGTATTTATTTTTTCACACAGGTCCCCCACACAGCGGAAAGACAGCCTTGGCTGCAAAGATTGCAGAAGAGTCTAACTTCCCCTTTATCAAGATCTGCTCACCTGATAAGATGATTGGCTTTTCTGAAACTGCCAAATGCCAGGCTATGAAAAAGGTACATGCTGCAGAATGTGCCAGGTTCTTGGCTGATGTCAAGGGCATTGTGTCAGTCTCACTATCCATCTGCCTGTGCTTGTCACAGTATTCTTATGAACTAAGTGTGTGGCTTTTGAATTCAAGTTGAGAACAAAACCTAGTGCCTGAGGAAATGACCTTTTAGTGGATACTGTAGGGCAATGTGACGGGAGTGAAGGTGTTCCAGGACAAGTGCAGGTGTGGGAGCATAGGTCAGAATTGTTCGTAGCTGCAGATAGGCAGAAACAAAGATGTGTGCCAGAGCAATGTCTGCAGGTTGACTGTTGCACTGAAGCCTAAGAGAGGAAGCAGATGGGTCACAGGGATCAGTAGTGAGAATTGGGTGCAAAGGGCTATACATTGTGGAATTGCAAGGGAACCCATGAGTCATCTAGAACTATCTATTTGCCCTGAGGTAGGATATCCTATATGTGATATCAGCTTCACCAGCTGCAATACTTGTGTAGTCTTGTATTGAAAACCTCCTGGAATGACAGGTAAATTCCACAGTTGAAGAACTACTCTTCAACTGCTTGTACTCTTGTGTTAAGAACGTCTTACAGATGTTTCCTGAGTTTAGCCTAATTCTATCTCCCCATAGCAGTTTAAACCTTTGCTGATGGTCTTTTCCTAGGTGGACAGTGGGCACTTCTGTATAGCCTTGATTTTTGCTGCTGACATCCTCAAATAGTATTTTTCATCTTAAACAACAGTGTTGATAGATACACCTAAATGTAGACAAGCTTATTGCTTAACCTGGAGATTATTGCAGTGTTAATAAGAATAACATTAAAGGTAGAAATACACTTGATAATCCAAAAGAGTGTGTATATGTATGTATATAGCCAAATGTACCATATGTGATTTAACAAAGTCTGAGTTAAGTTTGTTTCATCTATTGCAAACTGACAACGTCAAAAGTTGAAAACATAACATTCAACAGACATTTTTAGGTTATAGAAACTTTATCC
Organism: Lerista edwardsae; assembly: GCA_029204185.1. NCBI lineage: Eukaryota > Metazoa > Chordata > Lepidosauria > Squamata > Scincidae > Lerista > Lerista edwardsae. Next base: position 5,965,762 of record JAJKFI010000047.1, read on the forward strand.
AGCAGCAAAATGTAAAAGCAAGTAGATGATTCTTCAGGCTTGCATAAAGGTGGAATGGTAACTCATGAATAAAAGCCACAACAAATAATTCCCAAGTGCATAACAGAGTCTCTTATCCATTCTTACGACATTGGTAATATCAGATTGTTTGCATAGTTTGCAGGTGTGTAGCTATAAATACTTTTCTCAAATTATAAAAGATAAGAACTGATAAGTCATCCTTGTATATAACTAATCTTATATCTACATGTAATGGTTATGGTATTAGGATTCTTTTCTTGTGAGCTACTCTGATAAATAAGTTCTTCCCACCTTCCAAAATTCGATAAGTTTACAGGTCTGCATGCAGTAATGGGGAAAATACTGACATCTTCAAATTCATGTTCTCCCTATCATTGTTCTTTAGGCCATCATTGTTCTTTGGTTGATGTTTACCAAACTTCAGATAAGTTTGAAGTAGAATTCCAACTTTCCAGAATTCTTAGTTTTGGAAAAGTTGCAACATTCTGGACTGTGTCATTGTTACTGGTTGCTGAGCTAAAATAGCAGAGAAGATTGAGAAGTTGGAAATATAAAGACTTCATTGAAGACAACCTACGAAGTTATACTATTATACTATACATTTTATAAAATTACTAGATATAAATCTAAAATGAGTGACTTAGCTAAATGGAACACATACAAAAACAGAATACAAAAATCCAGTACATTGAAAAAGTTGGTTATGGGCCCAATCCTATCCAACTTTCTAGAGTCGATGTAGCCGCAATGCGGCTCCACAGTAAGGGAACAAATGCTCCCTTCCCTTAAAGAGGCCTCCATGACTGCCTCCCCCCACTGCAGGATGCAGCACATGTCCTGCTGGGATGGCTGCATCAGTACTGGAAAGTTGGATAGGATTGGGTCCAATGTTAGTTTGATTCAGAAGGAAAGAAGAATCCTCTGTGCCCACCAGAGCTGGTCCATCTATGATTCAGTTCCCATCAGGTGGTGAATTGGGGCCCAAGCAAAGGGGCAGCAAAGAGATGCCTTCTACTCCACCCCCACCCCACCCCCCACTCTACTATCATGGACTGAGCTGGCCTCTTTTCTGGCCTCTTTGTCAGCATGGCTCTTCAATCAAAGCAAGGAATGCAGGGCTCACTCCTGGTGTGCCCTGCTTTGCCTGCTTTGTGTAAAGAGACTACTGCGTTCTGATCCTCGGAGCATAGCAATCTCTCACCTTCCTCCATGTCTCAGTGAGGGAAGGAGCAAGATAGCTCTTTCCACTGTGTGGGCACTGAGTGATCTTTGCATGCTTCACACTTCTTGTTTTGATTTAAGAGTTCATGCAGGAGGAATAGCCAGGTAAGGGGGTGGCAACGCTGGCCTGGGGGACAACATAGCTATGTGCTGCTTCAAGCAGACAAATAGCTTCAACAGCACCTGGTAACCACCCTGCATGGATTGTCATGATGGTGGGGTATAAGGGCCCTTCACAGAGAGTGTGTGGGTAAGGAGCATGCTCCCTATTGGGATGATTATAATGGGTCAAAGAAAAGATAATTCTAAAATCCAAAGCATTTTCTCTTCATCTCTTTAGAGTTCACATGTTTCCCTTGAAAAATATATCTGCTAGAATGACCATGAACAACGGGGTAAAACTGAGAGTCATTGTTGAATAGTGGTTAGAATGTTAGGCTAGGATGGGGGAGACCCAAGTCCAGAGCTTCACCCAGCTGTGACTCTCACTGGAATACCTTGGGTTAGCTACCATTTCTTAACTGAGCCTACCTCACTTGGTGGTGGTTAGGATAAATTGGAGGATGGGAACATTGGACACTGCCCGGAGCACGTTCAAGGAAGGGAGGGATACAAATGAAACAAATAAAAGCAGGGTCCATAGATCAAAGAATGCCCTGTATCAGTCTTTCTGCTAAGGCTCCTTCCTTCCCTTATATTGGATATTTGCCCAGAGCTTCTTGTGCTCCTCCTGTAGGACTGTTCTTCTGACATTAAAATTACATTCCTAGTCTCTCACTGAACTGAAACAGGAAATCCATTTCAAGAAGGCACTTTCCTTCAGGTTTTTATGCAGGACATCCCTACTCATGCATCTGTGCAGTCAAAACCCATGTGAATGTTACCGTGACATTTGAGTTGCAGGTAACGGTCTAGTCTTTCAAATGTGGGGAAAGTCTGCTTTTTAATAACTTGTTACCAGAATTTGTATGGGGGAAATGCCCTTGAATACAAATCAGCAAGAAGATAGTTGATTTTAAAAAAATGGGGGGGCATTTCCCCTCACAAGAATTTCAAACATCTAATAAGGGAGAAAAGCAAAATTGCTTGGCTGTATATAATGCATGATATTCCTTCATTAATCTCTGCGTCGTTAGCAGAGATGTCAAAACACCTGTTCTTTAGGCTTGACTGTGCCTGCTCAGGGCAACATCCGTTGCCAAGTTGTTGCTCCTGGAATTCTTCTTGCGTTCTATGAATATTTCCACAATCTCAGAATACGCTGAGTTTTGCATATAAACTAATAGCCTTTTGGTTTGCTTATTTTTACTTGCAAAAAGGGGGAGGGGTGAGATTCAGAGCACATTTGGAACCAAGGATAATAAAATAAGTTTCCACCTGCTCTTTGTCTTTTAAAATAAAAGCACAATGGCTGTGACAATTATATCACAAGTTGATAACTGACTTTTGCTTTTTTGAAAAACAGATATTTGATGATGCTTACAAGTCTCAGCTCAGCTGTGTGGTGGTGGATGACATTGAAAGGCTCCTAGGTAAGAAGAGTGGAAGATGGGATATCCCAGAGGGATACTGTAGTCAAGGGATCTTTGTGGAGTTTGGGCCAGGACCTGCTTCTGTAGCCTCTCTTTCCATGCCAGGACTCATTTCTGGAGCACCTGTGGTTAAATAAGAGGGAATCTTCTCAAACCCAGTTATCAACTTGTGTCAGACCCAGCTCTCGTTCAGTTGAGGACAGTCAACTAGAGTTCAGAGAGGAAGGTGAAAGTGATCTGCAGGTCTTCAAATTTCTTTGATCAATTAGCAAGCCTGACCTGGCAGCATTTATACATTTCAGAGAATAACCTGTCAATATAAAGAGGCTTGATTGCTTGGCTGGCTGTTCTTCTTGCTTTGGCCAGAGCTGGGTGGTAGTAGCAGCACACAAGCTGAATGTCTGCTTGATGCCCTTCAGGTCACCTGATCAAGCTACAATGTGGGCTTGAGGGGGCAGTTGATCCAGGGTCCCAAAATTTGAAACTAACAACTGAATGTGTTTGATAATGTACCTAAACCTCAGTGAATTGTCTTGTCTCGCTCACTATTCAGATTATGTTCCAATTGGACCTCGATTCTCCAACCTGGTGCTACAGGCTCTTCTGGTGTTGCTGAAGAAAGCACCACCTCATGTAAGTCTCCTGTTCCTATTGCAGGATGCATTGTGTGCTTAATCATGGCAGGGAGGACAAAGCAAGCTTGGTTGTAAATATCCCCAAGTCTGAGTTGTGAGGCCATTATCCAAAATATGATTGCTGGATACCTTGTATGTGTTATTGGTGAGGAGTATGCATGTGCAAATGTTTTAACAAAAGCTGAACCTCTTGGGAAGGCCAAACATTCTGTACTTTTGGTTATAAGGACTGGCTAAGTATAACAACATGTACATAATTTGAGATTGGAGCCCAACAAGCTTCCAGTGACTAAGTGGAGGAGCATCTTCACTCTTCGCAGCTCTCAGTTGTTGCCCAAGGATCTCAGCTGGGGAAGGGGTCTATCTTGTTTTAATAGCAGAGCACCAGTTTCTCATGTAGAAGGTCACAGCTTTCATCCCTGACACCACCAGGTAAAAAAAAAAAGATCTTCTTGGATAGTAAGGCTGAAAAAGACAGAAGAGCAATTACCAATCAGAGATCACAATGTTAGGTCAAAGAGAGGCTATGTTGAGAATTTCAGCAACCATGATTAAGGATGCAAAACTTTGGTTTGGCAAGATGTTTGAATTGCCAGACCACAGTTATGGCTGCTGCTGTCCTGAGAAACTGCAGTGTATGGATGGAAAAGAATTTGTGAACCTCATTGCTGAGAGGATGGGAAATACTGTATAAAACAGGCAAGCAGCTGAGCAGCTCTTAAATCTTGGTCAGTGCAAACCATGGTTTGGTATGATAGTTGATTATTGCCAACTTAACTTGGTATAAGACATTCCACATACCTTTTCAAAAAACCTGTTTTTGATGTTTTTCCGGTCAGGGCAGAGTAGTTCCCACTCCTTGAATAAAAAAATCTTCTGCATCTAAAAGTTTTGGTGACTGCAAATTGACCACTTTGATTGCATTTGCCAAAAGGTTTTGCTTGTTGCAGGCTTTGGCTTCCTTACACCCAACTTATATATGGCTTAAACACATCATTGCCCTCCCAAGGGTGGTGTTTTGAAAAGGCAGTTGTGGGAGGGTCCAATTTGATTGCATCTGTGGCTGGTTGTTTGTCTTGTTTGTTTTTGTTGAATCCAGGTTCTCCCCTTCCTGCCTCACTTTACCCCCTGGACTTTTGAAATTGGGTTGTGTTGTATAGTATTTGACTAGATTTTGAAAAATATATATGAAGAATATACGGTATTTACACTACCAACTTAATTTGGTCTGATCCTTTTACCTCGTAAGGTTATTTGGAGGGGATGAGGGCTATGAATTTTTCTAGTAATCCTCAGGTCTTTCGCATACCAAACCAACCATTTAATTTTCATGTAGATTCAGAGAATACAAATACAAAGTATTTTAGAAGTTTGTGAAATTCTATATATAGTACATGTTTTGGGTCGGAGTGCTCCCCTATTCCTGACTTCAGTCTGGAAGATGCTCAGGCTTAGAATCGGTATGTCTGAAGTTAGGATGCAACCAGTATCATAAAGAGTGCCTCTAAATGTTCTTTAATGCCTCTGTATATGATACATATAAAGAACACAATCAGGAAAAACTCTTAAGCAAACATTATGTTGCAGTTGTAATGGAATCTGGGGTGGAGGCAGCATTGAAGTATGGAGGCCCCAAGCAGTTCAAGCTTTATTAACAGGGGCTGTGTGGATGCCATGCTAAGAAGAAAAAAAGATAAACCATTGTGTCAGCAATCTTTTATTTTAGGCTTGCCTACTTCTTTGAGATTGTTGTGATGATAAAACAGGATAGCCCAAAGGAGTCCTCTCAGAAAATAGGGTGAGATACTAATGTGAGAGCTAATTAAATGTATGATATTCCCCATGGTGACATACTCGTACAAGCACCTCCATACATGACAACCTCATAAGGGTATTGTGCAATGTTTTGTTTAAGTAGTTCTCCCTAAGTCAGTGATGGCAGACCTTTTTGGGCTCACTGTGTCAACAATGCCTAACTTGACTCTGCTGGTGTGTCACTCCCCCCTCCCAAACAAAAGAGAAACAATTATTTACATATTCATTCATTTTTTTAAAATACAGCCCAATCATGTGTGGGGCTATACATTATATAAAAATACATCAAATCTTTACAAAAACAAAACACAAGTAAAACAGTTGGTTGTTGTCGAATGTTGGTGAACTCTAGTGTGTCACCCCAAACATGGTGACACATGATGACGTGTGTCATCTTTGACACATGTGCCGTAGGTTTGCCATCACTGCCCTAAGTCATGTGCCGTAGGTTTGCCATCACTGCCCTAAGTCATTGTCGTGTAGCTTGCAGAAAGCCTCAGTGGATTTGAATCGGAGGCACCACAAAATTGAACTAAAAGGCTGCATTTTGTGGCATGGAGATTTTGTATGCCTCCACTTTGCAGATATCAAGAGTTGCAAGAGCATACAGTGGCTTGATATTATTCATGCGGTGTTGTCCTGTTACTCATTACTGCCTTTTCCCATCTTCCTGTAAATTCTGCTTGCACATGTGGGAGAAAAGTGTCCCTGACCCATTGTGGCATCATGCTTTAAGCTGAATGCCATGATTAAAAACAACAACTTACGTCTTAAGTAGTTTTATGCCTTATACCTCCTCAGCTTATTTATCTTAGGGGGCGAGGGTCTGTTCTTCTCTCTCAAGGGTAAAATTAGATTTATTTTTTTTTAAGAAGCTGTGTTGCTCCTACAGGACTCATTAGGAGTATTGCAGTTCACATGGCCCAGACTTCCGGGATTGTTCTGCTTGGTAAAAATCCAATTACAAAAAAATTGCAGGAATCTGGTAGCCAATTCTCTCTCTCTCTCTCTCTCTCTCTCTCTCTCTCTCTCTCTCTCTCTGCTGGCATGCAAGACTTTAAAAACTGTTTTTTTTTCTTTTTGATAGTATCTGTTACCAGTTCAAGAAAAATGTCACAACATGGACAATTTTTGTTGAACTCCCCCCACCTTTAAAAAAAAAAGGCTTTTCTAAAATGAAGGGAAGCAAAATAAAGCTCTCTCAGCTCTTTTATTTCAGTCAGGTTTCCCTGGGCTTTGCAAGGAGAAGAGATTGTTGAGAGGAGGGAATGGAAGGGGGTGGGGGAGAGAGACTGAAAAGCACTGTCTCAGCAGGGAGCCAAGCCAGAGAAAAAAAGGTTTCTCTGAGAAAGGAGCAGGAGCAGCTCGCCAAACCCAAGAGGCTTGCTTCATCTACATGCAGAGTCACACAAGGCATTGGATGCTCGGGAACCCCATGGAGGTTTCACATGTGGTTCCCTGCTGGTTCCTCTTGAAAAGCTAACAATCAGGCTCAGAGGGTGAAAGCCCATGGCGATATCTCTCCTCCCCCACCCCTTTTTCTTCCCTCCTTAAGCTGGACAGACAATTTGGTCAGTGTTATGAGAAGTCCGGTGGACTCTTTGGGGCAATGCTCCCTAGAGAGCCCTCTTTAAGACACCCTCTCCATGTTTGGCCTACAAATTTCACCCGGGAGACAGAGAGAAAAAAGGAGATAGGCTTATTGCCGCAAGTGTTAGCACAGTTTGGAACAGCCCGTGTGTGGGCCTCAGAAATACTGAGAGGGTTTTTAAAATCCTTCAGGGGAAGAGATCTGATAGCTTTGGCTACTTCATTTCTCAAAAATCTGTCCACTTGCAGTTCAGTTACAATTTTTGCCTTCAGTGCACATGTTGTATGACGAAAGCCATGCAGTTATCCTATACCACCTATATCTTGTATGAGCTTATCTCATATTTATGGGGAATACAAGACCATGGAGAACTGCTGAGCTAGAGAACACACTCTCTAGTGAAGTGGTTTTCAGACTGTTCTTCCTGGGAATTCTGGGGCTCCTTAAAAGCTTATCTGTGTTCCTCAGTGAAATGTTGGCCATCAAATCCAGCATCCAGATGTTGTCCAGATACTTGAAAGCCTATCGTTGCAGCCACGAGGGCTATCAAAAGTTGCTGCTTAAGCCAGTTTCTCAGTATTCTGTGGTCAGGATTTCTGCTGCAAGTACAAAAAACCAATTTTAAAACTAATTGTACTTTACTGAGTGGTATCAGCACTCCAGGGTGTTTCCCAGTCCTACGTAGATATGTATTGGGGATTGAACCTGGGATTTTCTGCCTGCTAAGTGCTCTGCCACTGAGTCATGGCCCCTCTCTGACGCCATTACCCCTAAAGAAAAGTGGATAAAAATTGGATAGCTGCAAATTGCATGGAGAGCTGGTTCCTTGCCATGGTATGGGGAGAGTTCTGCCAGCCGTAGCTCTGCCCACTCTAACAGCATGGTCAGCCACCCACCCCCATTTAAAATGTTACATGAGTGTGCAATATAGTTTGATGCCCTGAGCAGTGGGAGGTGTCAGAGTATTTGAAAACATTTTTTACTACTACTACAAAAAAAAGGCAATCTGACAGCCTCAGAATTCTAGAAGGCACATGAGTGATTAGTGTACCCCCCCAGCTCATTCTCAAGACTCACTGACAAGTTTTAGAGATGTCAGCTATAACTTTATTTTAGGAAGTGTCCTTGTGCTTGAATGGAATAGCTACAAAATGCAACATCCTTAGAAGTCAGAATGCAAAAATGTTAACCAACGCTCAAAAATCTGATTTATATGTGAACACAGGGCTGCACCAGATTTATATGGTATGTGAACACAGGGCTGGAAATCCCAGCTGGTGCTGCTCTGTCCTAAAGTGGCAGGTGTGATTTGCAAGACAGAAGCGGCAGTGGGGGGGGGGAACAGACTCTCACACTGTCCCCCTTCTCCCCACAGTACTCTGTTCTCATTTTCTCCTGCTTGATCCAGCAAATGTGCATCTGGAAGCTCCAGGGAAAAATAATGGCTGGAGAGTTCTAGCCATATTCCACTTTTCACCTACAAATTATACCTATTGCTTTGCTTTGGATGGTGCCAGCTTGGGTTTTCTGCCTTCTGTTATTCCCTAGATAAGTGGTTCACAAACTGTGGATCTGTATCCCACCAGTGGAGTCATGATCCAATTTTTGGTGGGTCATGAAACTGACAGAGTAGGTTATGTGCATCAAGGATTAAGCAACCTGCTTCTTGGGGGAAACACTGCTGCCCAGTCACCATTATAGGCACAGAGGCTTAAACAGCTGGTATAGTGAAATTTTTTTCAGGTGGGTCCTAATGCTAAAAGGTTTGGGAGTCGCTGCCCTAGATGTTTGTATAAGCTCTGTGATTCCAAATTTGGGAGAGAAGGTGTTCCGCCAAATTCCCTGCCGGGCTTCCCCAAGGGCCTCAATGCCCACAACAGGCTAACTAGTTTCCCCTCCAGAGTGGCCTCAGTGATAGGCAAGAGGGAGGGGGTTCATTCACCCACTGGGCTTCCTCTCTTCCAGCAGCTTTGATCAGGATCACCGGCTGGCCAGCCTCCTCCAGACTGCCCTCATCATTGGCTTAGCTCCAAACTACCTTAATTCTAGCACCAACAAATGCCACCAACAAACAATAGGCAGTCAGCTTGCCTAAGCCACAACTGCCTCCTCAACTTGGTGGCTCCAGGGGCATGGCAGCCATATAACAATTCCCAATGGTCCCCAAACAACCTTACCTTAGCCAGTTCAGTCCTTCAGTCAGTCAGTCAAGCAAGCCGTCCATCCAGCACTCCATCCGTCCAATGCCTACCTGGTGCCTTCCTCCAGCACCTTCCCAGGTCCTCTCCTACAGCTCCTGCCTCCAACTTTATACTGAGGCCAGCCAATCAGTGGGCAGGCTTTAATTCATCAGCCACACCCATCTGCACCTGTGCTGGCCTCCCTTCATAGCCAGGGGCCTCATCAGCCTACAGCTGTGCTTCCGAGGCTTGCAAAGACCTTGGGGGTTAACCCTATAATCCCTGGTTTATCTGGGACAAGGGGCCATTGCTGATATCACTCCCTATCTCCTCAGGGTATCTCTTGCCTTTTTATTTCCAATACAGAAGGTCTGACTCTTGTGTATTTATCCATCTGAGTTGGACAATAACACAGTTTTAATAATGTAATATTTTAGTGGGTGTCTTCCCAGCTCAAATGAGGGATATGCCCTCCCATAAAACTTTACATTTTTCTGTGTTTTGATAATCCACTTCACTGGCGGGTGTGGTTATTCTCTGACTACCTAGCTGATAGTGATGCCTTCTTGCCCGGGTGGGCTCCATCTTTCATCGCAATGATCTCTTTCTGGCCCTTGAAATGTAGTGCTTTCTATTTTCAGCAACCGGCAAGGTTGTTTCTCCTTCAGATATTGCACCATTATTCTGGATGTAATCAGGTTAACCTTGCCAAAGAGGTTAGCTCAGGCTCTGAAGTTACTCATGAAAACAGGATGGAAGTCAATTTACAAAAAAAGCGGCACAATTTAATTGCTTGGTGATGCTGTCTGAGATCTGTCAAGCAGAGACCTGAATTGCCCTTGGGTCATGACCTTCTTCCTACAATATCCAGCTGAGATCTCTAAACCTTTGTGCTGAAGGGAAATAGAGGTATTTTAGAAGAGAAAGCTCAGTGGGCTGAGAGCAAAACCTGAATGTTTTAGCACTTTGTGTGCTTGGTATCCATCCTATGTTTTTCTTCTGTAGTGGAAAACTTCAGTCATTTGTGGTGGCTGGGAAATCTCACGGCTAACATATGGCAGTTCCTTTTTTTAGGTGTTCGGAACACAATGCTACAAACCTGTGTCCCTTTTATACCAATTTAGCTATCCTAGCCTCCCCCTCTAAAGAATCCTGGAGACTATAGTGTGATGACAGTGCTGAGAATTCTGAGACCCTGGAACTGCCCCTCCTCCAAGTGTCCAAGGTTCTTTGGAGGGGCTTTAGTTTGCTTTTTTTCAATGGATTCAACAGATTCATGGAGGATATAGTGATTAATCAATCAATCATTAGTCTTTATATACTGCTTTTCAACACAAAGTTCACAAAGCGGTTTACAGGCAAATAATAACATTAAAGTTAAATGGCTCCCTGTCCCAAAAGGGCTCACAATCTAAAAGAATGGAGAACACCAGCAGCAGCAGCCACGAGAAAGACACTGTGCTGGGGTGAAGAGGGACAATTGCTCTCTCCCCGCTAAATATAAGAGGACACCACTTGAAAAAGTGCCTCTTGCCCAGTTAGCTGGGCAAATTAACAGCTATTTGCAATGTTAAATAAATGGAACATTCATTTTTCTGGGGCCATATATATTTTATGTGGAATACATTTAGCTTACTCTTAGGCCCCCAAAAGGTCAGGATGTCGGTCTCTCTCTCTCTCTCTCTCTCTCTCTCTCTCTGTCTGTCTGTCTGTGTGTGTGTGAGAGAGAGAACGTGGTCTCCTTTTTCTATTTTGAATTTTCAAGAAGTGGAATGTATTTTTAAATTTTATGTTTATGAGGTAATTTTGCATTTATAGATATTCCCTTGAGAAAAGTATATTGAAACATGTTGGGAATACTTATTCCCAACATGCAGTCTGGCAAGTCTGGCAGCTGCTCTTTTTTTTTTCCTACTGTGTCTTGACTTGTAGCCAGATTGATTCCCCCCCCTCCCCAAATAAGGGCTCCTAGAGAGGCTAACAATGTTAAAAAGCACACCAAAAATGTATAAAACCAGATTAGAACTGCAAGCTAAATACTACAGGAACCAATAACATACTGTGATAAATACAAAAAATAAAATCTTAAAGGCCTGGGCAAATATGAGTCTTCAGGTGCTGAAGAGATGTTCTTTGGCAAGAACATTCCAAAGAAGGGGCTGCCTCTGAAAAGGCCCTGTCTTGCCTCCAGGAAGGCGAAGAAGGGCATGAGAGGATGATTGTAGTAGCTGGGCACGTTCATGTACTTGGAAACAATCTTTTAGGTATACAGATATCAAGCTAGCTTTATAACATTTTGAGCTGTGCCCAGGAGTGGACTGAAAGCCACTGTGGCTGTTGAAATGCATAAGGGGAGAACCAGAGCCTTGTTTGCTGTTCACACTGGCAAGGAAGGCAATAAAAAGTCTTTTCTTCTTCCTACACAGGAGGAAGTAGCTGAGGTGCACAGTGTGTGTGTGTGTGTGGGGGGGGGGTTTCCTCTCAACACCAGTGGTGGAGGGCTGCTGTCTACATGCCTTCCTTGAAGAGGTTTCTGGATGCATCTGATTGGCCACTGTTGAAAATAGGATGCTGGATTAGATATAGCTTTGTCCAGGAGGACAGCACATGTTCTAGTAAAGGATAAACTGTTCAAAGTAGTTTGTATACGTCTCCCCCAGGATATTCATTTCTTACAAGGAGTGGTAGAAGCTAAAGATAAAAACTTGATTATCTTTGTATACTCATTTGTGAAAGATTGTTGCTCTAGTCATAGGGCATAACAAAGTCCTATTCCACCTCCCCAAACCATTAAAGCATGTCACCCAGTTTTGTTGTGGAATCTTCCACCTGGAAAAGATTTCGCTTTCTTTTGTTTCCTCTCTCTTCATGCTGTTTTTAAATATGCAGGGTCGAAAGCTCTTGATCATTGGGACCACCAGTCGCAAAGATGTCCTGCAGGAGATGGAGATGCTGGATGCTTTCAGCACTATGATCCATATTCCCAACATTGCTGCAGGAGAGCATCTCATGGAGGCTCTGGAGGTTAGTAGGCATTTGGAAATCAGGGGAGGAAGTCAAAAGTTCTTTTGCGCCATGGTGGGAATGAGAAGCACTGGGGTGGGCTAAGCAGGGGTAGGTGACCCACATGGCTGCTGCTGGGAGAATCTAGAATCCTTAATTGGATGGGCAGAGGAATGAGAGAATGACACTTGCCATCTGCACTTAACTGTTACTGCTGTCAGTGGTGTCATCTACTCTCTCGTAAGCCGCGCGGGGCGCGCGAAGAACCCGGAAGTGAGTCGACCGTCTGTCAATCACTCAAGTCCCGCCCGCGTTCCGGCTTACGAGAGAGTAGATGACACCACTGACTGCTGTTATCATGAATGCAGAGCTCTTGAGTTGGCCGGGTGCAAGGAGAACAGAGAATAATCCTCACAATGTATATGCACTGTATCACAATTCAGTGTGCCAAGTGTGATATAGCACAAAGATGGTACGGTCCTCCACAGATTGGTGGCGCCAGATATTTTTAGGAAAACACATTTCCATCTGCCTTGCTCAGAGAAATAACAAGGGCGGTGCCTGAGGGGCATCTGTCCTGGGTGCTATGCCAAGGGCAGGTGCATGACTTCCCCTCAGGCTCTGCCCTAGTTACAGAGGGGGCATTGGCAGCTTCATGGCCCTTCTCCTCTGGAGGCTCTCTTTCAAGAACCTGGAAGTGATGTCACATGATGTCACTGCCCTGGGTGCCGGGGCAGTGCATTACAGCTTTGGCTTTGCCCTGCCTTACCTCACTTACGTCTTCTGTGATTGGCTTTAGTTTGAGGAGACATTGAGAACTTGGGTGATGTGGGTTTTCATTGGTAAGAGACAAGCTTTAGGTTATAGATTTTCAAAGTGTATTTTCTTAAGGCCATTTGCTTTCTTCTGTCATCTTTTAGCTCCTGAGCTGCTTCAAAGATGATGAACGCACTGTCATTGCCAAACATGTCAAAGGGAGGAAGGTTTGGATTGGGATCAAGAAGCTCCTGATGTTGATTGAGATGTCATTACAGGTAACATGCTTGCCCTTTGGATAGAGCAGCAGTTCCCATACTTATCGGCTCCATTGCATCCTCTTCCTGGATGTCGCCATCTTGAATCATGCAAGGTCTTGTGCTATTCTCATGATATCTCAATAGAGATAGAGGTGAAATCATGGGGACATCCCATGAAAGCTGTGTGAGTAACCCATGGCTCCCTTTGGACCTGCACTTCACCGTTTGGGAACCTCTGGGTTAGATAGAAGGGTTGCCTGCCCTCTAGTTGACCCAGAAAGTAGACCAGAAATATACACTGGGATCTAACTCCTGCCTTGGAATGGATTTATTTTATACCAGTGGGGGGACCAAATGTACACTGGGGGAGTGGGTCCTAAGGCACTAATTTTTGTCTTACCCTTCCAGTTTTAAGGCTTCAAAGCAGCTGATACATAAACACTTTCATTCTAACATGTCAGTGATGATGAAGCTAAATAAAACTGGAACCTTGTCCCGGCTGTGTTTAACGGTAATTAATTTACTAGGAATTGTAATGTATACAATGCCATTGGTGTGCATTGTACTTCGCAACAGAATCCCTGCCCTGAGGGGCTCAAAATCTAAAAAAGGCACAAGGAAGACAACTTGGGAAGGAAGAAGAGTGTTGCCAGGGTATGAATATGCCCTGTTACGTACCTCTTATGTACCTGTTTGTGAGGTAAGTTGCAGTAAGTGAAAGGGACCAAGGAATAGTGCCACAGAGATCATGAAAAAGATGGGTGCTAAGGAGGGAAGTAAGAGGAGACATTCCACAGGTGATTTGTGAGGCAGTTCTAAGTGGCAGGCAGGGAAAAGGAGTGGAATCATTTGTGGGGCAGCAGGAGACCTTCAGGTGGCTGAGGGTGGTGGAGCAAGTCATGGGCAAGGCTGAGGGTGGTGGAGCAAGTCCAGGTCATGGGCAGGAGTATAGCATGATATAACAACAAGATGAGAAGCTTATTCTGAATCCAGGAGTGGGCAGGAAAACTGTATAGGGATGTGATGTGCCTAGAAAGGTGAAGGCTTTTGGGAATTGAATGCTTGATAGAGGGAGAAGGCAAAAAATCAAAAAGGGTAACAATAGTCTTGGCAAGAGATGACTAAGGTGTGAGGGGCTTACACCCCCTGAGGGGCTGAGGGGATGAAGGAACATACTTTTTGTGATATTTTTGTGGGAGAAACTAGATGATTTGGCAACAGATTGGATATGGAGAGTGAAGTTGAGTCTAAGCCAAGCCTGCTCAACAGGGTGGTTAACATTGACAGCAGAGAGGGATAGAGAGTGCAAAGAAGAGGAGGGCTTGGTAGGAAAAGACAGACATTGAGTTTTTAAGATATGCAGGAATGGACAGTGGGTGAAGGTCTGAGGCTAGAAAAAGAGAACTGGGAGCCATCAAAATGGAAATAAAATGGTACTAAAAGCCATGTGATTTGGTGAGATCACTCAAGGGACAGTGTGTAGGGAGAGAATAAGAGACACACACATAAGAAGCAGGTCTCTTGGGGATCCTGACAAAGAAAGAAAAGCAGAAAAAGAGCTTCCTCTTGTGAAAACTCTGAAAGTGCAACCAAACAGGAAGAGAACCATCTGAAGTCAGAATCATCAGTCAGTCAATCATAAGTATTTATATACCGCTTTTCAACACGAGGTTCACAAAGCGATTTACAGGCAAAAAATATTAATAGTTAAATGGTTCCCTGTCCCAAAAGGGCTCACAATCTAAAAAAATGCAGAACACCACCAGCAACAGCCACTAGAAAAGGCACTGTGCTGGGCTCATGGAAACCTAATGCATAGATGTGGACAAGTGGGAGAGAATGATATGTTTGGTTGAGCTTAAGAGGGATGAGAACAGTATAGGCATCTTTAGATTTGGTAGTGAGATCACTAGTGATTTGTAAAAGCAGTTTCAGTGGAGTGTGAGACGTAGAAGCCAGGTTACTCTCAACATTGTGAGAACTTGTTGCCCAACAAGTAACTGAGCCATTTTTCTTTGCAAAGTGAGTGACAAATGGATGAAAATGGGGATTAGCCAGATTCACTGCCATGTGAATAGCTCCTTAGATGACATTTTGAAGTTGCGTCTGAGAAGTTGAGTTGCTTGAATAGCTCCTTAGATGACATTTTGAAGTTGCATCTGAGAAGTTGAGTTGCTTGCCAGGTGCTCCAGCCTCATCATTCAGTCTTTCTAATATGACCTGCTTCAGCTGGTTGGCCTCAGTGCAAGGTTGAAAGCTTGCATGCTAACTGTGTGTCCCAGCCTGTCCCCATCAGAGAAGCACAATGTCAGTTGCCACCAAAGAGAAAGAAAGAGGGTGTCGCATCTGTCTAGATAAGGCATTTCCAGGTTTATATTACAGAAGCCCTTTTTGAATGTCCAGGGGCAAAAAGAACGTTGGCTTCCCAATCACACCTACCTTAAAATCTTGGATTTTTCTGTTGCTTTCTAGAGGCAATTCTTCTGCCCTTAGAAAGGGGGGGGGAAGTCTGTGCCACTCTAATCTTTTTCTAGTTCTGTGGTTGTCCCTAACCCAGTGTTTCCCAACTTGGGGACTGCAGTCCCCAGGTCAACACCAAATTCCCCCTTTAGGGGAGTGGCGATTGGTGAGGATGGTAAGATGGTGGCAATGGCACTCCTTGGTTTGCACCACTGCTGCCACTGATGAAGTGAAAAAAGGGTTTTTTATCATTAGGGGTGGTGGCAGAAGCTGGAGTCATAACACGACCTGGGTTCTCGCTGCCACCACTGGGTAATCCGAAAACCCTTTTTCACGTAGTTGGCAGCAGCGCAAACCTGGAAGTGCCATCGCAACCAAATCGCCACCCCCTCCCATCACAGCCCCGCAAGCACTAGGTGGTTTCCTTACCTTTGTGTAAAGGCTGGGAACTACTGCCCTAAACAATGGGTTACTGAAGAGGGCTAGAAGTGGTTTCTTGTCTACCTTCCAATTGAGTGAGACCTGGTTGCCGCCTCCTCCTTTAGTTCTTCTAATTGTAACCAACAAGGTCCCTCAGAATGCTAGATGCAGGGGAGTGGCAACGAGATGCAAGTATCTTGTGTGCTCTCTGAGGCTCTCTGACCCTCTCTCTGAGGCTCTCAGAGGTGGGCCACTGTGAGATGCAGAAAGCTGGACTAGATGGGCCTTTGGCCTGTTCCAGCAGGGCTGCTCTTACATTTATTTATTAATTGGAAGAATGGGAAAGAATGGGCTTTCCCATGCCAAAGCAAATGCCCAAGGCGCCTTACAGAGAACAACAAAATACAATGTAACCACAATAAGTAAAACACATTAAAACAACAACATTAAACATTTAACAGGAACACAGAGAATGTACAAGAATGAAGCTTGACCCAATTCTCCATATCAGGCTCTTTGGAGGGTGGGAAAACAATTGACCAGGGGAGTGAATGAACTATGACAATATTCCAGAGGGACAGAAGGCAGGCTTGAGCCCTGTGTTCTGTGAAGCACTTTTAGAAGGAAGAGGATGAGGAGAACTCACCAGCAAGATCAAGCTCAGTCTTGGGACACTTGTGTCTCTCTCTGTCCTTCCAAACTGGTTCTGAAATTCTACAAGAGTTTTTAATACCTTTAATCACCTCTGGCCCCTTGCAAACCAGGGATGTATGTGCTGCTCTTTTTTAAAATAGTAGAACTAAATCACTGATTCAGATCCCAATTTCTCCAACCAAAAGATCTCAAGGAGCAGGGAAAAATATATCCTTGAGGCCCGGGGGAGCCACTGCCATTCAGAGCTGACAGATATGATCCGGATGGAGCAGTTGCCTGACCTGTGCTAAAGGCAGCTTCATATTATGTTTACAGTCCATGCCATCATATCCTGAACAAGCCTCATTGAAACTAATTGGAATGGCATTTTTTTTTTGGGGGGGGGCTCTCTGTTAATTTTAATGGACCACTTTCCTGGCGGATGATCCCTTTTATAATCAGCACCTGGTCCTTCTGCCCTCACAACTGGGCCCTGCATGTCAGGTGTGGCTGGTAAATGAAGCCTTTTTGCATCTTTCCAGGACAGGCCTTTAAGCATAAGCCAAGTCATGCAGTTCAGCAGTGTGTTAAACATCCCCCCCGCCCCCCCCCCCGACTTGTTCTTTGTGACTCTGTTGAAACTTGCATAGGGCTGGGGATCTGCTCCAACTGGATGTCACCCGAGGGTACAGAGTCATTTATCTAGATTACTTTTTTCCTCTCTTCCCCTTGACTCTTTAATTCCATACCTACAGGCAAAAGTCAGTAAGTTATTGCTCACACCTATTAAAGTGTATATAATGGGCAAAGACCTGTGAGGTTTAACTCTGGCCTGTTTGCAACCAATTTCACTGTTGCCTTCAAAAATGTGCTGGTGTTTAAACACATACAAATAAAAAAGAGAATTGTTTTTGTCTAAGATTCTTACATTGGAAACATGAACTCCAGGACATAATGCTTCAGAAGCAGCAGAGAAAAGGCTGCAGGATGGAACAGGGGATGTGCTGGAGTCAAAAGATTGCATCAGATTGTCCTTGCAGCTGTACACTGTAGCTGGGGGTGGGGATATTCCTGGAAGGCTGGCTGACTTTCTTCTATTACCCATAGAATATCATCAAAATCAGAGCATATTTTCTCAAAAATACTCCACTGTAACAGCCAGTGGACTCAGTGGAATTAAAACACCAGTTGTTGAACTAGAAGCAGTTGTTGCTGTCTTCCAGAAACCTTCTGTAATTTGGCCATCATACTGTATATGCATTCACAACCATCATATAGGCATAAGATTATCTCAAAAATGACAACATTGCCAACAACTTGTCGGGCGACTATAAAATCCTATCAGCTGACAATATGGCAGAAGGTGAGAAAAGGGAAATTTCATTGGGTCAGTAGTCTGAATATCAGTGATTTTTGGATTAAAAGTACTCTAACTCCTTTATGGAGTGGTGTGGTGGTTAGGAGTAAATAAGACTTAGCTTATCTAGTTTTTCCCCTCAGGAATTCACCAAAAAGGAATTTTAACAACTACAGACATGTCCCGGTATCTGCTGGGGTTCTGTTCTGGACCCCACTGTGGATGCCTGAAACCATGGATACCTGGGGCACCTTTTTAAAGATATAATAGGGGAACATCAGTGGTTTTGCCGCAGCAAGGAAAAAAAATAGATTTGTTTAATGTTCCACTATCTTTTTAATAGGCATCCCAGTATCCATGGTATCTGTGGATGACTGAAACAGTGGATACTGGGGCATACATGTCTATGAAGTGATTTTCTGAGGTGTTTGCAAATACAAATTTTCTTGGGACTTGCATGTTTTATGTTTGCATTTTCTGTTGTATTGGCATGAATTCAAGAAGATAAAGTGAAGAAGAAACACATACACACATCCCCATAGCAGTTGATATAAGAGCATAATTTCCATCGTATGGGATCAGCCCAATGGCTTATCCAGTTCAGTGCTCTCTCACTTTTATAGCAACTTGTCAGCTACCTCTGACAGTTTCACAAGTTGGCGATAGTAGCCCTATGAGTCCACTGTGTCTCTTTTTCCACGCTTTCCCTGTCAGCGAAGTACTTCTCCCAAACAGTGATTGGACTTCTGAGTGACATTTAGCTGCTTTGAATCTTTGTTGTGCTTCATCCCTATGGAACTTAGGGGTGGTATTCTCTAAAATTGGTATTTTGGTATGCTTAAATGCATAGGCCTGGATCCCCTACACATACTTAAGGGCTAGGGCATGTTGGGTGAGCGTTTGGTCTTCTATGCCATATCACAAGTGACTTTGGCAAGCCCTCTTGAGTTTCAAAATACATTTGCAATATGGAATCGGGGAGCACTGCTATTTGAGCAGAGCCCGGCACCCTGAGGGCAAGAGGAATGAGTTTCATGGTTCTTCAGATGCCAACTATCATGTCATCTGCAAATTGGCCACCAGACCAACTGTTCATCACAAGTTGCTGAGGTAATCATAAGATTATAAACGGTATAGTCTTTACATTTTGTTCAATGTAGACGTTAAAAATATATATGCTGTAAACTGCTGCAGGAATGCTTTAAATAAGTTAGAAGGGCAGCCTAACATGGGCAGCCTGGGTGATGATAATAATAAGCTAAGGCAGTGGTTCCCAAACTGTGGGTCGGGACCCACCAATGGGTCACAAGGCAATTTCAGGTGGCTTGCGAAGCAACTAGAGGAGCTATATTGTAAATATGGGATGATAGGATCTTGGAAAGGGGGAGGGCTGGTTGTTTGTGCCTATGTCCAGGTTGTAAATAGGCTTTTTTCTTTTGGATTCCTTTACAGGTGTTATTATGCAAATTATTCAGCCTAGAAAAAAGGCGCCTGAGGGGGGACATGATTGAGACGTACAAAATTATGCACAGAAGGGATAGAGTCGATAGAGGGATGTTCTTTTCCCTCTCTCAAAACCGGAGGCATCCGCTAAAACTGAGGGTTGGGAGAGTTAAAACAGATAAAAGGAAATACTTTTTTACCCAGCAGGTAGTTAATCTGTGGAACTCTCTGCCACAGGAGGTGGTGATGGCATCCAGTCTAGATGCCCTTAAGAAGGGATTGGACGGATTTCTGGAAGAGAAGTCCATCGTGGGCTAAAGGCAATGATGGATTGGCAACCTCCTTACATCAGTAGTACGCTACTTCAGAGTACCGGATGCAAGGCAGTGGCAACAGGTTGCAAGCATCTTGTTGTCTCATGCCTCCCTGGGGCACCTGGTGGGCCGCTGTGAGATACAGGAAGCTAGACTAGATGGGCCTTTGGCCTGATCCAGCAGGGCTCGTCTTATGTTCTTATACTATTGGAAAGTGACTGAGAAATAACCCAACATTGCAGCGTGTTCAGAAAAACAGCAGCTTCTAGTGTCACAATAATGGCACTTCTGACCATGACATCACTTTTAGTGGGTTGTGGACAGATTGTCATTCTAAAAAGTGGGTCCTGGTGCTAAAAGGTTTGAGAACCACTGAGATAAAGCATACTACAAAGGCCATTGATGTTTGGATTGTGTTGCTCCTAGCAGCAAATTCCCGAAGCAGGGGGCTTATTAAAATGCTTTGAGATATGTGTGCTGATTGTCCACTGGCCCTAAGATATATCTGAGGGTAAAGCAAGCTGTCAAATGGTCCCCACATCTGGCTCACAAGATCTTACCAGTATTGTCTTAATGTTTTAGGGCCCATTCCTATCTAATTTTCCAGAGCCAATGCCGCCGTGCCAGTGGGGTGTACGCTGAAATGGGGGGGGGGAAAGAGTGATAGAGGCCTCTTCAAGGTAAGGGAATATTTGTTCCCTTACCTTGGAGCTGCATCAGTTCTGGGAAGTTGGATAGGATTCATGGTGCAGCATCACAGGATGCCTCATACAAATTCCTGAGTTTGTGCCACACATCACAGAATCTGCATAGCCCTATTTAGATGGTTGCCTTTCAGGGACTTGCTATGGTTAACTGGCACGTATTTGTGTGTCTTTTTTTCTCTTCTCCCCCAATGAAGATGGATCCAGAATACCGTGTGAAAAAATTCCTGGCGCTTCTAAGAGAAGAAGGAGCGTAAGTAGCAGACTATATAATGGGGATGTGTGCTCATTTTTTCTTGCCTAATCTGCATGCATGCTTAATAATTTAGCCTGGCAGAAATTTAAGTACGCTCTTAGTAAATTTTCCATATTACTAGGGATGGTTTTTGTTGTTGTTCTAAACCACTTTTTGGCAGTTAAAATATCTGAATAAGAACACCAAACACCGCATTTTGGTGTTTAAGGTATTTTACAGACATTAAAATTGACTAGTTTTCCAATTAGAAATAATACTGTGGCTGCATCTGCTGACACTATATCATCTATATATCTACCTAGTACACTTTTAAAGCATTTAAAATTAATAAAAATGAGAATGTAGAATAACAACACATAACACAATTTGCTTTTTTTCAGAGTAAATAATTTTTTATTTCTTTTAGTTATGGGACAGGGAAAAGGCTACACAGGTTACACATAGATATAGGGGAGACAAAGGTTTATACAATAGGTAAATAGTGGAGGGTTACAATAACTTTCTTCTACATCTACATCTATCAATCACCAAACTACAACCTCATAAATTCCTTATAATCTACAATTCAATTGCAGTATAATTTCAGTGGCATATGTACATAATCTCTTATATTTAATTGCTTGCTTAAATTTTATTCCCAATCTTACAGTTTCAATTAAGTCAGTTTTATCAAGTCATAAAATAACTCCCAATATCGTCATATCTCATCTTGATATTTATCATTTTAGAAATACCTCTATTCCTGTCCCTTCCTATTATCTTTCATCCTGTCCTTGCTAAATAACAAAGCAGTTTCTCCTCTTAAAGCATATACATACACCAGAAAACAATAATTGCAAGAGGAAAAAAAAGGATAAATGAGGAAAAACTACAGCCTAAAGTATAATAATCTGCAATGTCCTACAAATTTCTATCACTATTTAAACATCCTCATACATTTCTATATTCTAATAGTTCAGTTAAAATATAATCTCAATAGGGTGTATACATCATCTCCTTAAGTTTAATTGCATTCTTGTTATCTCTTATATCTTACAATTTCATCAAATGATTTTAAAAAGCCAGTTTAGTCCAGTCAAAAAATAATTCCTAATTTTAAAATGAATTACTGTTTAAAAGTACATTTATTCCCTTTCCTCTCTGGTTTATTATCTATTCATCCTACCTTTGCTGAATTTCAAAATTGAATTTCTTCTGTTAAAACGTACACTCCTCCATTGGACTAACATTTAACTATAACATTAATCTATCAATATTTATCTTATAATAAATTCAAAAATCTACCAATACTCTAAATAGGATTATATAATTTCAAACCATCTTATAGTGTCTGATCAAATCATCTATATTCATTTTCAATAACATTCTCACCCAAAAACCATCACTTTTATTTATTAGTCAAATAGGTTAATCCAATTTCATTATCATCAAATTTATCAATATTTCTTAAAAGAGCCTCCTAAAGTTCAATTTTGTATTAATGCAAACTAATTTAAGTCCTTCCAAAACTTCTTTCCCTCTGACCTTCTGGAGTCCTTCCAAGTTGTCTGCATTTCAAACCGAAGAAAAGAAAGAGACGACACCTCCCTTTGTGACCCTTTCGATTCGACGCCATCTTCTCAAGTGGTTTATATCCAAACGGGTGAATCCCCTGGTTGTTTCTCCATATATCTTCACTTGTCATGTCTTCACTGAGATGAACACTTCATTTAAAAACAAGCTTAATATTTACGACAATGCTTATCTCCCAACCATCAATCAAGCATAGATAATCAAGCTTAGCATTTAAAATGCTGGTTCCTCCTTCTTCGGTCTTGTAGTCAGAGTATCCTCCATTTTGAAAAGAAATAATCATTTTTTTATTCTTATTTTTCTCCCTTATTTCCAACAGTCAAATTTAAATCCTCAGGTGGTTTGGTAACATTTCCCTAATATTCTCTTGTCATACGATATTGCACTCCAGATAGGGTCCCAGTTCTTACGAAGACTCTCATTTCAGCCCTTCTGGATCTCTTGTAGCCGCCTCTTAAATCATAAAAAGCAAATTATGCTTCTCCATTTATCTTACGGTCAATTAATTCTTAGTTGACACTGATGATTTATTTTCCATTATTTATTTATTGTTTTCCATCTGCATTCCTCCTGCACAACATTCTTATCTCTGTAACAGGGGTCTGCTAACAGAGGTTGACTTACAGTTATTAATAATCTTCAATGCATCCCATGATATTCTCTCTCCGAGGTTGCCAGCACTCCAGTTATGGCGCTGGCTTCTTTTACCTCCTCGCGTCCAAACTGCCAGGTTCCCCTCTGGATTTGCCACTCCTAGAGGGGACTGGTATAGCGTATGATGCCCCAAAAACCTTCTCCTAGGAATTTGGGAGGGGGTTTCCGATCTGGGAGTCCCCAAAAAGAGATAAAAGTTGGCAACAGTCCTAGAGCTTAGGAAACTGCTACCATTTCGTAGCCCACGCCTCCCCACAATTTGCTATTTTAATCAAGACATTTTGGAAAAAATATCACCAAAAAAAACATACACCCCTCCTCATATTAATTATTGGTAGCCTCTAAGTTAATCCATGTCCAAATGTCTTGTTCATCAGCCTGCTTCTGTTTATATTCTTTCTTGCTCTGTTGCCTTGCATTGAGTACTGGCATTTTGCATGAGTGCACATGTTGCAAGTATGTCTGTGTATTCACTTGTTTGAGAGGGGGTGGATTTCATTTCTCAAGCTTGCATAGAAGTCATACTTTCTTATCCCATCCTACTCCTGCAAGCCTTATTTCCCCATATCGATCTTATATGTATCAGGACGGACTTTGGTTACTCAGTAATATAGGGAAAGCACTCTATTCACACTTCCTAGTATCGTACAGTGGGCTCTCATTATCCACGGGGGTTCCATTCCCGGAACTCCCACAGATACTGAATTCCACAGGTATTCAAACAGAATTCGGGCCCCACCTGTACCCTCTAAATCCAACCGGGTTATTTAGTAATAGAATTGAGTTATTTTACTTAGAAGTAAGCACCTGCATGCAGCCTCAGAATGGCCTCAAAAAAGTCACTTCCAGCTTTCAGTGCAAATATTTTAAGTGATGTTTTATTGCTCTTAAAAGGCATTCTGAGGCCTGGGTAAGAAGGTCTTCCCCGGGGTTAGAATGCCTTTTAAGGGCATAAAAGCATCACTTCTAGTTTTCAGCAAAAATAGGAAGTGACTTTTTTGGCTGAAAAGGCTAGTCTGAGGTGCACAGAGGCTGCGTGCAGTAGCTTATTTCTGAGTAAAATAACTCAGTTCTATTTTAACAATTTTCAAATTTTATATACAATTTTATATACAAAAATATACAATTTTAAGTATAGCCCTTCTTGGACTATACTTTTAGGACTGTAAATTCAAGAAGGGTGTATATGTGGGAGATGATCAGACTCTCTGTACATTAGAAAACTAGCACATCACAGAGGAGTCTCCTTCTTCAGGTTAGACTAAGTTATATTTTTCTTCATGATGTGCTAACTTCCATGGGGAAAGCTTTTGAAATAGGGGAGCTTGAGCATCAAGCTGTGTCATCCCCCCCTCCCCTCACACACTACTTGCAGTCTGAATTGGTACAGTCCTGGAAGAGTTGTATAGTATAATATTTTTGAACATCTTATTTGGCTCTGAGGCTGGTTTTCTTCTAGTTATTTCTGCACAAAACTAGATGGAGGATATTGCTTGCATCCGTATTGATGGTGAGTCTATTTAACTTGTGTGTCTTCACAGTGGGTGAAGCAAGAGAGATGCAAATACATTGGCATTTTAATCCATTTAGAAGTTGAGTTCTAGGGTAACTCTTGGTTTATATTTGGAACTGACTATCTCTTGAAGCTGGAGTAAAGCAAAGTGAATAAACTGTAAGCCAGCATGTGATAAGTGCTGGGATGTCTGTTTTTGGCTGTACTGGTTACCTTTGGCTTATCCCAGTGCAGAGTGAGAGCCCAGCCCTCTTTCTTTTGCAGCTATGGTGAATAATGCCCGGGGGACCGCTGACTTGTGAATGTGCATGCTATTTCCCTCTCTGGATGACTAGGTGCGCGCCGCCAGCACCTGTGCCCACGATCCCTCAAGATATACGCACCTTGTGGCAGTCTTACTCTCTCTCTCTTTGCAGTAGTCCGCTGGATTTAGCATGAAGGAGAAGCCATGTGCAGACGCCAGTGGCTGGGGCAACAGCCAAGCAGGAGGCCGCTCCACTGGGATCTTCTCTCTTCTGTGCAGCGTGTTCAGACAAGAGCAGCACTCGGGTCCCTACGGAGAACGTCTCATCCTACCGTTTTGCATGTCGGACACAACCAAACGCTCCGCCCTTTATTCTCTATCGTCAATATCCTGGTGTCTCGTGGCAAATGGAGTCTCTTCTAGAGTAGCTGTGCTTTTGTACTGTGCTGCCTTGCTGCACCCCACTCATTTGGTATCGGCGCACAGGGAAAGGAATGGGAATATGCCACATAACAACTCTGTAGATATTAATGCTGAATCTCCAGATAGCATTGTCTCACTCATAAAGCCAAGACCCCAGACTGGGAAAGGTGTTCCTCTTGAACTGCACCAATCCAATATGTGAAGTGACTAAAGTTTTGAAGTTGTCAGCTTTTCGTGATAGCTAGTGGTACTCCCGGCCTTCTCACCCCCTCCTGTTGAGTTGTTGTTTGCTCCTTATAGGCCTGTATCACATTGAGGCGTTTCAGTACTTTCTAAGGCACTTGGTAAACAGAGTGTTAAATACCACCTCTAGTTTCAGATCTGCTGTGATCCCAGGAGTTTTTTCTGCATGAATTGTAGGGAGAACGAGCTGTTTGTGGCTACTACTCTTGAAGGCTCAACAACTTTGCAACAGTTGCAGCGAATTTACCTCCAGTGGTGTTTGCTCACTAGATGCCACAGTGGCAATGGGGTTCTGATGCCCCTGTGGCTTGCCATAAAATACATGGAGTGGTCCTGCCTACAGAGTCCGACTCCAAAATAGTCTTGTAAAACTTTGAAAACCCTCTTCTGCTTTTTGTTGCAGTGGCTCTTGCTGAAATCCATCCTCTCTCATTAAGGGAAGATCCCCTAGTTCTATGTTGTTAGGGAAAGTTAAAAATGCAGTTTCCGCAGTTCATAGATTCAGGGAGCATCTATTCATGTTACGCTCTGACCACCACCAATCAGGTGGCTAATGGGAACTTGACTTAGGCCCTGTGTTCTGTGCTGTTGGCCTCACACTTTTTAAATCATGGTGGTATCTAAGATGGAAGAAAACCCTTGTCTTTCCCAGGATTACTTGCCTTTCTTGCATTGAATCATTGAAGGCAGCGAGCCACTTTCTGGTCATATCTGATTGACGTGTTCCTAACCTACTTATCCTTTTCATTGAGAAGCCTGCTAAGTCGCTTGGTGAGCTAGCTATGCAGTGTATATTATGTTAAAATCAACCTAGACATTGCACCTGTCTCCATGGCGAATTCCTCTCCACCACTCAGCCATGCCTTTCAGTAGAACTTGCCACCTGAATCCTCTCAACACGTAAATTTGTTTTTCTCCTTCTACTTTGTAATGGTGGTGGAGTGAAAACTATGTAGGGCTTGCATAGAGGCAAGTTCTACTAAGCTGTATGGCTCTACTACCCTTGGGGGGGGGGTCACTGCTTGCTCTGGCAAGTGGGATGTTTAGATCAGCCTCTCTTTGGGCAGAACAGTGTGCTGCATGGCCCTAAGTATCTCTCTACAACACCATCAGTGCAAAAGTGTGGGCCCATTCACCATTTTGCTTCAATGTTCCTGTATTATTGGCATGAGTTCCCCTTCCAGCTACCGAAGACACTAAAATTTGGAAGACAAAAGCCACACTCCACTTCTTTCTGCCCTGTGCAGCAAAAGGCAAACGGTTGGATGCTGTCTCAGTGTACTTGAATCACAACTTGACAAACTTCCTTTATGTGGATTAGTGACATGGTTTCTTTCAATTCTGTTTTTCCCATATTTGGTTAGTAGCATTAAGGATTTTGTGAATTCCAGGTGGACCTGTAAGATCCCGTCTTGTTAGGTTGTATGAATGAGCTGCTTTCATCTGCACCTTTCTCTTCCCTCCCTGACTCGAAAGGCCCCAACCTCCGCTCTCTCTCCTTTTCCTGATTAATAATATTTCAGTGAAAGCAAACACACATGTTGTATTTAACTTAATGTCTTGTATCCAATGATGTAAACATTTTTATTGTGGTTTTTGTCCAAAGCTATACTGAGAGAAACGAATACAAATATATATATATATTGACTGATTGATTGTATGGTTAAAATGCAAGTGAATGGATGCAATAAAAAGACAGATGCTTAAATTGCCGTGCCTTGTGAACTGAGAGTGGCAAATGAATGAGTTGTGCAGCCTATCTTGGAAGTCTGCTGAACTGAAGATGCTGCGACACCATAGACGTTCGACGGACAGCTCAATCTGATGTTTCAGAAGCAAGAGCTTTCTTTGTTAGATGCATGGATTGATAGTAGGGGTGGAGGCATATAAGGGCTGAGGTTAAATCAAATGGAGACGGTGACAAGAGGACATTTACAAGGTCATGCTTGTATCAGGTCCTGGCCGGGACCATTTGGACCCAGGGGATATGTTCTCCAGTTTAAGTCCTTCGTTGTACAGAGGATAAGCTTTGCACAACAAAGCCTCAACTTCAATTCCCTGTATCTCCAAGTCAGGCTGAGAAGGGCCTTTGTCTGAAAACCCTGGAGAGCTGATCCTAGTCAACATAGTTTATGCCAAGCTAGATGATCCAATGGTCTGACTCTGTATTAGGTGCCCTTATGCATCTCTAAGGTTGTTCTCTGGAACCTGTTGAGAAACAGGCACAGGACCAGGCTCCTAGTATTTATCTGAGGCCTTACAGTTGAAAGGCTTCATACTATGCATCCTAACTCCCTTATGCACCTGAAGACGACTCTTTATTTTCTGAACCAGGTAACTTACTAATCTACATTTCAGCCTCAGGCCATGAGGTTCCCAATTCAAAGCCCAGAGTCCTTAATAGTTTGTCTCTTGGAGTTAGGCAACCAAAGCAATTGCCACCAAACCTGAATTTGCTCCCATTAACATAAGTCATTGTTTTTTTTTCTTAAAAATTTAGTCATAGAACACCACAGCTTGAGAATTCTGGTATGAAAAACAATGGGAAAATAGTCACTCTTGAATTGCTGGCCTGCTCGAGTGTGACTTCCCTCAGTTTTGTGTGCTTAGTTATTATACTTTTTTTAGATCTGTTTTCCTTACATAAAATAATTGTAATGATTTTCATTTCAGTTAATCATAGGCAACCATCCCTTTCGCTGCCGGTTTGATGACTCCCTCCCCTTTCACAATAGCACAACGCAACCGTTCAAAAACACATTCAGAAATACGCAGTTTGTTTTAAGTGCCTTTTTACCTTTAATGACTTAAGAGGACCAAAGAGAGATGAAATATATTTTTTCTTCAAATATATATATATATATATTTATATAATATATAATCTTAGTTAACGCAATGGTATATACATTGTATAATAAATAATTATAAAAAGAGAATTTTCTGAATATAACTTTAAAAAAAAAAAAGGCTGAAACCCCTCTACAGCTTTGTAAAAGAACTTTGGATATAGCAGGTTGAGGGAAAGGGGAATTGGAGGCGCTTGAGGCTGTGGTCCTTCTCCCTCCCCTCTCTGCCATCTCATTCAGACCTTTTGAATTCTGGCTACAGTGTGAACATAATGAAAGGGAAAAACTCCTGCAAATTGGAAAGAAATGCATGCTCTTCAATGAAAAGCCAGCAAGTTATTTTCTTTTAGAAGTAGGTTTCTTTAGAGTGAAGTCAGAGAGATGTTCTTAGGCTACAGTCCTATAACCACTTAGGATTGAGGGTAATCCTGAGTGATTTGAGAGTAAACCACACTCAACACAGTGGGACTTCTGACTAAATATATAAAGAATTGCGCTTGTTGAAGCCACTTACCCTACACATGTTCCTAAAAGATGATTCGAATATATAATTTATTGGTATATGTACATTTGAATTGGCCCTTTCTAGTCATGCATACTGCCAAAGATTCCTTAACCACAGTAAGGGATTGGGAGAGGGGGCTGCATGACTGCATTTGTCTCTAGCCTTTCTCCCTTTCTGGAGAAGAGGGAAATTTTCTTTTAGCCACAGTTTATCAATGAAGTCTTAATTGCTGCCAACCAGAGTTCCCACTTAACCAGGATTTAAAGCTAGTTGGCAAACGCTGATTAGCATTAGTGGTAATGAATGATGCTGACATGACCTTTAACTGTGGTTAAAGTGTGGAGGGAGCAGGATTTGTTTTGGATAGGAGAGTGATGCAGGGAATGAATGTACAGCAACGCAGGCCACTCCCAATCTCTCAACACTGGTTCTGAGGGCCCTGGTGTTCAGACTGCAGCAGCTCAAGTTTCTGCTCAGAGTGGAAAAAGTAGACAGGAGATGTGAATACGTTCACTGGCTTGCTTTTGATGCCCAAGCATTATGAAGGAGGTAATAGCCTACAACAGCATTGTGGAAGCAGGTAGTTAAAGGGAAGGAAAGTTGAGAGTGATGCATTGGTGACATGGTGCCACAAATGGCCAATTATGCAGTCCTTTAGCTTCCCAACAAGAGGCTTGTCCCCCACACGCCCCCCCCCCATGTTGTGGGAACATTCTAATTCAGCCAGCTCATTCGGAATACAGTGCTCAGTCCAGGGTCCCAGGATTCAAAGCAGCAAATAACTAGCTGGGAAGCAGTGAAAAGAGATCACTGAAGGCTTACCAAAAGGTTGAGAATGAGATTTCCTGTGAGGGGAAAGAACTGTGTCTGTTCAGGCCAGCTCAGAAGATTATGGTGGGGCAAATGTTAGTGGCATTCAGCAACTATTTGGAGAGATAAAAATTCTTTCCCCCTCTCCACTATCTGCTTCAAACTATCTAGAAGGTTTTAAACCAGCAGTGTCAAACTCATTTCAGACAGTGCGCTGAACAGCATTTATAATGCCTTGTTAATGGCATCCACAAGTAATCAATGGAGTGATGTCATACACAGGAAGTGATTTCACTAAGCAGGTCATGACCAAAAATAAGCACCTTTTTCTCACTTAGGAACTCATTAGCTGCAAATAAAAGAGAAAATATGCAAATATTGATCATATTTTCAAGATAGGGGAGAGCCCAATTCTCATGCAGCTGCCCTTTCAACAGTGACACCTCAGCACAGATCAACAGCTGAGAGCAGCTAATGGTGGTGTAGGGAGGGTCCAAGGGCTGGACAGAGAACCTCCATGAGCTGCATCCGGTCTCCGGGCCTTATGTTTGACACCCCTGGTTAAAACCATTGGTCCGACTGAAGGTAGCTTGCCCTAGGTGCACTACTGCATTCTTCTGGAAAGGGAGGCAAACGGAGCAAAAGAGATGATGAACCGAATATAGCTAAAATAATTAAAACTTGGTCCTGTGTTGGACATTAGGGGTTCAAAAACTCCTGACTTAAACCACAGGAAAGTTCATAGATGCTGGTAAAAATGAGCTAGGAGTGCAGCTTGAAAATGGATACAAGATATTTTTGTAAAATGCAGTATTTTTAGGTTTCTGTTTAATTTTTTTTTATTTTTTGCTGATGTGGATGGTAGGATTCAAAATCCTATTTTGAATGCTGCTGCACTGCTAAAGGATTTGGCGACAAAAAATTTCATAGCGGGGAGGGTTTTCAGCTCAGTCCACTCTCGATGTGCTGGTTGCAGAGAGATGGTGATGATTATTTTAAATAAAGGAAAGCACTCAAAAATCATTTGCCCCCACTTTTGCAATCTGAAATGCTACGTGCCATTTTACTGCCATATGTATTGACCAGGACTTAGGCTGGGTTTCACAAAAATTCCATACTCCCAAGGAACCCTGGGAACTGTAGTTCTGAGAAGGGGCTGGGGATCTCTAAAAGATTTATCAGCACACTTCCCAAATAACCGTACATGGAATTCCTTGGAAGAAGCCATGGCTTCTTTGCTTTAAGACCAAAGTTTGTCGTGTACATCTGCCCTAAGGGTCAATTGTTGTTCTGATACTCAACCTGCTGGAAAATGCTGTAAGGTTTCGACAAATGGCTTCGGTTCTGAAGCAGCTATTTCATAGGGTTCCCCACCCCCATCCCAGTCCTTTTGGAAAGTGCCTGGGTTATAGCAAAAAAAAAATGTATATACACATTAAATAGGACGTATTTAAATATATAATATATATAATCTATATATAGATTATATAGATTTGGATCACCACTGACTGACAAAAGTTGAAAGTACCAAGAAAGTCCTTTGTTTTACAGGTTCAGAAAGATGCTGTTGGCTTGAGGAAAGTGAGATGTTCTTATACCCTTCTTCCCCACCCTCCAGCTACCAAATCAATGCTGCATGTGCCATGGGTGACTTAAAAATCCAGGCTGATTACGTTGAGGCAAGGTAAGTGTTTAAGGATAAGTTCAGGTATTAAGATATTCACAAAACAATTGCAGTTACCACTTGATAACAATGTGTGAAACTGCCATTGCCAGGGACTGCTTGGCTTCCTCCAAAGGAAATGTAGTATTTGTCTCCTTTCATATTTTCTTGAGCCCTGGCACATTGCGGTAACTGTGAGCCTTAGTAGGTGTTGCTACAGCCTTGCTCTTGTCTAAGGGTTTCTCTTTTAATTATATATAATTTGATATGTGCAAAAACCCCAAATGATTGGGAGAACCTCCTTGGAACCTTGTGGTCGAAAATCACAGCTTGGCCTGTTCCAACACTAAGGAAAGAAGGTGGAACTGAGTGGATCCAAAGAAGTCTGTTGGGTGGAGTTCCAAATGGTTTTGTCCACCATCATTGCCTGCCTTTGCTAGGGGTGGAGTTGTCTGCATTTCTCTCCATTTCCAGATGGCAGGATTGTGGCAAAAGATGTAACTATGGCCCTTCCTGGTACTGGGGGTCTTCCGTATTATCCTCCAGCTGTACCAGGAAGAGGAAACAAGCAAAAGAAAAGCAGAGCACAATCGCAGCCAATATTTTGTTAATTCCCTGGTGGCTTTTCTCCCTTTTAACGCTTTTTCCTGACTGGATCTCCTCCTGAAAAAGAAAAGATAAAAGCAGCCATCAGAACAACAAATAGGGATGGAAAGTGGATCATAATTTTGATGTTGGTGGCATCAATCCTTTTTCTTGTGCTGTTTCAGCTCACCCCCCGAAGCTGCTATTTGTCCTGCATAGGCAAACGCATGGGTACCATGCAGGGCTGGGGGTTTCGATCTGGCCTATGCCAGCTGGTCCATCTCCAGGCCTTTCCCCAAGCTGACCTGGCCACAGGCTCACTTCCGCCTGCCCAATCCGCCCTTGTTCAGCCCTCCCCAACTCCTCGTGCCAGCCTCCTTTGGCTGCCCTTACCTTCCCAGCACAGGTCCGGGAATTGGCACAGGGCAGCCAGCATGCATCCTTGGCCTTGCAGCATGTTTGTGACACTCCTGAGCCGGCGCAAGGGTCTTCCGCCAGCCAAAGAGCACCTTGGGATTGCCCTCTCAGTCTCCTAACTTTAGCCCACTACACTCATAAATTTGGCAAATAGTATCTCCATATTGCAGAATATGTGAACGCTGAGGCCAGGGGAATAGCGGCTTGCCTAAGGTCCCCTAGGAAATGTACTGCAGAGGTGAGAGGAGAATCAAGGACCACACTGCATTAACTCTGGTTTCACTTCACTTCTGGCTACCCCCCATACCTCTTTATTTGCAGGTGTGGACGTCATAAACCCGGATACACTCCTGGCAGCTGACATAACAGCACCAGTGGAAGATGCAATGGCACTTCTCCTTCCTCTTCTCTGTCCTGGTGTTGTGGCCACGGCCACAGCAGAGCAGATCACACCCGTCGATCCCATGTGAAGTCACGTTGCATGTCCTGTCCCTCGTGCCAAATGAACCAGTCTCAGGGTTGGGCTCACAGAAGTTGGGTGAGTTCTCATAGTAGACCAAGTCGCGCTCTGTTGGTGGCTTGAAGAGGGCATACTTGGCCCGCAATGTTTCCACCCACCCACGGGATTCTCGGTGTTTCTCTACCACCATTTCGGAAGCACTGTCATACTTGTCCTTCAAGTAGTCACCGATGGCCCGGAAGTCAGGTTGAGCCCACCAGCACGTTTTAACCTCACAACTGCCAGAGAGGCCATGACACTTGCATTTCAGATGCATGTGGTCCAGGATAGTCTGTCCAGAACAAATAGAAATACATAAAGCATCTATCGAATGAAGATTCTAGGACCCTTTGCCCTAAATGAAGGACCTTTAATAGCCAGCTTCCTTGGCATTGCCACCATCTTTGCAACCTCATTGGTGGAAAGGGAAATTTTATCTGCCTCCCCTTTGTTAAAAAGTGAAAGTTTCTTGAGGTGGCTTCCAATATTACACTCAGAAGTTCTAATTGGCTTTTACCTATGCCATTTGGAATATCTGCTATCATTGCTAGATAATCAGAAGCACTGTGAGGTTAACACCTGCAGCCAATGGAGGTTGTAGGTTGAGTCCATGAAGATGTAGAATTTGAGTTCGGGTCTCTGAAATCCAGTTTAATTTATTTGTGGCATTTACATGAATGCACTTTGTGACTTTGGTTTGTAATTTCTCGCATTTTGAGCAGGGAACATCTCCCTCTTGCTTTTCCATTTCAAAGATCCGATTTTTGCTATGGTTCTGGGTATTGCTATGGTAAAGTGCTATTGCTACGGCACTTTTATTGGTGCATCTGAAACAATTTGGTTGGTTGGCAATTTAAGGAGAGCTTCTCAGGAACTGAACATGCTACATCAAAAGAAAGCAATGTCAAGTTCCCTGCTGCACCCTAACTGAAAAAGGCTTTGCAGAACCTGAGCATTTAGAAATAAAATCAGAACTCTTCCACACATTAACAAAAGTTTAGCTTTACTAAACCTGGCCTGCTTAATAGCTCACACTATTCCAAGCAAGCTAAGCAAGATATGTTTAGGATAGAAGACAATAAAAATTGTTTTCAGGTTTTTCTTGCAGGAAAAAAATCCAAATATTATATTGCAGAGGGGAAAAAACTGAGCATGTGAATAACCATCCTAATAATTTAAAAGAATGGAAACAGAAGACATGCCTAAACGCCATTACATTTTTTCATTCCACAAGTAAGAAATGAACAAGAAAGGTGCAGACATCCATGAAGTATCAAATTGTTGTCCTTCTCGAATGCATAATGTGCCCGCACTGCTATTTGCCAGCTTGTTTCCAAGCATCCCCTTGGGTCTAAGAATAGCAGCTTGCTTTCTTGCTTTCTTCTCCTTTTGCTCATGGTAACTCACTAACCTGATTTGCCTGACAAAAGGCACAAAATCCAGTTTTTACACTCAGATTAAGAGCAGGATTGTTAAAGCATCCAAAGGGATGAAATTACTGTATTATCTATTTAATAGATCCCATCTAGTAACTGAAGTTTGGAGCATGACTTGAAATATATAGGAAAAAAGCGCTAATGCTGCAATCCTATACACACTTGGGAGTACGTCTCATTGAACTCAGTGCGGCTTACTTCAGCATAGGCATGTGTAGGATTGTGCTGTAAAGCTACCTTAGACTCTCACTGGAAGGATTTCCTCTCCCAGGCTATCAGTTATGTAGATTCTAGATCTTGGTGGCAGGCACAGAGGAGAGGGGATCATTTGTAAGTGATGAAGGATCACTTGCCAATAATTTAGGCCCATGCAACAATATGCCATTGAAGCCAGCTGCTGCAAAACCACATCTCCAGCAAATGACCAAATCTCTTTTATGTATTTCTGGAATCTTGTCAGATACCACTGATGTCTGACAAAAGGGTTCTCTCAGACTTGCACAAAACAAATTAACGTCTTCTAGTCACAGGACTCCAAACAGAGTTCTTCAGTCTCTTAGAAGTCACTGCAATGCAATTGTATTGGGAAGGCTTATAAAGGAATTGACCATTCAGCTAGGATATTAACAAAAAGGTAAAGGTTTCCCCATGACCGAATGGTCTAGTCATGACCGACTGTAGGGGGCAGTGCTCATCTCCGTTTCTAAGCCTGTAGAGCCAGCGTTTGTCCTGAGGACAAGCTTCTGTGGTCATGTGGCCGGCATGACTCTATGCCGTAGCGCAAGGAACGCCGTTCCCTTTCCATCGAAATGGTCCCTATTTATCTACTTGCATTTTTAGGTGCTTTCGAACTGCTAGGTTGGCAGGAACTGGGACAAGCAACAGGAGCTCACTCCGTCACGCAGTCGAACTGCCAACCTTCCGGTCAACAAGTTCAGCAACAGCAGTTTAACCCGCAGCACCACCAC
This sequence comes from Lerista edwardsae, assembly GCA_029204185.1. Lineage (NCBI taxonomy): Eukaryota > Metazoa > Chordata > Lepidosauria > Squamata > Scincidae > Lerista > Lerista edwardsae. The sequence goes on from JAJKFI010000047.1 coordinate 6,000,741, forward strand.
GTCCCATAGGATATTAATAGCTGAGCTCAAAAGCAACCACAACTCCCAGGGTTAGAAATCTGGGAAATGTAAGATAAGGAATTATACGTTAATGCATGAGATAATGTTGTATAAACGTTTATGGGGAGGGGAAGATTGGAACAGATGAAAAATGTATTCAATCTAGACAGGCTTGAACCCCAGTTCCTCTCATTTTAGAAATGTGAAAAACAAATGCCCACTTATTGCACTGGGCATTGAAACAGGACTCTGCCCATTGAAAATGCATGATACCAAATAATGGCTATGATTTGAAATAGGATTACCTTTTCTGTGCACCCCCCCCCTTATGTACTGTACAAATCAAAAAATGTTTTTAAGGGAATGGAATATTCCCTTCATAAAGATAACATTGACACATGCTGAGAATCCTGGAACAGCTCCCTTTATTCAATGACGTTTCACAGGAGTATAAAGAGGAAAGCCACTCACTGTTCGTCCAGCTTCATTATTGTGCCTGTTCATGGCCGAGCGGGCATCTGGGCGGTTTTCACGGGCATCCGCAAACTCCCGTGAAACCAGCACGCCAAAGTCAGCATCCTCGCTGCAACCTCCCCACTTCCATCCTTCCCCGGGTGGCCCCTTGTGGTGGGAATCGCAGCCACAGATGGTGGAAGTGCCCTCGGCACAGGACCGCGTAACGGCAAAAGCCACACCAGCTGAAGCAATGGCGTGGACGAAGGCAGATTCTCGCGTGGCTGTAAATAAAAGGGGGGGGAAACCCTAGAGATTATTTGATCATTGAAATGAACTTTCATTCTCTGTCCTATAAGTATGGTGTGTGTTGCAGCAAATTCAGATAAATGATTCTAAATGCCATGTCTATCTTGTATGGATGCTGATAGCGCTGACAGCAATGATTCCTAAGTAGTGCACTGTAAGAAATTATTTAAATAGTAATTAAAGCAGGGGCGAAGCTAAAGAAGTCCAGGGGGGTGCAATTGCACTGGGCAACACGCTTTAGGGGGCAACAAGCTGAGCTTGACACCATCGGCCAAAATGGTGAAAACCTTGGTAAGTATGAATAATACCAATATGTTATATCATTTGGTGCGGAATTTAATCCAGAATGCAGTGAAACAAACCAGAGTGTAATATCGTTATCAAAAGTTATGGCCAAAAAACCTGAAAACAAAAATACAACTGTCATGTAAAAATTGCAGTTTGTTAAAATAGCAGTACTATAACATGACAATATTATTCAGTGATGTCATTCAGGGGGAACGGACCAGAACGGGCGTTCCGGATCCTAACGGGCTCCGTGGCTGGTTCCGGGTTCCTGACAAGTGCCAATCAAAAGTGAGTTCCTGTTCCTAAATCATTTGAATGACACCACTGATATTATTCCTAGTATAATTTGATGTGGAATTTCATGCAGAATGCAATGAAACAAACCGGAGTCCAATATCGTCATTTGATCAAGGTTATGGCCAAAAAGCCAGTGAAAACAAAAATACAACTATCACTTCCTGTTGTGATGTCACTTCCGGGGCAACATTTTGCCCTCTGCCCTGGGCTACACTGTCATTGGCTACGCCCCTGAATTAAAGCCTCATGTGAATCCAAACGTCCTGTAGAAGAATCTTTCCATTACCTCTCTGTATGATGCACCATTCTGGCACAGCCTTCTTCCACACAAGAAAGCCTTCTTTCATAAAGTTGGACATGGGTATCATCCAACTTTCATAAAGTTGGACTGGTGTTTGGTCTTGGGTATCATCCTCAAGGTATCTCATTATGTGTATGCAAAGATTTCCAAATCCAGAAAAATCCAAAATCCAGAATACTTCTGGTTTCAAGCGTTCCAGGTAAGAGAGATTCAACCTGTACGTTGAGCTAGAGTAGCTTTCCCCACTCCGCACTTGGGATGTTATCTTGAATGGTAGCCACCAAACTCCAGCTGCCTTATCAGATTACAGGGTTAGGCAAGTGCTTTTCTTTAACAGCAAAATTATCCATCTAGACAGGCTTGAACCCCAGTTCCTCTCATTTTAGAAACGTAAAAAACAAATGCTGTGTACAAATAAACTTGGCAGGGGAGGGCGGGCTGCTGTGGAGCTGCCACCTTGAAACCAGCTGGGCTTTTTCATGTCCACCCTTCAGAAAGTTTGAGGAAAAAACAGTTTGGCAAACAACACCCCCTCCCCCCCCCCAAAAAAAGGCTCTGGAATTCTCTTGTGCCTGAGCAGTTAAGAGTTGGGGGTTGGAATTGCCTCGGAGATTTCCCAGTGATAAAACTGAAGTTCCCAGAAGCAGTGAGGGGCCTGGGGGAGCAAAGCTTGGGAGGATTAGGGGCTCTTGACAGAGCTTCACTGTGATGGTCTCCTATCCAGACCCCGTTACCTGCTGGGACACTCAATTTGCCATTGTTTGCCGAGTGTCACACTGTATTACCCACATAATGTGGAATGTTTCCGCCAGGCCCGGCGGTACCCACGCTGGCATTCTCCACGGCCACCCCTTGGCAACGGGGCCCGCGTTCGCCCTGGCCTGCCATCCCCCAGCGAGCCCACCAGTCAGGCTAGGAAATCCCCTATTGAGACCTCTGATGCCGGTCCTCCCCTCCCGGGCTCGGAGTGGCAAAAGGGCGTGTGAATGGCGCGGGGTTGTGAAACAGTTCGGGGCCTGGAACGATATCCCTTGCCCTGGTGCACAGTAGGGATTGGAGCTTAGCTCTTTTCTCCTTCATATAAGCTCATTTTCTCTCCCTCCCCGCCACCCGCGCTGCCTTTAAATCTCCTGCATTTTTATATCCAGTCTCCTCTTTAAATGCAAATTTGTCATCTGTGTCACAGCTGAAAAATGCTGCTGGGTTATCACAATGCTGTAGGCCATTTTGCAGCCTGCGGAGCCGGCCTCGTATTTTCCCAAAGCATAAGACACTCTCAAGAAGCAGCTCTGGCTGTATAGGTTTGTTCTCTATGGAAAGGGGACACGTCGTCCATTGGAGCACTTCACTCAATCTGGTCTTCAAAAGGTCTTCAGCCTTTTCAGACTAGGGATCCACCTGGGCTTTCCTGGGCTATGCAGGTGGATGCTGATACGAGCAAATGCCTCTCTGTATTTAAAAAAATGCCCTGCACATAGACAACTAGTTTGTCAGGGAGAAACGTAGGCTGGACCGCTTTCTCATAGCATGCTTGTTTTCTACATAGAGAGAAAGTTCTATCTGGAGGAGCATCCAAGTACATTAACCCTTATCTGCAGTCTAAGGTGGTGCTGCCCAGACACCTGGCTTACCATCTCAGTATGAAGAAGTAGTTTTCTCTTCTCTGTCTCTCCTTTAAAATACTTTTTAAAGTCATGGAACGCTCATGAGGCCCACTTTAGGCTGAGATGCTTGATTCAGTGATAGGCCATGACCTACCAACTGAAGACCCTAACTCTAACTGCATTTGTATCTGCAGGGTCAAAACAAGGCTCTCCTGCAGTCTGATCAGCATAGACCTTGGGTCTGGCAAGCAGATGTCATTTGCATCCTTTCTGGTTCCTTCTGCCTAAGGCTGCACACAGATAACCAAGTGCACCAATCGTAGGAATTTACGATTAGTTTACAATCACATCATGCCTAGCGAGTGCCCAGATGGTAAGGATTTTATGATTTCCTCATCCTCCCAGTTTATGTTCCCTCAGATTTTTGATTAGATTCAGATGTTTCATAAATCCTCTTTACAGCATATGCTAATTTACCCCTTGGTTATCCTCATTCACCTTAAAATTAAATCAATTGGATTGGGACAAAAAGAGTGCACAAACAGCCCAGTCCTATCCAATTTTCTAGCACCTGTGCAGCCATGCCAACCTGGTGTACGCTGCGTCCTGCGGTGGGAGGGCCGGCACGGAGGCTTCCTCAAGGTAAGGGAGCATTTACTCCTTTATGTTGGGGCTGCATTGTGGCTGCACTGGTGCTGGAAAGTTGGATAGGACTGGGCCCTAGCTCTACAGAGAAAAGGCATATCTATGAAGCAATATTGAGATGTACAAAATTATGCAGGGGTGGATAGAGGGATGCTTTTTCCCCCTCACACAACACCAGAACCGGGGCACACCCACTAAACTTGAATGTTGGGAGAATTAGAACAGATAAAAAAGAAAATATTTCTTTACCCAGTGTGTAATTAGTCTGTGGAACTCCATGCCACAGGATGTGGTGATGGCATCTGGTCTAGAAAGGGGATTGGACATATTCCTGTGGTAGGAAAACCCTATCACAGGTTACAAGCAAGATGGGTATGTACAGTCTGAGATTAGCTGGTCTCACATACAGGGTAGGAATTTTTTTTGCTGTCATCCAAATTGGCTGTGGGTGGCAGGTTTTTTGTTTTGCCTACTATCAATTAGTGGAGAGAGTGTATTCAGTAGGCTTCATATTTTTAAAAATGGTCACTTTTTTCATAAAGTGGTCCAAGCTAAACCCAAGCCACAATCTGCTGTCAATCACAAGTTCCCCATAAAAGAAAATATTTGCAAACATAACTATGTCTACCCCAATACTCCTTGGGCAAGTTGATGCAGTTGAGATGCAGTTGAGAGAGAGAGAGAGAGAGCGAGAGAGAGAGAGAGCAGAGGTAAACGGGGGTAAAGATCCTGGGCTTCTCTTACAGCTGGAGCCATCAGTCAGACCACTCAGGTGCTGCCTTTGAAATTTTTTCCAAAGGACATTAGCTGATAAGGTTCAGCAAGTAAAGAGGCAAACAGAAATTTCCCTGGAGGTTTATGTTAATGTCCAATCATCATCTCAGCGCAGATTTGAGCTCAAATGTAGACTGTTTTCAGTCCCTGCCCAGATGTTTATATTTGGGAAAATTTATTTATACTTCTTATTGTTGAATTTTTTTAATGAATTAGGGTGGCTGTGGTGTGTGTATAAAATTATAAAAAGAGTTTTCTCATGAAGGGCTTGGAAGACATAAACGTAATCAACCTCCTGCATACTTAACATTCCCTTTTACAGATGAAAGTGTTTATTTAGAGTCTGACATCTTTGTAAAGAGTGAAACATATGTTGTCAGTTCAGCAAGTAGGTAGTCCCTGACATTGTTGTTGTTCAGTTGCTAAGTCATGTCCGACTCTTTGCGACCCCATGGACCACAGCACGCCAGGCCTCCCTGTCCTCCACTAGCTTCCTGAGTTTGCCCAATTTCATGTTCATTGCTTCGGTGACACTATCTAACCATCTCATCCTCTGCCTCTGTCATCATCCCTGACATTATTACCATTATTTAATTCTTTTGACTGGATGAAATGCCAGGGATTGAAACTGGAACCTCCCACATGGGAAGCATATCCATGTTCAACCTTTCTATTACACACTGATTTTTGGTTCATGGATTAGACCAAAATTTAGCATCAGGACCCACCTAAAAAAAGATCCACTTTACCAGCTGATCAAGCATCTGTGGCTATAATGGTGACTGGGCAGCTGTGATCCCCTCAAGTAGCAGGTTGTTTAACCCTTGATGCGCATCACCTAATCTACCCTGTGAAGTTTTCAAACATCAAAAATTGGTTCATGACCCACTGGTGGGCTATAGACCCATAGTTTGGGGACCACTGGATTAGACTCTATGCTGATGGCCACTGCAGATAAGAAGGACCTTGCTGATCCCAGGAGAAGGGGGAAAACACATCCCTTTACAATCCCCATTCTAAAAACTTCCAGGGAGTCAGACTATTAGAACTACTATTCTGCAGCTCACTCCAAGAAAAGTGACCCCTCCCTTCACCCTGGTTTGCTGAACAGTGGAATGCGGAAGTGATTAATCATTTTTGCATTCCATTCTTCAGCGAGTGAGAGCTAAAGGAAGAGGTCGCATTTCTCAGAGTGAGAACTCTGCAAAATTGCAGTTTTAATTGATTGCCTGACTGACTCATATTTTGTTTTAACTGCCCTTATTTAACATGGCTTTTGGTATCAGTGGGGAGTCCCAGAACCGCACCCCAGCAGATACTGAGGTTCCACCTATATTCTGTTCTACTGTTAAGCTGTGGGCCCTGCATTAATGGGGACATGCATGTGGTGTACCTTTGTCTAGAACAGGCCCAAAAATGGCCAGGCTGTCGTCAATGGTGGTGCAGTTCCAGCGCCGGCCCCGGAACTGGTGTTGGCATTCCTGGATTCCCAGCTTCACACCTTCTGCCACGCTGGGCATGATTTCGATGTAGTTGCGGCAGAAGCGAAGCTGCTTTGGCACTAAGCCTGGGATGGAACCGCACAGGATTGGCTGGGAGCCCAGTGAGGTGTACTGCTGGCCCAGTGCAAGGGACCTGCAAAGAGAGAAAACAAACCATGTTCGATGCTGATAAGGCACTGCTGCATATAGGTTTGAAGTCTACATGCCTTAGGTGGTGTTTGTAACATGCCTACTTGAATCCCCCGGCCAAGCTGTGCCAGCCTACGTACATCTTCATAGGACAAATTTTTAACTCGTAGCAGTAGCTGTCACAAGAGGCAGCTATGACCACTGGCTTAGATGAGCAGGGGAAAAAAGGCTTAGGGTACAATCCAGACCCGTCAATGGGCCGGCGGAAGTCCCTTACGCTGCCGCAGTAGTGTCGCAAACATGCCATAAAGCTGCATCCAGCCTCTGTGCCACTGGATCAAGGTACAGTAAGGTTGCATAGGCCAAAGGCAGATGGTGTGGGCAGGGGGAGGGCAGAATAGGGTGTTTGGGGTAGGTGGAGGGCAGGCCGGGCCCAGGAAGGGGTGTGGGATCAGCCTGGGTGGTTAGTCTGGATTCTAACCGCCAGCCTGACATTACACCGGACTGCTTGGATTTGCACTAATGTTTTTGCTGGTACAGATCTGAGTATTCCCATAGGGGTGGCTGTCACGTGACACAGGGTAAGGGGAAATGTATCCCCTTACTCCGAGTTGCATGGCAGCCACCTCCTGCATTGGATTCGGTATTGGCCAGTTGGGCTGCCTATTCCTAGTGCAGGACAGAATTGAGCTGTTAGACAAATTAAACAAATTTAATTGGAACCACCAACTGTCCTGTGAGCCGATGAAGAAGAAGCCATCAAAGCAAAACCATTTTAAAAAAAAGTTAATTATTTGCTATTTTTAAAACTTGATATTTGATGTAAATTGTTAATTGGATAATAACATTGGGACAAGAATGCTATTCATTTCATATAAACATGGAGAACTTGTCTGTCAATGACTTTTAGCCATGATCGTTAAATGAAAAGACAGCTTTTCTTTAAATGGGAATGAACAGTAAGGGATGGCTATTGCCTTTGTGTCTGCTTTGTGAACACCCAAAAGCAGAAGACTGGCTGTTTTGAGCATCCTGAATTGTCTAGAATAGACAATTCTCGGTTGAATCCAGCAAGGCAATCTTTGGCACTTTGAACAGCATGTTGGATGCAGAGAGACCCAGAGAGACTGCACATGGGGATTGTCTTGGAAAGCACAGAATGATAGCAGTGAAAAGATCAGAACAGCTCCCCAGTCCGTGCTCTGTTTCAGACAAGGATATCCTGCATGGAAAACATTCCTGACAGCTGAGAGCATTCCTTTCTCTTGCCCTTGTGGTTTTTTTTAAATATCGTGAACTAGTTTCTCTCCTTGCTTCCTAAAAATCCATTTCAATCTTTGAAAATTGCCAGTATTGTCCATCCTGTACTCAATGGCTGTTTTCCCTAGGGCAGTGGTTCCCAACCTGGGGGTCGGGACCCCCAAGGAGGTCACGAACTAACTTTCAGGGAGTCATGAAGGGCTTGGGGCAGCCATCTTAAAAAAACTGGGCACTACCATTTTGGAAGCTTCATTTTGGCTAGGGAAAGGGCTTCCCCATTAAGCTGCTACTTCCTCAGTGCTTGTGGCTGCAAGGGAAATGAGCCTTGCTATGGGCTTGACCTTTATTAAAGTTTCATAATGAATTCAGGTACAGGTTCCTGCCTACAGGTGCCTGGTCAACAATGTTGAACATGGGGAAACAGATGCAGGTAGCAAGGGATGGGTATAAGCAAATCTAGTTACATTGACTTGGTAGTGGTTGGGGCCAAGAGGCTAAGCCAGTGGTTACCGAACCTTTTTTCACGGGTGGCTCCCTTGACCAACTGAGCAATTGGCTGTGGCTCCCCATTAGGGCTACAATTCTATACCTTGGATGGTGGCAGGGTTTTTGCAAGGCTTCCATGGCTCCCTTGGCTGCTTTCTATAGCCACGGCTCATAGTTTGGGAGCCGCTGGGCTAAGCCAAAGACTTGACACAAAAAGCGATTTTGATGAAAAGCGGTTGGAAAGAGAAAGAGGTGGCCTGAAGTAGGTGATTAGTTCTATGCGGAGGGGAAAATGAGGGAAGATGGATAGGCTCCTGTTCATGTGATGAAGTCACACCAGCATTTTGTCATGTTCAACCTATCTGATTCTCTCTTGAATTCACTCCAATTCTAAACACTGTGTTGCACAGTACTGCAACTTGAGTCTCTGGGAGGAATGGTGCTTGGGTTCTTAATACATTTGTAAAAGCTGGGGGGGGAGGGAGGAGAGTAGATCATTATTTGTACATGGTCATTTGACAGATTTGGGAAAAATTGGGCTGAGAAGCCGCAATTTGCCGGTTATCATCCAGCACTTTTGTGGCTCAGGTCGGATTTGAACCCTGGGCCCCTGCGTTGTCCACCGAAGCACACAGTCATTCATTAAGTCTGAGGAAGTGATGCATGTCATGAAAGCCGTCGGCAATTACATCGCCTCTGTTTGTATTAAGACACGGTGTGAAGATCAAAGCCTTTCCTCTCTTTCAGAGCCCTGCTTCAGCCCTTCAGATCTTCTTCACTTAGTGTCTTCTGACTGTCCCTGGTGGCAATTTTGGCAGCCCATTGGTGTTGAGCTGGTGCAAGCGGCTGCAAGAGCCAAGGAACCACAGTGATACCTCTGGTGACCCCAACGCAGAATCAGGCTTCAGATGGAGAAGATTTGCGGAGTGTGCACTACTCAGGGTTTTTTTCCCCTAGATACAATAGGAACATGCTCTATATGGAGAGCTGCTTGTGCAGGTTGTTCAGAAATGACTACTGGTCCAGATTCCTGACTAGGGCTGACCACAAGGACTGTATTACCACTCTGCGGGCCGTACTGGTTACCAGCTGCTTTCTGGGCATCGTTCTTGAGTTTGATGTTATTAGACCCATGGAGTTCCTATGACTCATTTAGAATAAAGGGGCCTTCAAGGCCATCTCCCTGTTTGAAGCAAGAAATTCTTCACCAGAGCATCCTCCCCAGGAACGCCACTGGGTCGTTCTTCCAATAGGTGGACCATGCAAAGTGGTACAGCAGGGGACAAACGTTGCGAAATGCTAGATGAAGGTGTATTGTTGGGAATGGATATCTCAGAACATTTATTTCTAACTGAGGAGTGGGAAACAATGGAACTGTTTAATATCTGCCTAGGTTGGAGCTGACTGGTCAGTTTCCTTGCATGGGGAGCTATCCAAAAGAAGGTGCTGAACCTGGATTCTTGGAGCTTTGGCAACCCACTTGGCCAAGAGGTTTTGACTGGCCTACTGTTTTGTGTAACCTGACATGGGTAGGGCCTTCCCCATTTGTTAACCTATTTAAATACACAGGTTGTTCTAATCAATAAGGCTCAGGGATGAGTAACAGTAATTGCTTGGGGGAAAGGGGGCTCTTCTGTGGTCACATTCCTGAATCTAACGAAGCATAGAGGAATAAAAGCTGGGAAACAAACACAGAAAAGGGATTAAAGAAGAAATAAATCCCAAGCATCTTGCCACTTTTGCTTTCGAGAGTTGTTTCCATTAATGTTTGTGATTTGAGGATCAGAATTCCCATCAATTTAGTGCATATTAATTTACAATGACTCACCCGCCCCACCCCGAATTTTTGGTGGAAAGCAATAAAGAAGGAATCCATTGCATGCAAACATTTTCTAAATGGAAAATCCTCAGCTGGATTTGTATTCAGATTAAATACCCTGTGAGGTTACTCTTGAAAATCCACTGAAAACAGTAACCTGAAATGGGAGATGGTCTTTTTTTGCTAGGCAGAGTTTTTCCCAGTTACACCTTGAAGGTGAGCTATATTTAATCTTCTGCCTGTATCTATCATATCAACAGTACTGGCTGCTTTGTGAGATATACATGATAGCTAGGACTGCATAGTCAACAGTGTGCTGTCCTTAGACCAGAAGATGAAGACTACAGATTCTCACTCAGTGGGAAGGTGGAGGACTTGGTCAAACAACCACCTTTCAGCCTGACTTTCTTCACAGGAGATGGGAAAGCTAAATTGAGATAACTTCCCCTTTACCACTGCCCCCTAGAGGGAGGATGATATAAAAACAGTCCTAATTTCTCCCATTCACTTATCTTTCGCAGTACTATTATGAAGGTATGCAAGTCGCAGCCCTCCCTGGAAATGCAGTGCATGGAGGCTCATCCCTGTGGCCAGCTTGCCACATCCAATACCACAATTCCTTCTCCCCCTTTTCATAGTTTGCTGCAGGGGGTGAAAATGGCCAGATGCCTATGGGGCACTGCTTGCATGAGCATCTTTCAATGCATGAGCGCTGAGCATCTTTCAATGCATGAGCATCTCTGAGCAGCCACAGTGCCATGATTTGCAAGAACAAATTAATATAGCTGCCAACCAATACAAGCATTTTGTGCTGGACACATATCTGCCTTTTAAACTAATTTACAACCAAATCTGTTGGTGGAATGAGCACTTGCCAGTGGAAAGTGCCTTATCATATTTGCAAAGGCACCTCTGGCAGAGATGCTGCAGTAGCTGGACATGCAGTAATGGCTTGGGATTGGCCCACCAACCCACGTAAGTTGGCAGGGGAGTTAGGGAAGGGTGGCAAAGGGGGTGGGGCAGCCCAGTCCCTGGAAAGGGGTGAGTCCTGGGGCAGTAGCAGCTGCCAAATCCAATCTCCCTTCCCAGATCCAATCCCGTGGTCCAGGTCCATGCAGACCTGAGCCAACTACTTTTTTTGGCACAGGCCCATGTAGACCCTCCACATCACAAATGTTCCCTTACCCCGAGGAGACCTTCCCTCCTTGGAATCCCCCCCCACATCGGCAGTGGGAGAGGAAAGAATCGCATTGGGTTGTTAGTTTCTTACAGTTTTATAAATGTTTGAAGTCCCCCAAACGTGAATGTAGACACCTTTCTGAGAACGATTATTGGACTTTCATCTACAACATGGCACAAAGGGGTAGGGAGCCCCCTATAGGGAAGGGAAACCTACACCATCACGGAAGAACATGCATGTGTGAAACAGCCTCACCACGCGGAACTCTCGTATCACCTGACTGAGCCTACATGGATGGTAATTTTAACACAGTTTAGTGGCTAGTGTGTTGGTTGCAACATTTTCACCATATGGTAGGATAATACAGAGAACTAAGAGCACAAACCTATGCGTGTTTATTCAGAAGTAAATCCCACTATGTTCAGCTTGGCTTGCTCTCAGGAAAGCATGCATAGCACTGCATTCTCAATTATTCAAGAGTTTGAGACTTACTCTGGTGTTGATCAGTCATAAGAAGAGCCCTGCTGGATCAGGCCAAAAGCCCATCTAGTCCAGCTTCTTGTATCTTGCAGTGGCCCACCAGATTACTCAGGGAGCACTCAAGTTACCTGCATCCTGTTGCCGCTCCCTTGCACCTGACATTCTACCTACTTCTAAACCAGCAGGTTCCATATACCCATCATGAATTGTAACCTAACTGGGTTACCTAACTGTGGGCCACATGCTCAAAACTCTTCAACTGAGCATGCAATCCTAAACAAAGGTTAGGCTGAAACAAGTCCCTTGTGTTGGCCCAGGTGTGTCGCAAATACACTGTAACAGTCCCTGTGCCATCCTCCCTGACTCTGAGAGTGGTGCAAAGATGCTTTACAGCATGTTTGCAACACTTCTGGGCCAGCACAAAGGACTTGTGCCAACGTAACTCCAAGTTGATATTGCGCCCTGAGCAGTGTATGTGCATGAATGCATCAGTGCTAGATGCTCATGAACATGTCCCTTTTGGAATGAAGCAAGCTGGGTTCCATTAGTAAAAAATATTGTGTGACCTTTCTCCCTTTGCTGTTGTGGATCAGGAAGGGAATTTTTCCCTCCCATGATCATGGAACTTTATCTCAGAGGAAGAGAGCAACTGGAGACTTCAATAGCAAATGGGAACAAGATGGATGTTGTGGAGTTTCCGCAGCAAAAATGTTTTCTGATATTTATGTAAATATGCACACACCAGCGTTCAAAGAGGAAATAATAAACAATATAAAACAAGGCAACAGACAGACAACTTTAAAACTTTGAGGCACAATCAGTAAAATGCAAAATCAATATAACTGGCAAAAAGCAATCAAAACGTTTTTTAAAAAGCACAAAAAGTTTGGGAGGACAGAAAAATCTCAGCTTTGCAATGCTAAAAGTGAGGAGTTCTCCACACCTATTATTATTATTAAGCAGCAGAAAGTATTGTATAATCTGACTGGTCTAACATGCTAATAGTTCTGTAACATCATTTTTTAAAAAAAAATTCACATTGATTCTGGGTTTTTATTGTGGCTTGGCTTATTTACTAGAGTGATCTGTTGGTATGCAGTCTCCTGCTCTGTCTCACTGATAGTAGCCCAGTAGTTTGTATCCCATAGACTGATATGTCATAGTACTGCTGGTTGTATATGGGTGCTGTTTTGGGAAAGCTTTCTGGTTCCTTTTGGATTTCCATTGGTTGGTTCATATATGCATACTGCTTGATTTCGAGTCATCACTACACATTTCAAAACACTTGGTGATTTTTATGTGAATCTGTGAACCTACTCTTCTGAAAAGCACTATGCTTGAGATGCTGTGTCTGTGGCATATGATTTGTAATAACTCATTCCCCTGTTCAAGTAATGTTTTCCATGTTGAGCAATATCAGGTATTTTGTACATCATAAAATTTTTTTGTAAAATCAGATTTAAAACTAGTCCATATGCAGTTTGCTAAGATTTTCTGTTTTGGATCTTTTCTTCCTTATAGGTCACTGATCAACATCACTGCATGTGTGCATTGATAAAACGAATGTAAAAAGGAAGAATGGTAACCATCACAAGAAGATTCCTTTTTGCATTGTGATTTAATTAGTGCTTGCTCACACTAATGTGGATGGGTAACCTGGGCTGGGGGAGAAAGCACAGCAGCAAGCTGAACATATGTGGCAGCCCAGAACAAACCCCGGAAATAATGAAACAAGGCAGTTGCATGGCTAACTCATTCCTACCCATCCATAAAGATGAGGTTCTGTGCTTTGGAATCCGAAAATCTGGGGGATAGGGACAATGTTGTGCACATCTCTGCTGGAAGCAGTGGAACTGCTATAATCTGCTGCTGTCTGAACTTTGAGTGTTTTTCTTCTGAAGAAGGCAGGACAGGGGGCGTGTCAGACAGCAGTTTGGGCATCTCGTGCCCTGAGGACTTTCCAAAGCTTTTCTCCTTGTGATCCTTTATTTCACCTCTGCTGATTGTGCTCCTTATCAAAAAGGCAACCACAGCGGTTATTGGCATCCTTAACCCCACCGGGCTGTTTCCCTGGCTACCTCATTAGAAGAAGCTTAGACACTCTTGTCTATGGGTGGGGGGCTTCTGCTGCAGAACCCACAATAGAGTCAGCCCACCGTGAAATCCACATGGAAGTCTCCTGCTTGTGCGTGTGCTAGGAGAGAAATTTGGGGCAGGCAGCTGACCGGCGATGTATCCCGAGGTGGCAAAGAGAGGCTCTCCTACGGCTGCAAACCCAGGCATGCTTACCAAGGCGCATGCCCACTGAATTGAGGGGGACTTCCCATTGAATAAACAGGCATAGAGACCCTGGGCGTGCTCTCCACTCCACCTGCCATGTCTGACCAATAACACTGCCTCGCATGCATTTAAGAATCTGGATTCCCACATTGCCTGGAAGAGAGGCATCGCCATTGCCATATTGCCTAGAAGGCAGCTGTTGAAAAAGACTGACCTGGCAGGAGCTCATCAGTCTGAAATTTGGCCCAGCCACTGCCTCTTTTGGAGCTTCCTCATTCCTCCCTTGGCTTGTTGCTTCCCAGTTTCCTTGGCACTCTTGCCCCTCCGATTCACAAGACCATTTCACTTTCAAGGCTATTCTTGACTCTTTCCCTCTCCCCATCACACTTGTCTCCATTTTAACCAGGACTCAGTTCCCTCCGCTCTGCCCTCCATGATGCATGTTATGAACAGTCGCTTTCCTTCCTGCTTGAACTTTTACTGCCCCCCTTTTCCATTGGCCCCTCTTTCCCTCACCATATGGGAACTTCCAGTGGTGTCATCTAAATGATTTAAGAACAGGTACTCACTTTTGATTGGCACGTGTCGGGACCCGCCCACCGGAAGTGACGTCATAAGCCAGAAGTGATGTCGTGGCAGGAAGTGACATGAAAAAGCCCTTTTTGAGGCCTCAGATGATTTTAAACTGACCCAACAGTTGCAACAGTATTCCACAGCACCCCCAGAACATGTTAAGGAGGCCTGGCATCATGTTAAAACCCCAGAGCAACTCATTTTTCAGTGGCAAGGAAAGGAAGGAAAGGCTCTGCTCGCTGCCTGCTTGCCTGCCTGGCTCTGAGAATATGCAGGCAACTCAAACATGCAGGAAATTCAAACATTGCAGGGGGCGGAGTCGACGAGTGGGTGGGCGAATGGGCGGGGCCAGCTGTAATCCTAGAAACCGGTACTCGCGTACCCCCGCGTACCCCCTGCATGACTTCACTGGGAACTTTCCTTTCCCTCTTCTATGAAAAAGAGCTCTGGTTGAATGTATGGCTTGTGTGCCTAAGACCAGAGGCGTCATCCTACCGGAACGGGGTGGTACCCCGTTCCGGTAGTTCCGGGGAGAGTGGGAATGGAGCAGCAGCGCGCAGCAGACTCCGCGCACTGTTTTTGCCCGCCCGCCCCTGCGCCTGGATCGCTCTGTAAGAGAGCTCTTCTGGGCGCAGGGAGGCGTTGCCGGGCGCCTCAAGGGGGCGGGGAGCTACAGCTCACCCATCCGTCCCCGTGGCATTCCAGATCCTGGCTCCAGCAGCGTTCCGGTTGCTGGCGCCAGTGAATGATGTCACTGCCTAAGACCCCATGTTCAGTCCCACACGCCTTCTATTAAAAGGAAGGAGGGCTGGGACAATCAGAGGCCTTGAAGAGCCACTGTCAGGAAGAGGTGGATCAGTGATCTGGCTTGGAATCAGGCAGCAACTATGTACCCCTGTTGCCCGTCAGATTCCTGCTTCTTACCTTGTAGGCAATCCATTCCCTTTCCATTTAGCCTCCATGACTCCCAAGTCTCTCATTCTCTCCCCAACTCCTAGGCTCCATCCCTCAACATCCTCACAGACCACACAACTTCTTCAACTCCTAGGTTCTCAGTATGGCTGTTGCTAGGCCAAACGACCTTTGACTTCCACTACAGTCTCTGCATTGCTGGTCAGCCTTCAATTGCTCATGCTTTCCCTTGGAATGGTTAGAACATTCTATGACATCACAGCAAGGGGTTGGGAGAGCAAAAGCTAAAAGCATGTTTTGAAATGTGAATGAGGGAGGGGCCTTAAGGCAGCTGCCATCTTCCATACACTCTTGCTTTTTTGTTTGTGCTATTTGCCACAAATAGTAGACTGTAACCAGTAATGGCATCTAAATGATTTAGCAACAGGTACTCACTTTTGATTGGCACTTGTGTCAGGGCCCGCCCACCGGAAGTGAGGTCCCCCAGGAACCGCCCCCAGGAAACACCGCGCCTCCTCGGGAGGGAGCCCCAGGCAGCCTACCTGCTCATGCTGCCGCCGCCGCCGCTCTCCCTCGCTCCACTGCCTGCCTGCCTGGCTCTGAGAACATGTAGGCAACTCAAACGTGCAGGCAATTCAAACATAGCAGGGGGCAGGGTGGAGCGCCGACGGAGTCGGCGAGTGGGCGGGCGAGTGGGCGGGGCCAACCCTAATCCTAGGAACGGGTACTCGCATACCCCCGCGTACCCACTACATGATATGTCTGACTGTAACCAGAAAAACCAAACCCTTGATGAAGGACAGAGCACAGCAAGGCTGACAGGAACAGATCAACCTTGATGTTCACTTCTCCCATTCTCCATTTAAAATTGTGTTTTCAAAAAGTCTAACTCCAAGAAACTCCTTTTATATAAATGTTGGCCAAGGAACCCCAGAGTACCTGACACAGAAATTTGCACACTGCAAAGGACTCTGGGGCATGTTCTGTAACGCCCATTTGTGTGAAGTAATGGCTAAGTGCTAACCATTGCTTCACTCAAACCAACTATGCCCAAAACCACTCCTCTCACAGCTGCATGTTGTGTAGGCAGATCTGAAGTGCTGACAAAGTTGCCTTTAAGGTCTGCCGTTGTCAGTGTTCTCACTAAAGACCTAGATTTCCCAGAACATGATTTGAAAACCACAGAAAACTGGAAGAAGCTTGATCTGAGCTCCCCCATCAAAGTACTGACCGCCAGGCTATAAACTAGTTTAGCTTCAATGATGTAAATTGATGACATTCATCTGATGTTTGTCCATACTGTTAACTGGTACAGCATTTCCTATGTAGTGCTCTGGGGGTAGGAAACCTGTCTTGTGGCTCAGTGAAAAAGAGCTGGCAAGCCTGGCAGGCTTCTGATCCTCCCACCTCAAGTTTTAAGTCACAGTGCAGTGGAGTAGGGAATACTGACAAAAATAGTATTCTTTAAAATGAGAACACTCTCTCCCTTATCTCTAGATACCACTGAGCTCTTGGTTTTGTTGAATCCCAGCATCTTTCTCTGCATCATCTCAAAGGCCGGCAGCTTTGGAGTCTTGGCTGATGACCTCTGATGAGTCTTGGCTGATGATGAACCCTGCCTTGCTGGATCAAAGAGAGGCCATTTCATCCAGCTTTTGGTCTCTTCCAGCAGGCAGCCGGATGCTCTTGGAAGCTGAGGGACAGGCTGTGATGGTTACCCAAACTTCCATGTTGTTCGTCTGCATTATCTGATATTCAGGGGTATCCTGCCTCTATATATGGAGGCTCTGCACAGCTATCGTGCTTACAGCCATTGCGACAGCTATCCTCCCTGTGTCGAATCCTTTTTTAGCACTACTGGCTATCACCACATCTGGTGAAGGCAGCAAATTCTGCAAGTTAATGACACATTGCATGAAGGACTTCTTTTGCTTGATCGGAGTCTACAGCCAGGACACTTCTCTGAATGACTATATATGAGAGAGAAAAAGATTCCTCTCTCCACACTAGTCATAATTTCAGAAACCTCTATCATGCTTCCACCCAGATCAAAGCTGCTGTTTCCTTCTCCCCATCTTCAAGATCTGCCACATGCTCCCTGACACATTGAGGTTGGCCATGCCCCCCAGCCGCCCCCCCCCACAAGCCTCTCTTTTCTCTGATGCATTTTGAACAGCCTTCCCCTTCTCTTTCACCTCTAAATTGATGGGTGCTGCCACTCTCTTCATCTGCTTCAAGTCCCTTTCGAAGCTCTGCACCACAATGGAATCTTTCCGTTTACATTAAACTCTGCATATGCTCAGAGGCACACATAGGGGCGAGTTTCAGACATGAAACCAGTCTGGCTCCAACGAATCCCTCCCTCCCTCTGCTAATTGCAGTCTCCCTCCTGAGGCAGCAATTTCCATGCGCATATGGATAATGTGAAAACCACTTGACTCCTGAATTATAGGAAAATATGACTAACTCCAGAACCTCGTTTCTAAAATGAAATATGGCAGGGCTGTGTTGTAAGAGGTGAAAATTAGTAGGTGGCCTTATGCCAGACTGCCACACCTCTGCAGCCTAATTCAGCCCCCTGTAAAATGGGCACAAGTTCTTTGAGCATCTGAGAATGGCTAGTCACAGGTCCGCAGTCAGAAACTAAATGGTGAGATGAGGCTTTCCCTGCATTCTCAATCCATTTGAAGCAGCAAAGTGTTACACAGTGAGACTACAATCCTATACACCAGTGGTTCCCGAACTGTGGGTCGCGAGCCAGTTTCAGGTGGTTTGCAAAGCACCTAGAGCAGCCATATTGAAAATATGGGAAGATGGGATGCTGGAAAGTGGGAGGGCTATATGGTTGTTTGGCTTGTGTCAAGATTGTAAATAGGCTTTTTTTCCCTTTCTGATTCACTTTGCTGTTGGAAAATAGCTGAGGAATAACCCAACTTATTGCTGCATTCTCAGGAAATCAGCAGGCTCTGGCGTCACAGTGACGGAACTTCCAGCCATGACATCACTTCTGGTGGGTCCCAGACCGATTGTCATTCTAAAAAGTGGGTCCCAGTGCTAAAAGGTTTGAGAACCATGCTATACACTCTTTCCTTGGAGTAACTCAATAGGAGTTGTACTTTTAAACACATTTCTTTAAATGTTAATATGCCAGGCACTCTTCAGAGTCAACCCCAGGCATCTTGTCAATCATCCCAGTACTTTTGCCCTGATTGGCCAGAACACTGGGACCAAGTTTAATTTTTAATAAGTATTGGGGTAGTAGCAGGTTTCCCCCCCTCTTCAT
This sequence comes from Lerista edwardsae, assembly GCA_029204185.1. Classification (NCBI taxonomy): domain Eukaryota; kingdom Metazoa; phylum Chordata; class Lepidosauria; order Squamata; family Scincidae; genus Lerista; species Lerista edwardsae. The sequence continues at coordinate 6,019,316 of JAJKFI010000047.1, forward strand.
CTCTATAAGGGAGCTAAAGCTTTAAAAGCAATGCCAAAATCATAGATAAGGAGTTTAAGATATCACTGTACCTTGAATTCCTGTTTACTCATAGGTGCAGGAGACCCCTTTGCACATGCTCAGATGTGCTTTTGAATTACTGTATACTGAGTGCCATAGGGCGTTGAAAAAAGATATCAGATGCCCAGTCTCTTTAAACCTTAAAAAATCTCCTAAATACCACTGTGAACCTTGTTTCATGAAAGAGCACGTTAAAATAATTTTACATGCAAATGTAGTGCTACTGGGGAGATGTCATGTCCACAGTGCATTTCAGCTGCCTTGGGTGCCCTTGGAGTAACCCCCTGAGAAAATAAAGAAATAAATACAGTGCAATTCCAGCAGAAATATTAGCATCCAAGACTGAAAGCTGCAAAGGTCATCTAGCAGGAGTCAGGGTAGAGCTGGGGGATTTGTGGATGCATCAGGATTGGGCCTCCCATGGGGGCAGAAGGTCTTTGCATGTACTGTGCATGAAAAGGTGGGGCCAGCTCAAAAAGAATCATTCCCATGGGGCACTGCTGCAGTGGCCGCTTGTCTGAGTTTTGGCAAGCTTCCCTGCCCCAGGGAAGTGATTAGGTGGAGATAATTGCTCTTTAAGCGTCTGTTTGCTTTGTTGTCATTACCTCTGGAGGTAACCTGGCTTGGGGGCAAGAAGCAGCAGCTTATTTTTAGCACCCAGAGAAAGTATGAAATTGGCACTGGTCGGGCTTTGCACCTTCTGCCAAAGTCAAGCTGACCTCCAAGTTAGGTAATGGAGCCCCGTGTGGGTTTTGCTGCCTAGATATATTTTGAATGTTCCAAGGCTGAAAGCTCTGAAGTTTGGGGATGGAGGAGATTGGGGGTAGAAGCACTTGCCATGGCCATCTCGTCTAACCCCCTGCGTAAAAGGAGGGGCACCATTTCAGATGTCCAAAGGGGGCTCCAAAAGCCCAGTCTTAGATACGTTCAAAGTACTGTATTCAAGATGAAATGGCAAAAGCAAAAAACCCCAAAACCCAGCAGTATCTTGAGAAACTCCAACAATATTGCCAACATAAGCCAAACAGACCACACCTCTTTTTTCAAGCAAAAGAATGTTAAATTTTGGGATGCATCTATCCTACAGCATTTATAACAATAGCCATCCAGGAAAAAAAGAAACAAAATGGATCTTTGATTGCCCATCTCTTCTTACTTTTAAAAGCAGTTATGGGCTCACAAGTTTCAGCTGTGCTGCTCCACTGATCTGAATTGCCCTCAGTGGGGAAAGTAGCAGTTTGGGGCAGCAATATAGATCAGATAATTGCATGAGGGAAAGGGTTAACCTCTGTTCATCTGCCATAATAATCCTAATCCAATCCACCACCACCTTCTGGTTGTTTTATTATCATAGATCTCTAACACCTTGTCTAGTTTGGGCCGGATGCATAGAAGCAGCAAGATGGTTTCACATGTAGGTGCTCCTGAAGAATAATCACATGCAATCTGAAATATGGCAGGAGGAGGTACATGTCACACCCACCCACACTCACACCTGTCCTCCCTAAATATGCAATTTTTAAGCACTCTGGGATTTCCAACAGGATGCTGGGCTCCTTCTCCCCTCACAAGCTGTCACCTTCACTATTTCCATGCAGGGCCAGCCCAAGACCTCCTGTTACCTGAGGCAACATGACAAATGCATCTCCCTTTACCTGGTGACACTCTAGCCACTCTTCTCTTCTCTGCGCTTCCTCTCTTCCCCACCCTCTATTACTTTTCCAATCTAGGGAGTGGGAAGATGAGGAGCGGCGGGGGGGGGAAGTGGTCACCCCCCACCAATCTGCTACCTGAAGCATCTGCCTCAGTAGGCCTCATGAATGAACGGGCCTTGTCTCTGCTTACTGCTGCTTATCTGGCTTAGAGTCCTCTTCTTCACAGAGGCCAGTAACCAATTGCCCTGCTGAGCAGGAGGAGAAGGCTGTATCAAGGGGCGGGGGGGGGGGAGAAGCTCAGCACCTTGGTGTTCTTGGTTGTTTTAATGATTTGCTATTGATTTTATGTACGCTTCTCTGGACTAATTCCAAAGAGCAGAAGGGGGCGAGATGGGGCCAGGAAAGAGGAATAGGATCCAGCATTGCAATTGCTACCGTGATCCTCCCCCTCCTGCCCTTGAATCCTCTCCCCACCCCAAACCACTACAGCCCACCCCCGCTACCATCTTATCCACTCTAGTGTGCATTGGGAACCATGGCCTGTTTCCACTGGCGGCTCCTTCACGCTTGACAGCGGCACACCATTTATGGCGGTTCTCCCCTGTTTACTATGGCAGAACGTGTTCCATTGGCATAAACAATAGATTGGATTTGGCTGTATGTCTGTCATTAAGAGGCGAGTTCAAAAACTGGAAGTGTCTGCTCCCCCAGTACTGTTTTCTTGCTGAAAATTATTCTGCTTCCCCTGAAGTGGCTCTTCGCAGGAACGAAAACCAAAGGTACAATTTTTTTCAAATCTGAAACGATATGTGTCCAATCCACATGAGAACAACCATCATAGTCACAGTAGTGTCACTCTGCAGGTATGGAATGAAATATTGCCCAAATTTAGGACCAGACCAACATCTGTCTACGGCTTCAGACTCCTTGAGGTCAAGCTGTATCAACCAGGGGGGAAAAGGCTTTTTGCAAAGCAGTAGAATGGAATACTATCTTCCAAAATTCAGAGCGCCACAGTAGGGTAAAATCAGGATGGATTTCTCCAAATGAGTCAGATGTTGGAGAAAGCGTATTAGTATGCTAAGGCAGGCCTGCATTCTTATCTATTTCTTGATGTTGTTTTTGACATGCTGCCTTTCTGACAAAATTGCCCAAGGCAGTATGTACAACACAGACCATAACATTCACAAACAGCAACAAGAAAAAATAGCAGAGTGCAGTATAGGCACTTTAAAAATAGCAACAGCAATATACATGAGATTTAAGCATGCACTCTGACAGCCTCCAATACTTCTTGCCAGTGCTTTTTTGTAAAAAAAAAAAAAAGGTGCAGGAACTCACACAACGTCGTGACATCATGATGTCATGACGTCACAACGTTGCGGGGTGTGCCCCGCCTCCTTGTTTTGCCAGTTGGGCACTTTAAAGTGCCCGACCAGCAGCCAGGGTGGGAGACGCCGGCGCGCCTCCCAGCTGGGGGGGGGCGCAGTGGCGGCTTCCCTGCCCTGGCTACTGGCTGTTCCCGACTGCCGCTGGCACTTTGAGGCACTCAAAGTGCAAAGGCACTCCCGGCGGGCTGGGAATCAGGCGGGGGGAAGACGCAGCGTCCCCTTGCCTCTGATTCCCCACCTGCCGGGACGAATCGCACGCACACACGCATGCGTGCGCGGTTCCTCCCGGTGGGCGGTGAATCATGCGGGGGAAGACGCAGCTTCCCCCCACCTGATTCCCTGCCCGCGGGGACAAAAAAGGTGGTGGAACGCCGTGGGGGTGCGTTTCATTACAAAAAAAGCCCTGCTTCTTGCCTCCCCACTCCATTCCAACTAACCACACAAAGCTCCTTCCAGCTATAAGGCCTATGGGACGTTTTTGCCCTAAGTCTGACCTCTCCCCAAAACTGCAACTGTCTCTCAACATTTTAATGTTGATAGCTTCATTGTGAAAAGTTAATGAACAGCTCAGTAACATTCCGTGACATCACAGTAGCTGAGCCAACAGCTATTGCAAGACGTCTCTCCACAAGAGGAATAGTACAAGCTAATCAGCCATCATCGCTTGCTTAAAAGGTAGGCCCAAATTATAGCTTTAAATCTGTGTTACAACAGGAATATCAGGTGTGCCCTTTGTTTACTTTCTTACATCAGCATGAAAAACAACACCTACACAAGAAGCATGAAGTGAACCAGAAGCATAAACCTGGCATGCACACCTTGCATTTAATTTTTAGATGTTTCCATTTCAAACTTCTGCCATGCTCACTTCCAGGTGAGCTCTTGCAAGATGCTCTGGTTAGGAGCAGCGTTTCAATGCTAAGCTCAACCTTCATTTTATCTACCTGCATTCTTGTAAGGTGCTCTAATTATTATATCCCAGCAAAACTGCAAAGCTCCTCTCACAGAAGAGATCAGCTCTTGTAGCAAACTCCGATTCATAAGCTTATCATCTGGAATAGGTGCTCTAGCACTAAAGAAAGAAAGTAGGGCCCAATCCTGAGGACCATAACGCCGGCAGTATGTGTGTACCACTGGCTAAAAGTGTTACAACATGCCATATTGTATTTTTATATTGTTTTTAATTATTGTTTTTAATTATGATGTATTTTATTCTGTTTTTAACTGATTTTGTAATGCCGCCTTGAGTGCCTTCGGGCAGAAAGGCGGGGTAGAAATTCAATAAATAATAATAATAATAGTAATAGTAATAGTAATAGTAAAGTACATTTGTGACACTGTGGGAGCGCTGGCTTTGGACCAGTGCTCTAGCAGCACTGGTAACTGGTAAGGGGATTCAGGGTGGGGGAGAGGCGGGGAAGGAGTAGAACTGGGCAGTGGGAGGGGGAGAATTCAGCCCACATGGGGTGGGACCAGTGGTGTTATCCTACTGGAACGCTGGGTGGGACATCCGGGTGATTGACAGCCCACCCGTCGCGTACCGCAGCGTTACACCGTTTGCGTAACCAATTACACCGCTTGCGTACGTTACGCAAACGGCGTAATGCTGTGGTGCGCGATGGGCAGGCTGCCGATCACCCGGATGTCCCGCCCAGCGTTCCGGTAGGATAACACCACCGGGTGGGACCAGTGGTGACCTCCACTTCTATACCCTGCTTTGGGCTGGGCAGCCTGACCCAGAGCTGCTCCAGTCTCTGCCAGCAAAATAGCTGGCACATTGCAGGCGCTTTGGGGCTTTCCCCTTCCCCTGAGGAGACTCCCGCGGCTGTTGTGGCTCCCACAGGATGCAGCAGTAGCCACTTGGGTACTGCTGCTCCTCTGGGAACCAGGCAGCTCAGGATTGGGCTGCCCAAGCCTTGCAGTGGTTGGCCTTATTAAACTCAGCCATTTTCAATCTTTTCCATCTCATGGCACACTGACAAGGCGTTAAAATTGTTAAGGCCCCCCCGCATCAGTTTTTGGACAATGAACGAGGCACACTGTCCTGCGGGGAGGGGGTTTCACATCCCCTAATGGCCCTGATAATAAATGACCCTCCCCCAAATTCCTGCAGCACATGCGCAGATTGCGGCACACCAGTGTGCCATGGCACAGTGCTTGAAAATAGGTAGTCTATCTTTCCCAAGCATTTTCTATGCATTGTTTCAGAGACTTGCACTCTTACTAGGCTGGTTGGTTTTGCTGGTTGGTTCAGGGCTTGTAAAGCAGATCCGCTATCTGGCAGAGGAGCTAGGCTGCTGCTGCAAAGAGCTCGGGGTTTAATCTTAGCAGTTCAGCTCTCAGAGCCATATTTTGCTTGTTATCTTAATTGACAGCCTGATGGCTGCTTAGATTTCCTAAACAATTTGTAGTGCTCTGGGTAAACCCCGCTCGGAATCAAACGCCAATTCTGCAGCGGTACATGAAAAGCAGTTTGCGAAGATTACCACTCCGATAGGAAGCCAAATACCTTAGACAGTGAATTTACCGTTGTGGAAAAACCTGCACTCAGAAGACAACGGCGGTATTCAGGCCGATTCGGATTGAGCGGCTTTATAAATAATGGCAAACGTCAAGCTTGCCCGGCTGCAGCCACTTTTGCAGTCCCGCTTTGTTCTCCTCCCCCCTTCTGTTTTTGCTTTGGGGCGGGGTGGCCCCCCCCCCCCCCCGTTATGGCACAGAGGAAGAAACAGGTTTAAACATTTTTCAGGAGTCTTGTCATTTGTTATCAGATCAGCCTGGAGCTTTTATGTCGGGAGCTTGTCAGGTAAGGCTCAGTTCCCCTTACTGTACGGCAGCAGTTCACATTCCACGAAGTTTGGTCAACTCCCCTGGCACCTTCCAGCTGCCCGGTGGACTTCCCCAGCCCCCCCCTTCCCAGCCTCTCCACCTCCCCAGCAGCAGCAGGCAAGCCTCTCCCCACATACACGGAAATCCCAGGAGCGTTTCACACATTGCACGCAACAAGAGGCTGCAGGCAACCACAGCTCCCCAAAGAGGGTACCAGTAGGCTAACACGTGTTTGTTGCATTCACACGTGGATTTTTTAAAAAGATATACCCAGTGGTGAAATTCAGCCAGTTCTCACCAGTTCTGCAGAACCGGCTGTTAATTTTAGGTTGGGAGAAGGAAGAAAGGCAGGGGATGGCCCTGAAGGCCGCCCTGAAGGACATAGAACCGGTTGTTAATTTATTTGAATCCCACCACTGGATATATCCCATGTGTACAGTCCTGCCCACCTGCCTTGAGAAATTTATGAGGTACTAGATATTGTCACCCTCCCAAAAGTCTAAAGCTTAATATTGTCATGATTTTCCAGGGATTTATACCAGCCATCAACCATCAGTGATGAGGCGAGAAATATCCCCACCCATCACCAAGAGTGGAAGAGTACAGTATTGTGTCAGAATGAGCTCTAGCTGCCGAAATGCCCCTCAGGATGCAGTGCAGTTTGCTCTGGCATCTCTGCATTGCTGAACTTAGGATTGGGCTGCCTGTTTTTCCTGGAGTGTCCTGGTCAATGTATGAGTGTTCTGACATTTCTTTACACCTTAAGGAACTGCAGGTAAATGCCAGCATTCACCAGACGTATCGGTGACTATGAGACTCATAATCATTTTCAAATTTTTAAAAGAAGGCTGCAGGAGAAAAGACAACGCAGGCTGCAATGGGCTTAAAAACGATAGGGGGAGCTAGAAAGAGTGCATGTCTCTCAGAACAGGTGAGTAACTATCCATGTCTCTTCCAGCTGAGTAACTATCCTATGGATTATCAAGAAAGAGTTGCATAGTCATGGGTCAGCAAGGCATTCTTTATCCATCAAACCTGCCTTGAAAGTAAAGGTAAGACTAGATTACCCCACGAGCGACCCCTGATGATTCTACAGTGAAGTTCTGAAACTTGAATGAGAATTTGCCCATATTTAGCTCCTGAACATGTGCAGAGTGACTTCCTTTCATAGCATCACTGATATGCCCTGCCCCCCTCGCTTCAGAGAAGGAGCACTCTTCCTTGGGCAAATGCGTTTGCACTACCTGGAAAGTTTACACGGCTGCTGAGCTGCAGCTTTGCAGAGGCATAACTCTGGCTCATTTCATTGGTCCAACTCCTCTGCTGCCTGCCCATTGGCTGCCAGCTGTGACAAGCCTCTGACAACTGACAATACTGGTTGCCAAGTGAAAACAACAGAAGCAAGCTGTCCAAAAATGTGTGTGATGAAGACAAAATTCAGCTCTTAAAAGCACCTCTCCCTTCTCCCCCAGCTACAAAAGTCTGGCTTGAATTAAAAAAAACAAAACCTTTCATCACTTCTGGGCAGTGGCATCACTAACGTTTGCATCACTCAGTGCGAGAGCTCATTGAGTCCCCCCCCCCCCATGATGGGTCTCCTCCCACACCAGACCTTACAGAATAAATTGCAATATCATAAGCACAGCCTAAATGCACGGGCATCACTAAGGTTGGTCTAACCCCCATTAACTTTATTTATATAGCAGTACAGCTCAGTCAAGAAATCAGTAACCACCGAAAAACCAGTGGTCAACTTGATGACACTCATGCAACTGAACAAGAGTTTCTAGTGTTAGCTCTGATGCATGGGAATGAGAGCTGATTCATACGAGCACCTTATTGGTTCGCCGCTGTGCCTTTACAACACTTCATTGGCTCTCAGAACAAGCAGTCTCATTGGTCAGTTTTGAGTTAAGGAAATCCACTTTTTGTTATGTAAGGCAGCTGTGTTCCTTTTCTGGTTATTTGGCTATCGATTTTAATAGAATACAGATATTTCAACCAGTTTGTTTCATTTGCATTCTGCATTAAAATCTGCATCACATGATATATAACATGATGGTTTTATTTGAAACTGCAAAGCTTTTACCATTTTGGCCAGTTGTGGTGTCAACCCCCTAGGAGTGTCACCTGATGCGGTCCCCTCCACCCCCTAGCAACGCCACTGCTTCTGGGAGGTAGTCATCCTCTGACCTGGGCAGATCTTTGGAGGAAGCCAGAGCTGGGGAGGGGTCCCTTATCAAAGCTTCTCCAGATGCCTTTGCTGCAGCCATCAAAGGCAATTGGCTCCTGAGGAACATGGGGCCTGGCGTGGCATGGGGATGGAGTGGAGCGACGTACAGGGGCAGGGAACCAGCAGAGGGGGTGGTGCTTCTCCTTCTCTGTCCCTGGGTGGTGCATTGGCTGGGACTACTACAACTGATCTGGATGCCGTTTTAAACGTGATCAAATTCCTGCAAGGAAAACGATGCAATGTAGAAACAGGTATACTGATCATTGGGTGTCTCCATCTATTTGGTTGTGTACACACACACACACACACACACACACACACACACACACACACACACACTCTGAGAGCGCCATCCTAAAATGAGTTAGGCCGGCATAAACTAAGCCAGCAAAGTTTGGCCAGCACAAGGGCCACCATAAAGCATGCTTGGACTACTCTAGGAGTCAGGGGGGATGGCTCAAGTCTGTGTGCTGGACTTTCTGACTTAGAGTGGTCCAAACATACTTTACAGTGGCCCTTGGGCGCCCTGAATAGCTGCATCCAACTGTGGCTATTCAGAATGTACACATCCAGTGAAATAAATGTATGGGCAACTGTTATATATGACTTTTGCACATCTCCTATTTTCTTCAAAAGAGAAATGCTTCTTGTGTTAAAAAGTCATTCCATTTGAAGCAGGCCATTGCAGCCACCCTGCCCTTTTCATAACGAATCCCAGCACAATTGTTTCTAGAGAGCAGCGATCATTGATCAGGCATCCTACATTGTGAAATATCATTTCCTTACATAGCTTTAGTTCTAACAAAATGTTTATGTTCACTGGAGTTCCCTGAACAACAATTCTGATAAGTGACAATAAGGCATTAGTTTGCGAAAAAAAACTGCACTGTTCAAGACAAGACAGTACACAAAACAGTTCAAAAGTACTGTACTTTTCAAGACAGCTCAATTTTTCTGCAAACCAGTCAAAATCAGCTTTGCAGAACCCAAGCAGCTAGCTCAAACCAGCACGGTTATCTCTCTCTCTTCCTTTTTTTTGTCTGTTTGCCATAGGTCGAGAGGAGGGCACAGGGGTGGGGACTTTAAAAGGAAAGGAGGACATTTGTACACCTGTTTAAGGATATGGGTCTTCTATTATGAACCCCCCCTCCTTAGGTTCTGGCTTACAATTATTTTGGTGTGACTTCCCTGTTGGCCTTGTTTCCTGAACCTGATCTTGGCCTCTTCTTCCACCTCCAGGAAAAGGTTTTGACTTCTGACCCCTGTTTGACCCAGACATGGCTTAGGCTCATAAGGAACAATAATGCTCCACCTTCCGTTTGGAGGTCACATCTTTTGGCACAGCCTACAGTTTACTGTTCCCAAAAAAGATGGGTTATAATAAAGTTTGGGTTGCTCTTTCAACAATTCCGGGAGGTAAGTCATTATCATTTCCCACTTGCACAGCTCAGAAACGTCTGACGAAACTTGAGTTGCTGAGGGACACACCACGACTGTGAGGAAGAGCTATAGAAAAGCCAGGCACTTTAGATCCAAGGCCAGCTGTCTCTTAGCTGGATCACACTTGGCTAGTTAGACTGTCAATGATATTGCTTCATGACAAATTAATGGTGAAATTATTAATTATTAATTTCTAATTAATTACTAATTACTAATAAATTATTAGTAAAATTATTACTATTTGCCTGTAAACCGCTTTGTGAACTTTGTGTTAAAAAGCGGTATATAAATACTAGTGATTGATTGATTGATTGATTGAAATAGACACTAGCTAACACATCTGACATTTTAATTCAGACAGATTACAATAAGTAAAAGCTACAAAGACAGAGATAATTGTGATAAGTAATTCCTTGGCAGGTCATTGGCAGGCCATATTGGATGATCAAACTCTAGCTATGCTGCTTCTTGTTTATTTCCAGGTGTTCAGTCAGTCATTTCGCCAGTCCTTTTGTGTGTACATCACCATTTCCTCTCCCCTCCTCGCCCCATCCTCAAAATCCCAAGCAAACTGAAGACTGTGTAGACGTCCCTGCTCTTTCCCACATTCCCTATTCTGTCACACCACTCTAAATTTCCAGCATTACAATCCTAATTTTTGTTTCCTCCCTGTACGCTAAATAGTATTGTTGTAGAATTGCCCCTCAAATGTCAAATTTTGTAACTAGGATTCATTAGGTATATTTTGCCAACAAGTTCAAACGTATCTACATATCCAGAACTTTATTCTCGGTGTAGAGTTTAGATTTCTAGTTTGACCAGAGAATTGGAAGAGGGTTTTTGATTTTCTGCTCTGTTGTGGTTTTTTGAGTGCTGAAGCATATCTACATTTTAAAATCCATTAAGCATAAATTCTGACCTAAAAGTCATTGTTTCGGATTGCACAGTTCCTGACCTAGAGCTGCTTTCTCCATGCTGTGTGCTGAAATGAAACTGATAAAACTAATTCATATATTAAAATTTTTACATACGTTGCCATTCATTCAGAAAATGCTGTTCAGTGTTTTGTTACACCTCCACTGAACTATGAAGAGGCTTGGATCATTATGCACTTTAAGTCTGCAAAAGAAGATTTTTTTCTTAAATTATTTGTAGGCTTTCTTGCAAAACATATCAGATTTATCCTGCAGGGGGAGTTAAGGCTTGCAACTGTGGTTTATTTTTTTCCACTTTTCAGATCTTTGCAAGACTCCTTTTCCTCCTCAATGAGAGATGCCACTGTGGAAGCCTCAAAAGATGGACAAAATATTTGGTATACTAATATTTGTATACCATGTTACTACAAAATACTTTAGTACAAAATACTAAACTGAACTGGAAGAGAAATAAATGACCAGGAGATGAAAAATATCCAACTAGAATAAGATAAGAAGATGGATCTAAAAGACACACACCAGCTCCCAGCTCACGACAAATTACGTTTTGATTCAGCAACATGTAAAGTAGGCACTTACCTTTAAATGACCAGCTGGACAGAGATTTTAGTCCTGGTCCTCAATGTAATTATTACAGTGTCTCCCCCAACCTGTACTTTAGAGTGCATCATTGTACAGAGAGTGGGGTTTAGATGGAAATACACGTTCACTCTCTACAGCAGCTGCTGACCTATAAACAAAATCGTCTGCAGATCCAGAGTTTTCATCTGGTCAAAGATGCTGGGTGCCGATGACCCATTTGAATTGTATAGGTTATCAGCACTTTTGGAACCAGAGATTTAACTCTTTGTTCCCCGTGCAATCATGAGGGGGGTCTTTGGTTGGGTTTGGAGGGAGGGCGCGGACAGTTTTGAGAAGGTTAAATGGAAAGGGGGAAATGAATCTCTGGTTTTCTCCATTCATCAAGAAGGATAACTGGTAAGCTATTATTAAAATGTCAAGATATCGCTTAATGACTCCACATTGCTTCAGTCGAGGTTGAGAAGCCTGTTTTGGGTGAAAAGGCCAATTGGACTTCCCAAGTGGTGCCTCTGGTAGCAAAATCCAACCCTCTGAATCGGCTCTCATTGGCCTCTATAAGCTCTGGACTCTGATGGTCGGAGGTGCCCGTTTGGAACTTCTCCCAATCAGCATTGCAAGAAGCTGGTTGTAGCAAACCCGAGGCAATCAGAGAGATCTGATCAATCTAAATGAAGTGATTTTTGAATTGGAGAAAATCCTGGCTGAGCTCCCAATTTATGACTCATGATCCATTTGGCAAGGGAAAGAAACCCTCCTTCTTGTGACTTACATCTCCATATCATTGCCATATTATCAGACAAAATATATATTTTTAATTAACATGTGCTAAATGTTCTTTTTTTATGTTCACTAGGGAGCTAAAGAAGAGCGATACGCTTTCAAAACCTCCTTTTTCAAAATATTGTCGCTTTTTTCAGCCTATTTCCATGGTTCAGCCTAACTTATTTCGTTGTTGTGTCATCTTAGGAGGGACAAATATCATATAAAAAGGATTGCTGGAAGGAGAAAGAGATGCATACTTGGATCTCATAGGGGTTAATGTTGCTTTTGCGGTTTCCAGTTCCATTAGGCTGTACATTTTCTAGCACATGTACTTCCAGGAAAAATTGAAACTGACCAGAGAGAACTTGACCAAAACACTGAATTATTAAATTTAGGCATCTTCAGATTAATCTGAGATCTGGCTTTGTTGTAAAAAAAAAAAATCTTCCCCTTTACTATGAGAGAAATCTTTGGCCAAATTTTCCCTAGTATTTATTTTTTTGGTTTGTTTTAAGGGATGTTAGAGAAACAAGACATTAAACAGCTACTTTCACTAGGAGCAAAAATGCTTGTTTGCTCTGTGTCTGTCTGTCTGTCTGTCTGTGTATGTGTGTACGCAAGTAGGGAACCAAAATGACAAATTTGTGCCCTTATATAAATCTGCATAAAATTTGAATTGGTACCTTGCTCATTTCCATTATGATTTTACTGTAGCTACAACTTTATAGCCAATATTTCAAAAGAGCAATGAAAATGTACACAGCCAGGTTGAGTCCTTAAGATGAGAGTAAGGAATGACCACATTATCGAAAGTGAAAAAGCATATCTGACAAATGTACTATAGTGTTCACTGTCAGGATCCCATTGTGATAAATGACAAAATAGTTAATTACAATGGATCTGAATTATACCTTCTAAGCCATCCTATTGCCTTGCCTGTCTTTACAATTCTGCTTGCCCATTGCTTTAAAATAACATTCCAAGATGCAATTCTGAAACTAATCAGGACTGAGGCTGGGAAAGTGGCTATCAAGCAAAATGACAAATGATTAAGAAGTCTGACCCTTCCCAAATAAAAAGGATGTGCCATCACCTTGAAACTTTGCATTCCCCCAACATGGGAGGATCAAAATCTACGAAGCAAAGCAAAATACAGAGAAAATCTGTGAACCCCCAGGGGAGGCAAATAAATAAGTTGTCAAAAGTTTGCAATGGGGGGTAGGGGAAAGAAGTCTTACCACCAAATGGGGTAACCGGCTAAGACCTTTGTGTCACCGATGAGAAAAGCTAAAATTAATCCAAGCAGGTGGTAATCCATTAGTCCAGGCTTGGTGTGGAGGAGAAGACCACTCTTCGCGAAGTTTGCAGAAAAACATTTAAGGACAAAAAAAATGTCAGGTCCTTCCTACCCCCCAACCCCCTCATGCATGCACACACCCAAAATAGTCCAAGAAAGTCTCCTGAAGTGGGAAATGACTTTATGCCTTGTCAGAAATGCACCTCACCAAACCTTTTCCCCCTCCCACCCCACCCCCCTGAACGATCTACCCAAAGCTTCTATGAAAAAGTGCTGTGCTTTGGGGATGTCAGGAGACAGCCAATCAGATTGCATGGCCTAAGGTAAGGGATGAGCCTATAGTTCAGAGCTGTCAATCATTCCAACATTCTCCCCCCCCCCCCAGCTTTTGCAACTTTATTCCTAGCGCTTGCTAGGGAAGAGAACAGACAAACCCTGAAAGAGAGTGTTCCAGGCTAACATGATTTCTTCTTTTTTCAAAAAAATCTCCAAGGGATGTACGATGCATGGCCCATCTGGCATGACACGATAAGACAAGCCTCCTGCAAGGTAAGGAGGAAAAAAAGAACTGCCTCTTGAATTTTGAATTTTGTTTCAGTGCAGGAAAAGGTCTAGATGTCTGGGTGGCAGATGCAAATTTCCTGCAGTTGTGGAGCTGCATGTCATTTGTTGAGGTACCAACTTCTCTATTCATACTTGATTTAGATATAGTTCCCACCCTGCCCCAAGGGCTCAGGGCAGGTGAAAATGTAGGCTTATCTCATGCTCCTCAAGAATCTCTGCTACACTTCCAGGCTGAAGGATGGAGCCAGCTGGGGTCAGGAAAGGCTCTCTCCTCTGCACCCTGTCCCCTCTTATGATCTTTGGGGTTTGTTCTATTTTGGCTAAGGAGTACTGGGAACTGCCACATCGCATGACAGGGCGTTGAATGGCATGGAATTCTGCCAGCAGCAATACGTTTGGGAAACGTGGCGATTTTGCACATGTGGCATCAAAAGCTGATTTGAACCCCCTTTGGCTGTTTGTGTGTGTAGCTTTGACTGTTGTGAAGAAAGAGAGAAAGATGTTTATGAATGGGGTGTGCGTTCTTGCTGATACAGGTTCACTCTTCAAAGCATGAGCACAGGACATGCCAAAACTAACTGAAAAGTAGCTCACGAAAACAGTGACTCAGGGCTCCTTTGCAGTGCTCACAGAGTCGCAATGCAGAACCCAGCAGCTGAGCTGTGTGGGTGCATGGAATGAAGTGGCAGGCTCAAGTGGTGGACAGTATTACTTCGGGTGCGGGGCGGGGGGGGGGGAGGTTGCATTTTGGAGCCATCTCCCATATGAAGAAATATCCCTATAGGTCATCACTCACGTCAGAGAGAGGGCTACACCAGACATTTCTCCTTGACAGGTTTGTTTAGTTTTACTTCTCTTTCCTTTTAAAATGTAAATGGCACTTAAAAATATGACTCTGCCCCCAAATCCCCCCCCCCCACTTCCTGCCTCCTGAAATGGTACAGTTCAGAATTCTACCACTTCAGAGAGTGACGCTCTCACTAGAATGTTTGAAGTGTGACTCTTTCATTAAAAAGGGAACGAGTGAGAGACTTCATCTCATGGCTATCACACAAATGAACAATAGAGACATGGGGGGCTCCTTGGAGAATGTTTCCACAGAGCATAGGATGCCATAAGTCATATCTACCCACATGCTTTGGCCAACCAATGTTGAACAAGGTGTGTGAGGTAGGTTCCTTTGACGTCATACATGTTTCTGAAAGCCGAGGGGCTTCCTGAGTTTGGAGGTCAGGTGTGTGAGATGTGGCTTTTTTAATCACCACAAATACTGTGAAACACCCTCCCCAGGAAAGCTGGCTTGCCTTGATCCCTGCCTGTTATCTGCAGCACTCTTGAGGAATTTTACAGGGGATGTTGTGATCCGGTTCATTGCCTGATGGTCTTACCAAAGTGCTTTAAGCTCTATCCTTGATTCCTAGCAGATTGTGCACAGTTTCACTCATTATTGTTTTGTCATATTTGCTGTTAACTGTGACAATTGATGAAAAAGTGGGATATAAATCCTTTCATTAAAATTAAAAAGCAAGTAAAACAAGTATGGGACGTGGTGGCGCAGCAGGTTAAACTGCTGCTGCTGGGCTTTCCGACCGGAGGGTTGGGAGTTCAAGACTGCGCAACGGAGTGAGCTCCCGTTGCTTGTCCCAGCTCCTGCCAACCTAGCAGTTCGAAAGCACCTAAATGCAAGTAGATAAATAGGGACCACTTCGGTGGGAAGGGAACGGTGTTCCATGCGCTACGGCGTAGAGTCATGCCAGCCACATGACCACGGAAGCTTGTCCTTGGACAAAACGCCGGCTCTACAGGCTTTGAAACGGAGATGAGCACCGCCCCCTACAGTCGGTCACGACTAGACCATTTGGTTGTGGGGAAACCTTTACCTTTACCTTTAAAACAAGTATTACATTTAACAAGACCATGAGCATGTCCTTCAGCTATTGGATGGTGCAGGTCTATAACATGTTAACCAGCAGTTGAAGGACAGAGTTTGAAGGACAGGTTTTGGCTGCCCAACTTGAATGGAGATTTGAAGTGTTGGTACCCAATATACCTTGCTTAGTACACAAAGGACCCCAAAAGACATACACAAGTTATGCACCACCTGGGGGAGAAGGGGAAGGAGTGTCTTTGGAAATTTCATGTCCATAATTTCAGCTTGTTGGCTTTTCCATCCAATGAGATTAAGGGCTCAATCCTAACCAACTTTCCAGCACCAGGGCAAGGGCAATGCAGCTCCAAGGTAAGGGAACAAACATTCCCTTGTCAGTGCTGGAAAGTTGGTTAGGATTGCACCCTAAGTCCATGCTGATGTGCACGTACCACTTAATGGGTTGTCAACCTCTCCAGTATTGACTTGGAGTCAGCAGGAATTGGCATCAGGTGACTACTGAAAGCAACTGCAGAGCTTCTAATAAACCTTCGAAGAATTTTCCAAGAGTATACCACACTGGAAAGAAAATCTCTTTCCACTTCAGTCAAAGATGGCAATCCTATCCTATCTATTTCTGCCCCCCCCCTTCTGCTGATGCAGCAGTGTCAGAATGGCTAGTGCTACATCCAGTGGGGAAAGCTGTATGGAGGTCTCCTTTTGGTAAGGGAACAATTGTAAGCCTCCATGGTGTGGGTCTACTTGGACTTGTGCTAGCAAAATAGTTGGCGCAGGTCTGCATGGACCCGCTCTGTGGGATTGGGCCCAGGGGGTTGGGATTTGGGTGGCTGCCATTGAACCTGCCCCCCGCCCAGCCCTGCTCTGTCGATTTCCTGTCCCCTCCCAGTTTTGCCCCTTCCCTATCCCCGTTCCACCCTCCCCCACCCCTCCTCTCTACCAACTTACCTGCTATGGTGGGCAGTAGGAGAGCCAACAACACAGGTGGGAAGGCACCAGTCTTCCCACAGCATCCCCAGCAGGGTGCTCAGACTGCTGCCCAAGCACCTTTTACCACTGTAAAATGGGTGGGTGCACATTGCAATGTGCAATGGGGTCGCGAAGAGTTCAGATTTAGTGACTCAACGACAGTGAGGCACAATGAGGATGGCCAGTGAATATAGTATTGGCTGATAAGAATCAGAGGATGGTAACTATTTCAGATTAATTAAGACAGTGTACAAGGGTACAATTGTGTATGTGACATATTGACTGTTGGAAGGGGGAAAAGGATTGATGGCCTTTTAACTAAAATGTCTGCCCTTAAGACAAACCTTTCTTTCCAGGTGTTTGACAATGAGCAGCCTTTTCATTTTTCATTCATTCACTTCATTTCATTTCATTGAAGTGGTTGGTGACATTTGGAAGCTTGTTGGAGCAACTAGCCTGACTCCATGGAAGACCTTGGTCAGCCCCCTCCAGGATGCTGAGGAGGAACAAAAGAAACCACTTTTTCACCAAGTATCCTGATCTCTGGTCAGTGGCAGAAATGAATGTGCAGTCACTTTGCTGTTACTAACACACAGACACAGACACAGACACAGACACAGACACACAATGGTTTCTCTACAGGGAGGGCACAGCTCTAAGTTTTGCAAAGAGCCTTACCCTGTCATGTAAATCCCTCCTCTCCCTTGCTGCTGTAGCCAGTAAGCAACGCCAAGCAGTGGCGTTTCTACAGGGAGGGCAAAGCTCTAAGTTTTGCAAGAAGCCTTACACTCCTCTCCTGCACTGTTCTAGCCAATCCTCACAGGGAAAAGCAACATCTTGGCGTTGCTTACTGGCTACAGCAGCAAGGGAGAGGAGGGATTTACATGACAGGATAAGGCTTCTTGCAACACTTAGAGCTTTGCCATCCCTGTAGAAACGCCTCTGACGCCAAGATGTTGCTTTTCCCTGTGAGGATTGGCAGGAAAGGAGTGCACTTTCCACTGCAAGGTAAGGCTTCTTGCAACACTTAGAGCTCTGCCCTCCCTGTAGAGACACCACTGCACGCGCGCATGCGCGCGCACACACGCACGCACGCACGCACGCACGCACGCACGCACACACACACACACCCTCAGGAAATGTAATCTATCAGTTGGCCAGAAGAGGTGGTAGCACTTTTGTTTCCTTATGTAAACTGCTTCAGGAATTTTTTGTTGAAAAGCAGTATATTATTAGTATTATTATTAATGATGATGATGATGATGACATTCTCTATTTTAGAATCCAGCAGAGCTGTCTGGAGACAACGGGTGGAGAAGACAGCTGACCTCTGAATAGAGCCAATCTGGCACAAGCACAAAAAAGAGTTAGAAACCAATTACGCATCCATTACAAACCTACGGGAAAAGCAGGACTTCTAATCTGTTTACCAATTGTGAATCCAAGAGGTGGTTATCCCATCTGATCCCCACTTGAAATCGAGCTGAATGAATGTATCTTTGTGGAGATCATTCCTTTATCATCTTTGTCTCTATCTTTCTCTTCCCTTTCTTTCTCCTCTACGATCAACATTCACACCAGGGGTCTCCAAACTATGGCCCGGGGGCCAAATCCAGCCCGCCACAAGATTTTATACAGCCCGAACATCGTAAAATATTTGACATTTTTATTTCTCAGTTAAAGCATGGCATTGTTTCTTTGTAACTGTTACATGGCTCTTCTGTATAATATCAGAATCATATCATACTGATTACAAAAAAGATCCATGTAAAACTTATGCATTGATTTAAATTTCATTTATTCATTTCTAAAACTGATTCTTTTCGACTGGCAAAAATCTGTAAAATATTCGATGTGGCTCTTGTACTGAAAAGACTGGAGGTCCCTGATTTAGGGCGCAATCCTAGTCTAGAGCTAGACCAGCACAGTTAAGCCAGCAAAGTTTGGCTGGCACTAGGGCCACTTTAAAGTGTGTTTGGACCACTCTCGGAGTCAGGGAGGATGGCGCACGTCTGTGTGCTGGCTTCTCTGACTCCAAGAGTGGTTCAAACATACTTCATGTTCTTTGTGCCAACCAAACTTTGCTGGCCTAACTATGCCGGCCTAACTCCAGGTTAGGATTGTGTCCTTAGACTGTAAGCTCCTAGGAGAAGGAGCTTTTGATGGGTGAGTGTTTATGTTACTGTTCAAGGCATTATGTGCATCAAGGATGAAGGGACGTGGTGGCGCAGCGGGTTAATTCGCTGTTGCTGGGCTTTCCGACCGGAAGGTTGGGAGTTCAAGACTGCATGATGGAGTGAGCTCCCATTGCTTGCCCCAGCTCCTGCCAACCTAGCAGTTCGAACGTACCAAAATGCAAGTAGATAAATAGGGACCCCTTCGGTGGGAAGGGAACGGCATTCCGTGCGCTACGGCGTAGAGTCATGCTGGCCACATGACCACAGAAGCTTGTCCTTGGACAAACGCCGGCTCTACAGGCTTTGAAACAGAGATGAGCACCGCCCCCTACAGTCGGTCACGACTAGACCATTCGGTCGTGGGGAAACCTTTACTTTTACATCAAGGACACTATACTTAATTTAAAAAATAGTGTCAGTAGCTTAGTCAGAGGGGTGGCGGCGTGGTAAGTACAGCAGGCACAGCAACATCATGTGTGAGCCCCCCCTTGGCATCGGAGCCCCACTACGCTTCTGAATAGTATTGATTTTAATGTTGCCTGAACAGTCAGAGCTGTGATCTCACAGTGGTGACAGTTATCAAGATTTTTGGCAGACGCCACTAACAGAAAATTGAACTCTGAGAGTCCCTGTAGCCTCTCAGCCCCTGAAGGATTCCAGCTTGTTTGAGGCAAGTGCTCTACAGATCCACTGAGTAGCTTTATGAATTGAATAAGGCATGCCCCTGTGTCCACTGTGGTTCCGTTCCACCCTCACCCCCTCTCTGTTGGATACCTGAAACTGTGGATATTAAGGGATGCCTATTAAAAAGATAGGGGAACATTAACCAAATCTCTTTTTTTACCATGTGGCAGCAAAACCACTGAGGTTCCCCTATCTTTTTAATAGGCATCCCAGTATCCGTGGATAACTGCAACAGTGGATACTGAATCAGTGGATACAGGGGCACACTTGTATTCCCTTGAGAAAGAATAACAACTGAAATAAGTTGGAAACATCAATTCTGGCCCTGGTCTGGTTTGGGAATTTAGTGCTCCCTTTCTCCCCACCTTTATAGATCAATCAATCAATCACTAGTATTTATATACCGCTTTTCAACACAAAGTTCACAAAGCGGTTTACAGGCAAATAGTAATAATAAAGCTAAATGGCTCCCTGTCCCAAAAGGGCTCACAATCTAAAAGAATGGAGAACACCACCAGCAACAGCCACGAGAAAGACACTGTGCTGGGGTGAAGAGGGACAATTGCTCTCCCCCTGCTAAATATAAGAGGACACCACTTGAAAAAGTGCATCTTGCCCAGCTAGCAGGGGTTATGGCCTAAAACATGATTGGGCACATTCACAAAGGGCAGGTTTATCAATGGATATTAGCCAGGAAAGTTAATTAGAACCTCCAGTTATGGAGACAATATACTTCTAAATAGTGGACGTTGGCTATACTACATATAACAGAGAAGGGCTGTTGCCTTCATGACCTTTAGTTTCTGTGAAACAGCCACGTCTCTTAACCCCCTTCCTTCTCTCATTGAGATGTATAAAGGTCTCCCCTTTGTATACTCAAGGAAGATACTCAGAGTGAAAATGGCAAATGGATTTTGCCTTGGGGCAGATTATTGAAGTTGGGGAAGTTTGCCTGGACTTGTTCTAAATTCTGTGGCATAATTGGCCAGCTGGCCTTGCAAATGTGAAATCTGTCCCCTAAGCCTTCACTTCCACGGGATCTACCCTGGGGGGAGAGTTGCTCTGGCTTGGGGAGTCAGTTGAACGATTAAAATTCAGATAAAGGAGTGACTGGTTGTATCTGGAGGAGTCAGCAGAAGGATCCTGTAGCTAGACAGGAAGAAGGAAGGGCCCAGCCAGAGGCAATGCACTGCCAGCTTCAAGGTAGCCTTTCCAAAACTCAAAAGGTAGGGGACAGACAACGTCCAAGCTTACAGCTACTAATGTTAAGCACAGCCCTGCTAGATGAGGCCAGTGCTTCATTTAGCACAGTATCCTATTTCTGGCAGATGAGAAATTCACAAGCAGGACATGAAAGCCACAGCTCCCTCCTGTGGTTTGTCCACTGCACCTGCTGTTCAGGGGTAGACTGCCTCTGAATATGGAAGTTCAATTCAATCAGGGCCGACTGTGCTAAAAATGCACTTGAGGGATTTCCCATCAATGTACACTATTGTGCACAATTTGTATTCTTGTTCTGCTAATGAGATTGACTAAAAAGCTGTGCAGGGCACTGAAGAAAAATAGGAGGTGGCAGCTCTGAGCCGGAGGCACTGTCCACCATGGAGTCCTCCCAGGGAATCCAGGCAAACTCCCATTCATTTCAATGACATGGTGCACAGAAGAATTTCCTTTAGATGGAGTCCTGGGTTAATAATGCAAACAGCAGCTTTGGGAGCAAATCATCAGATCAGAGCTGGATTTTGAGTGCGGAAATGGTGCAGAGAAAAGGGGCAAACCACGCTTCTGCATTGCCCAGATCACTCTACTCCCCCACCCGCAGCTAATTTTTTAAGAGAACAGCACCACTTGACTTCTGCATTATCGGTCTTTATCTCTTTCTAAAAATTTGTTTACAGCGCAATCCTAACCTGTGCTGGAATAGGCAGCCCGGCTCAGCTGAGCTGTAGCCTAATGAGGTTGGATATGTTCCCCTTGCCCTGGGGTAAGCCCCAGCCAGCCCTATGTGGCTGCTTGGATCTGCGCCTGCAAAATAGCAGGCACAAGTCCACACAGCCAGAAGCAGCCCAAATCGGGGGTTAGGATATGGCCCGTGTCCCATCTCCATCCCTTCTCCGCCCATGACGCCGCCCCGTTATGCCCCCCACCTCCGGCATGCCTTTGGCACGGCCCTGCACCAGCAGAACTAAGCCTGTGCATGGCCAACGCAGCTGATGGGTACAGCGGCGCACATGCACCAGTCTGCAGCACAGAAGCACATGCTGCACCAGCACAATGCCAGGTTAGGATTGAACCCTAAATGTCATATCTTTTTTTTTGGTCCTCAGCACTCATTCACTGTGATGTTAAATTAAGGATAAGAAACTTTTAAACAGGGGAAAAAAAAGAGATTATGACTGCAGAAAACAGACTCCTGAATTTTAAGTGGCCAAGTCATGAAAATCATGGTCCTCTTGCTAAAATGGACTTGGCCTTTTGTGTTACACCACCACACAATTGACCTACTGATTCCTATGAGATAGGGGTGTGTCTTTTTGTCATCTAGAGCTTCTAAGGCTGGATCTACTTATACAGCAGAATGATCTGGGAATCAGGTGTTCAAGAGTCCTGAGAACAGCCCAAATCGCTACAGTTTGCAAATGGAGGAAACTGCATTTTGAAAGTTCCCATATGAAAATATGTAGAGGGTATAGTATGAGAAGGCTGGCTAGAATTGTCTTCCCTGGTTTTTGACTTTCTCTGAGGTTTTAGTTATGTAGCAATTCCTTTGAAAATGGCAAATGGTACAAAATTCTTTTGAAAATGGTACAGTCTATTTTCCCACGACAGGACTCTACCGCCTCAGTCTGCTGTAGACGTAGATCTGAATTTGTTGAATATGTGGAATTGTACAATGTTCTCGCAAGTGCAGATGCCTATCATGCTTCTCATCCATCTTATAGTTGGGGAAATCAACTGTCTTTCTGCACTGAAACAGTGACAGCCAAAACAGCTCAATCATTCAAGATTTGGGAAAAGACCATTTTTGTGGATGTCTGTAACAGCAGGAAACCATTTGCCAGGAAGGTCACTACCAAGCTGGTGGTGCTAATAATGTTGCCTTGAGCACCTTAGGAATGGTTGTCTGAACATTTCCAGCATAAACCATCTACTTTCAGTTATACAAAGACTCTCCGGCAGTGATTCTCAAGCTGTCTCTGTGTGTCGGGACCCAATTTCCCACAGAGCCTGCAATGAAAGCAGTGTGATTACTACTGTAATTGCATCAAGCCCTGGGGCCCTTCAAAAATCAGCAAAGGGCGCAATCCTAACCTGCGCTGGAATAGGCAGGCTGGCTGAGCGGTGCTGCATCCAAAGCACATGAGGAGGCGGCAGCAGCTTAGTGCTTAGCCCTTGCCCCACAGTAAGCTGTACATGGCCCAATCTGATCCGCATCAGCAAAATAGCAGGTGCAAATCCACACAGCCAGGAGCAGCCTGAATTGGGGCTGTTCAGCCTGGGGATAGGGGTTTAAAGGTAAAGGTAAAGGTTTCCCCACGACCGAATGGTCTAGTCGTGACCGACTGTAGGGGGCGGTGCTCATCTCCGTTTCAAAGCCTGTAAAGCCGGCGTTTTTGTCCAGGGACAAGCTTCCATGGTCATGTGGCCGGCATGACTCTACGCCGTAGCGCACGGAACGCCGTTCCCTTCCCACCAAAGTGGTCCCTCTTTATCTACTTGCATTTAGGTGCTTTCCAACTGCTAGGCTGGCAGGAGCTGGGACAAGCAACGGGAGCTCACTCTGTCGCGCAGTCTTGAACTCCCAACCTTCTGGTCGGAAAGCCCAGCAGCAGCAGATTAACTCACTGCGCCACCATGGCCTAATGACTGTGTCCCATCTCCACCCACGGGTCCACCCTCCCTCTCCCCTGTTACACCTCCTGCCTGACTCCAGCAAGCTTCGGTGCGGGCCTGCACTGGGCGAACTAAGCCGGTGCGCAGCCAGCGCTAGTGCACCAGCCAGCATGTGCACCAGCGCTAGTGCTTGCACCAGCCCAGCGACTAAATCCATGGTGCCTGACGACACGTTTGAGACAGTTCTGGTCCAGCGCAAGAACACTGCGCCGGTGCAACACCAGGTTAGGGTTGCACCCTAAATAAATAAAATATTACTTGTAAATTAATAAAAATATTACTTCTTTCTAGATCGCCTTTTTAAAAGTCTTGTAAAGCTAGGTGGGTCCTGACAAAATAGCATTTTTTAAAATGGGTCCCGGTGCTAAAATATTTGAGCATCACTGCTCCTCTTGGGAAACCCACTATCCAGCATTTCACAGACGAAAAGTGACGATACTGCATACCTGTGCTTTTATCCCAAGCATTCTGGTGGGAGCTTCCTCCATTACAAATTGCTGAAGACATTTCTTTAGAGCTGTGCATTTAATGTATTAGGTTTACTCCAAATTCGCTTGGCTTGTGTTGTCCGCCGAGGCATATGTGGTAGTCGACAGACAAGAACACTGAGGGCACAATCCTATGCATGTCTACTCAGTAGTAAGTCCCACTGTGTTGAATGGGGCTTACTCCCAGGAAAGTGGGTATAGGATTGCAGCCTGAAGAACATGTCCTTGAATGGCCTAGAACGGATTGGGTTGTCGTGTTAAATACAGTAATTGTGGCTCAGACATTTGTGCTTCTGCATGCACATTGACATGTATACGCACCACAGACCAAAGGTATCTCCCCTCCCCTATCAGAGACATTCAGACATGAGAGAGGAGAATCTATAACCTGAAGGATTCCATTGCACATAGGAATTAAACACACACACACACACACACACACACACACACACACACACACACACACACACACACACACACACACACACACCCCAATCATATCATATCATATCCAAAGCAAATATAAGGACCAAACAGGGTTCCCCCCCCCCAGAATGGAGACAATGCCCCTGGTCGATGGGGGCAGTTGGGGCTCTTCGGGGGGGGGGGAGGCTGTGAGTGACCCGGGTTCATGACACTGCGGGGTGGGGGAGTGCTTGCTTGCTACAGAGCTGTCCTCAGAGTTCCTGCAAGAGAATTCCAGGGAGGGTGCGGGGCTGGGAGGAAGGAGGATGGCCCTAGATTCTGCCTCATCCCCGGCCCAGAATGGCGAATGGGCAAGCAGGGAGAAGGAGTCCTGGAGCCGGGCTAGCTGGAGAGGCTGGCCCTTGCGCCCGAGAGCGCGCGCACGCCACCTTTTATCAGTGGCCATAATGCCCTCCAGGACTCAAAGGCGGCTGTGAAAAGCACAGGGCTGGTTGCCACTTTCTTGGGGTCTCCATGGGAACGGGCCCTGCGGGGGCCTTTTCTTCCTATCCTCCTGCGCCTCTTTTGTGGGGCCAGTTGTTGTTTGTGTCATTAGAACTCCCTTCTCAAGGACTGGAAGTGAACCTCCACTCGGCCGCCTCCGGGGCAGGCTGTGACGCCAACCGCCTCCAAGCTCAGGCTGACCCTCTCCCTCACCCCAGCCAGCCCCTCCCTGGCAACGGCCGGAACGGTCGTGTTTTGTGCAGTATTCATTGCACTTCTTCCAGCCTCAAGGGGCTTTACCGTTTGGTATTCCCGTATTCCCCCTGCCCCCAGCTCCCCATGGAGGTTTCCCCAGTTCAGGCCCATTAAAGGTGACTTCTTGTTTGCAAAATGGTTCCCAGCTGATCCTCACCCGACCAACCCTCCCCATTGGGCGACCACATTTTGTTGCTTTCTGTTTTCCGGCCCAGGCTCCTGTCCCTGAAACAGGTGCATGATGGGTAGAAATTCAGCAGGCAACTTCCTGTCCCCTAAGCAGGGACAGACAAGACTGGGAAAACTTGTCCTGTTGATTTCTGCACTTCATGATGCTCTTAAGGCCCCTTCCAAGGGTAATGGGGTAGCAGGCCCACCTGTGAGCTGGGTTACTGTCCTTCTAACCACACAGCTGTTCCACGGTGCTGAGACTGAGAGAGATACCAAGGGCACCCAGTCGGTCAGTGGCAGAGAATGGATTTCACTTCAGACCCTTGAACTGCAAAAGGACGGCTCTTGAATCAGCTCTGGTTTCTCTGCCAAAAAGGTGTGGGAACAAGGAAAAAGGTTTGAGAACTGCCACATCTCTTGTCAACAATAATGTGGGAGGTGCAAGAGATAGGCTTCCTTCCAACTGAGAGACCTGGGCTTGAGCCCCGCCTTCACAGTGTGGATTTGGGAAAACCTGAAGTGAGAATAAGGATGATTGTTGGGGTGTGATTACATTAAATATGATTTCAGTTCTGCACAAAATTACCCCAAAGCCCCTCTTTGATTTAAAAGGGCTTAGTTACACCAACTGAGCAGACCTACAAATACACGTTTGATTTGCATAATGTGTTCTGCTTCTATTGGCTGCAGAGAGGGGCAAGGACTTATAAAATTGCAGAGCTCTGAAGCCCCGAACCCATAAGCCAGGATATTCCACTTAGCGTCCTCCACACATCTCCAAGCCCATTTTTGGCACGTTGAGGGCTGGAAACTTATTTATTTTTAAAACTAGCTTTTTGTTACCCGGCATTGCCCGGGTAACAAAATGATCCTCCAGAGTTTGACTTTTGCACCCCTTCTCACCCCCCACGCCAACGGGGGCTGAACCCGGACTCCAACTGTGTTGGGTATGTCACTGCTCGCCTCGGCAACCCCAGAAACTACGGATTTGATGCCGATTTTGGCCATTTTCGACCGTGTTCATGTGGGGCCCCCTGTGCACCCCCACTCCCGGGGGCGCGGGGGGGGGGCTGACCCCCGCAGTGTTTGTCGCCAGGCCGCAAGGCACGCGCGTGCTGGGTTTGGTGTGCACCGCTCCAGGCGTTCCAGCACGGCATGGCGGACATTTTGATACGCACCCCTTCTTGCCCCCCATGCCGAGGGGGCCCCGAACCCAGACTCCAACTGTGTCGGGAGCGTTGCCGCTCGTCTCGGTGACCCTGGAAACTACGGACTCGACGCAGATTTTGGCCTTTTTCGGCCGTCTTCACTTGGGGCCAATGGGAAGCTGTAAAATAGGAGTCGGCCAAAAGATAGAAAATTAAACTATTCTTTTCATTGGAATAGTAAATTTTGGATATCCAAGATCATTAAAGAGGGTTTTGAACCTGATCTAATTGGGTCAGTTCCCCAGTATGAGGCCTACAGAATGATCAAAAAGAGGCTCCTCGAAACACATAAAGTATATCTTTTGAGTGAAGCCAACAAATATTGTTTGCCTCTTTACTACCATATTGATGTCCAACCGGGTCAGATTCCCGCTTACCTGTACATCCTGGAAAATGCTAGGGACCGCAGAGCAATGTCATTGGCTAGATGCAACGTGGTCCCGTCGGAAGTTTTGTGGGGCCGTTTTAAAGGGATTGTCTATTCTGAAAGATTCTGCCCATGTGCCCAAGGAGTTGTTGAAACCCTCGAACACCTACTTTTTCAATGTCCTCGTCACGCCACGAGCAGAGGGCGTTATTTAACTCCTTTATTGGAAATGAATCCCCAGCATGCTACTACGTGGAATGTCCAACTGCTTTTTGCAATCCAGGATGTTGATTTTATTAAGCAATTGGCTTGTTTTTTAGCTTCTATTATTAAGGTAAACCTGTTGCGTATCTGATGGTTTTTTGTTTCCACGCTTGATGGAGGATTATGAGTATTCTGTGTATATAACTATGGTTGGTCTATAATGCCAATAAAGGTTTCATATTCATTCACTTGGGGCCCCCTGCGCACCCCCACCCCCGGGGGCGCTGGGGGGGGCCTGACCCCCGCAGTGTTTGTCGCCAGGCCGCAAGGCATGTGCGTGCCAGGTTTGGTGCGCGTCGCTCCAGGCGTCGCAGCGGGGCATGGCGGACATCTTGTATCGCACCCCTTCCCACCCCCCACGTTGAGGGAGGGCTGAACCTGAACTCCCACAGCGTCGGGAGCGTCACCACTCACCCTGGCGACCCCAGAAACTATGGATTTGACGCCGATTTCGGCCGTTTTTGACCATTTTCACGCGGGGACCCCCACGTACCCCCACTCCCGGGGGCGCTAGGGGGGGTCTGACCCCCACAGTGTTTGTCACCAGGCCGCAAGGTGTATGTGTGCTATGTTTCGTGTCGATCGGTCCAGGTGTTCCAGCAGGGGATGGCGGACATTGTGTTTCGCACCCCTTCTTGCCCCCCATGCTGAGGGGGTGGGGTGAACCCATACTCCAACGGCATCAGGAGCGTTGCTGCTCGCCCCGGCGACCCCGGAAACTATGGCTTTGATGCCTATTTCGGCTGTTTTAGACCATTTTCACGTGGGGACCCCTGCGTACCCCCGCCCCCGGGGGCTCTGGGGGGGTCTGACCCCCGCAGTGTTTGTTGCCAGGCTGCAAGGTGTATGCGTGCCAAGTTTCGTGTCAATCGCTCCAGGCGTTGCGGAGCCTATGCAGAACATACACACACACATCCTTTTTTATATATATAGATGCTGCCACCTGCATGATCCAATACCAAATTCTGAATTTGGGTGGAATTGTAGGCTACATGTGGCTCTGCTGATTCAGACTGTAGTTGAGGGGCTATATCATCAACGTTGTCAGATGCTCTGCCCGTAGAAATGATACACTAGAGAGCAGCAAAGATCTAGGCTCTTTCCAGTAGCAGCCAGCCAGATGCCCTTGTAAAGCTTACAACCAAGATGTGGGTTGACCCCAGCACCTGGCATTCAGATACTGGCCCTGAACACAGAAGTTCTGTTTCACTGCCATGGCTTGATAGACCTTTCCTCCATGTATTGATCTAACCCTTTCCATCTAAGCTCTTATCAATACCACACCTTGTGCTGTGAAGAACTGCATTGAGATTACGCATAGCGATGAATGAGGACCATGGATCTTTTGATTCACCTCTTGGCTCTGGCTTAGAAGACATGCCCTACCTCCCATCCATATTTGGATCTCATTTGCCACGCTGTGTCTTGCACAGGTGCTTATCATTTGAATCTAAATAATGACAAGAGCTCATTCCTTCAGTTGCTGTGGGAAAGTATGATGGATCAGTGAAGTTTCAGTAAGGCGGCAACCTTAGTGAGTCTCATTGAATTTAGAGGTACTTGAACTATGGTTTGGATTGCACTGTATGTGAAGTTGGAAATAGCCCAAAATTCCACCCAAACTCACAATTTGGTATCGGGTGCTGGAGAAGCAATCAAGTCACCCGAACATGCAGAGAGAGAGCCTTCAGTCATGCACGTAACCAAGGGGCAGCCTACAGGGGTGTGGGTGGGTGTGTGGGGTTGGGTAGGTGGGGATACCTGATGTGCATTTGGTGTGCATTCCAAACAGTTCTTTCTGACCATTTCCAGTGTCATACCTGCTGTACTATACAAATTGCTGTACTGGGACCACTTTTTGGTGGCCCACTGCCTATACATGCAGAGGCGGCACTATGCTGGAGAGGCACACATGACTGCCCCCATAGTGGGGAACTGGTGGTTTCGTGCACCTGTTCCTTCTCCTGCGGAGGCTGGGAAAAGAAACAGGGTGCTTGAAACCACAGCTGTGAGCATCCTACCCTCCAGGATGAACCAGGAAGTGATGTCATGACATGTAACATGGTGACGTCACTGCCACGGGGGCAGGGCAGTATGTTATGCATCTGAGTACCTGTATTATGGGAAACGATCTATTCTGATGAGCACCTACACTGTGAGGCAAAAGTGCACAGAACGAAATTGTCCTCCCTCTTTCATAATACTAGAACTCAGGGTCACCCAATGAAATGAACAGGCAGTAGATTGAGAATAGAAGGAAGCCCTTCTCCACACAATTCAGGTATGGTGGTCAGTGCCACATGTTGTGGTGAGGTCTACTGGCTTAGAAAAACTTTAAAATGAGATTACAAATTTATAAATGAGAAGAGGGCAATGCACAACTATTAGTTGTGCTGGATAAATGGAATCTGAGTGTTCAGCTGCTGAGAACAACAGTGTGAGTGGGCTGTTGTCTTCATGCCCTGCACGGCGGTTTCCGGGAGCATCTGGTTGGCGGGCCGGCTCTAGCGGCAGCGGGGCCCAATGTGGGGCATTCCTGTGGGGTCCCTCTGCGGGGCCCCCACTCACCAAGAAGTGTTTGTGCCACGTGCAAAGCATGGCATGTGGACGTAGTTGGTGGTGATATCATAACATCATTGCCAACTGCTTCCAGGTGGCCCATCTTGGGCTGTTCAGAGGCAGAGGCAGGTGGGAGAGACCAAGGTAAAGCTGCTCTGCTCACCCCACTGGCTTATAGCCGGCTTATAGCCAGTGGTGTCATTCAAACGATTTAGGAACAGGAACTCACTTTTGATTGGCACTTGTCAGGAACCTGGAACCAGCCACGGAGCCCGTTAGGATCCGGAACGCCCGTTCTGGTCCGTTCCCCCTGAATGGCATCACTGCCTTCGCCCCCCTAGGAATCCGGAGTCGCTCCCTTTAACCCTCTGAGTGCCGGCCAACCAAGAAGAAAAGCTCTTTGTAGGAATTGGGAGGGGGGAGGAGGGAGAGTGAAGTGGGCGGAGTCAGCCCTAATTTTAACTAGTGGAACTGAGTTCCCCCGCGTTCCCCCTGCATGACATCACTGCTTATAGCCCACAGAGATCCCAGCTGCAGCCACAGGCAATATGCTCACCCTGCTAGTGCGGGGCCTGCTGAAGTGTGGGGCCCGATGTGACAACATTGGTCACATTGGCTTAAAGCCAGCCCTGGGTTGGCCACTGATCGATTATGATTCTTCTTATGTCTCTATACATTTTTTTTAAAATGCAAATTTCAGCACAGTTAAGGGAATAAAGGTTTCCCCACGACCGAATGGTCTAGTCGTGACCGACTGTAGGGGGCGGTGCTCATCTCCGTTTCAAAGCCTGTAGAGCCGGCGTTTTTGTCCAATCATGTGGCCAGCATGACTCTACGCCGAAGCGCACGGAACGCCGTTCCCTTCCCACCGAAGTGGTCCCTATTTATCTACTTGCGTTTTTTAGGTGCTTTCAAACTGCTAGGTTGGCAGGAGCTGGGACAAGCAATGGGAGCTCACTCCGTCACGCAGTCTCGAACTCCCAACCTTGCGGTCGAAAGC
This sequence comes from Lerista edwardsae, assembly GCA_029204185.1. Lineage (NCBI taxonomy): Eukaryota > Metazoa > Chordata > Lepidosauria > Squamata > Scincidae > Lerista > Lerista edwardsae. Next base: position 6,049,894 of record JAJKFI010000047.1, read on the forward strand.
CCAGCAACAGCGGATTAACTCGCTGCACCACCACGTCCCTTAGTTAAGGGAATGCTTGATATCTATTTAAGAAAAGTTTCATTGTAAAAAAAACAACCCCCATCACCATAAAAAAAAAATCCCCTTTCTGCAATTTTTCTTATTTCCAGACTAGAACATCTTTTTAAATTCATAGTGATTTTTAAGCAAGAGGGTGTCTGGATTTGGTATGGCATAGTGCCACCAGGTGGAATCTGTGCTGAATTGCTTTCTCCCTTTGCTGCAACTAGTCATGAGTTCCCCTAGGTTAAGTCGTGTCTGCTCTCCTTGCACTGACAGAAAAGACGAGAACCTTCCCTAGTGTATCACAAGGAGAGATGGAACTCTTTACATGACCTGGTCTACATGTACCAAAACTGATGAAAGTACCATGATTCAGGGAGCAGAACACTTTTCTAAGAATCTTTCACAACTCACAAAAATTTGCAGGTGAAAAGCAGGCCATAAAATGTTTTCCTTAAGAACATAAGAAGAGCCCTGCTGGATCAGGCCAAAGGCCCATCTAGTCCAGCTTCCTGTATCTCACAGTGGCTCACCAGGTGCCTCAGGGAGCACATGAGACAACAAGATGCCTGCATCCTGTTGCCACTCCCTTGCAGTTTGCTGGTCACTAGTTTGAAGCAGAGTTTCAGCAACATGAAGTGGCAGACCCAAAAATGAAGCTTATTGGCTACTATCTCAGACGCGTGAGATACAGTGAGCCAAACAGCATTCATGGTGCCTGCTGAGGGCAAGAAATGATGTCATCAAGCAAGCAGGAAGTGACATTGTTGTTGATGACTAGATGATGACTAGAAATAAGCACTTCGTTCTCGCTTAGGAACTCAGCTGCAAATGACAAGAGAGAAAATACACAAATCTTAACATTTTCAAGATATGAGAGAGCCCAATTATCATGTGGGCTGCCCTTTCAGCAGCTCTGCTTCGGCTAAGTTGTCACTTCACAGCTCAGCAGCTGAGAGCAGTTGATGGTGGTGCTGCAATAGTCCAATTATCATGAGTCAAATAGAAACTTCTGGGGGCTGTATCCCCCCTGGGCTATGCCACGTTTCTTCTTGGTTGGCTGTAGTGTGCAGGTTCCATTCCCCATGACATCCATGTGGATATACAGAGCTGGCCCAAGATCACCGGGTGACTGAGGCAGTGTGCCAAATGCTGCCCATACCTGGGGATGTGCCAGCCTACGTTCCTCCCACTAGTTAGAAAAGGATTGGAGGGATAAAGAGGAAGTGTGGAAGAGAGAAGGTGGGCTAGAATTAGACACTCTTGCCCACTACACTCCTCTCCTCCACACTTCCTCTTCTGTACCATCTATTTTTTTTCCAATTCAGAGAATGGGAGTGAAGTTCGAGGCTGATCAGTTCCAACTGGATCGATCTCGTGGTCTGTCTCTTTAATTTAAGAGACACTAATTTGAAGGCTCGTTACCCCAATGTGCGCTTCCCGTCCCGGCTGCAATCTCCCAAAGCCCCGCTCCCAGGTGATTCCCCCCTCGGGATCACCGATCTGCCTTACCGAAGCTTAACGTCGACGGATGGAAAAGGATGCCAGCTGGACTTTGTTGTTGAGAAAAATAGAATTCTTTATTAATAAAGGACACAACAATTGGTCGCAAATGCGCGTGCAAAAAGGGCGCCCAAAGTTGCGTGCCAAGTTACAGAAGACAGCACCTTTTATACCCTTACTTATGCTAATCATAGAATTAAAACAGTATAAAACAGTATCCAATAAAATGTGATATATGCAAAATAAAGATTTAAAACAACGTCCAATCATACATAGTCACCTAATCTTTGCTGGTTTATTGGTGCGTAGAGAATTTAGAATCCAGGGATTGGTCCGAGGCAGAAAAAGGAACTCCCTGAGACATGACTATTAACTTTGATGGGCGACTGGCGCCTGAGACAATGGACACAAAAAGGCAAAAAGGTCAGGGGAGGGTGTGACAGACGATTTTGGGTAGGGTTGATTACAAACATTCAGTATTGATTGAATCTTTTTTACAAAAGATTGGCATTGGGCAAGGGGGTACAGAGTTCAAGCACAAAAGACTCAATCGATACTAGCAGAGATATGTACAAACAAATTTGCACTCGTACAAAGCGGGCGACTGGAGACACAATCCGGCATGCAAAGAAACCTATTTTGATATCTAAATCTTCATGCAGCTGTTCTCCAGAGGCGGCAGCGGTGTCGACACCGGGGACGTGACTCTGTGCTACAACCAACTGGGATGGGTGGGCGAGGGGGTAGGAAAGAACAGAAGACAAGCAGGTGAGCAGAGCAGGGGGCGGGTAAATGCCACCTCAGGCCTTGGTTGGAGAAAATAGTTATTTTTAATGCCATAAAATGATGAGTTGCATGGATTTTGGCTCAAGAGGGTATCCCTACCTTATTCTCGCATTTTGTGTGGCTGTGATGTGAGTCTCCTCCCTTGGGTTTCAGTGTCTCGGAATGTTGTGTGTGGGGCAGCATGGAGTGTAAGGGTATGCTGCAAGGAGACTTACAGCCAAATCCTACAGGGCTGCCCCACTGGTGGAACTAGTGCATGCTGCCAAAGTGCCGGCAGAAAGGCCAGAGCTTTCCTCTGTGTGCCATCGCAGAGCAGGTAAGAGCAGAGAAGCAGGTTACCCACCAGAGCAGGTAAGCCAGCACGGGAGGCAGGAGAAGGAAGGGGGAAGGAGGAGAGAGGAGGCAAACCTGGGTGTGTGTGTGTGGGGGGGGGAGGAATGGAGCAGCAGGGCTGCGGGAGGGGGGAGCCAGGAGTGATCCAGTCAGAGGTGGATCTACAGGGAGGGCAAAGCTCTAAGTTTTGCAAGGAGCCTTACCCTGTCATGTAAATCCCTCCTCTCCCTTGCTGCTGTAGCTAGTTAGCAATGCCAACATGTTGCTTTTCCCTGAGAGGATTGGCTAAAGCGGTGCAGGAGAGGAGTGATTTCCACTGCAAGGTAAAGCTTCTTGCAAAACTTAGAGCTTTGCCCTCCCTTAGATCTGCCTCTGGATCCAGTGGCCTCCTTATCTCATCTGCAGCCTCTACACCCCCTTTCTCTCTGAACTTGTGCCAATGAAATTGCTGGTGCTGGTCGGATGAGACCTATGCGAGGTGTGAGGCTTACAGAATTTCCGAAGCCTTCCACTCCCATCCCCTGCTGGATACAGGACACTCTTGGTGGGGCTGCTCCAGTGGGAGCTGTCAGAGGGAAAAGAACAGGACTGGGCCATTACTGAATACTGGCTTCCAGTTCGGTGTCATTCCCTGTTTTTAGGATATACTGTAGTCATAAAGAGCCACAGAAGATTGGCAGAAATACGTTGTCTGCCCATAATGATAACTGTGACAATACCAAGCAACCGGGAAGAGGGACCACAGTGCAGTTTCCTGAACTGAATCTTGCTGAACAGAACTGCTTGAAACTGGATTTGACAGAATGCTGGGCTGACGTCTGACTGTGGCAGTACTGCCATCTGGTGGAGACGAGAAGATAGCAAGTCTTGGTTTAAACAGAACAGCTCCGCTCCAATAAAAAGAGTAAAAGGTCATAAGAACATAAGAACATAAGAAGAGCCATGCTGGATCAGGCCAAGGGCCCATCTAGTCCAGCTTCCTGAATCTCACAGCGGCCCACCCCAGGTGCCCCAGGGAGGCAGGAGACAACAAGATGCTTGCATCCTGTTGCCACTCCCTTACACCCGGTACCTGTAGCCCACCACCTTTGTAAGGAGGTTGCACAATCCATCATTGCCTATAGCCCACAATGGATCTTTCCTCCAGAAATCGGTCTAATCCTCTCTTAAAGACATCAAGACCAGATGCCATCACCACCTCCTGTGGCAAGGAGTTCCACAGATTAACTACCCGCTGGGTAAAAAAGTACTTCCTTTTATCTGTTTTAACTCTCCCAACCCTCAGTTTTAGCGGATGCCCCCTGGTTCTGGTGTTTTGAGAGAGGGAAAAGAACATCCCTGTATCAACTCTATCCCTTCCATGCATAATTTTGTATGTCTCAATCATGTCCCCCCTCAGGCGCCTTTTTTCTAGACTGAAGAGCCCCAAACGCTGCAGTCTTTCTTCATAAGGGAGGTGCCCCAGCCCCGTAATCATTTTTGTCGCTCTCTTCTGCACCTTTTCCAACTCCACTATGTCCTTTTTGAGATGCGGCGACCAGAACTGGACACAATATTCCAGGTGCGGCCTTACCATTGCTTTGTACAATGGCATGATAATATTGGCTGTTTTATTCTCAACCCCTTTTTTAATTACCCCGAGCATGGAATTGGCTTTCTTAATTGCTGCCGCACACTGGGTCGATACCTTCATGGAATTGTCCACCAGCACCCCAAGATCTCTCTCCTGAGCTGTCACAGACAGCTCAGAACCCATTAGCCTATAGGTGAAGTTTTGGTTTTTGGCCCCAATGTGCATCACTTTACATTTGTTTACGTTGAAACGCATCTGCCATTTGGCTGCCCATTCCCCCAACTTGGAGAGATCCTTCTGGAGCTCTTCACAATCCTCTCTGGTTTTCACCACCCGGAAAAGTTTTGTGTCATCTGCAAACTTGGCCACCTCGCTGCTTATCCCTGTCTCTAAGTCATTTATGAATAAGTTGAAAAGCACGGGCCCCAAGACAGATCCCTGGGGCACTCCACTTTTCACCTCTCTCCATTCTGAAAATTGCCCATTGACCCCCACTCTCTGTTTCCTGGCCCTCAACCAATTCTGGATCCATAAGAGGACCTGCCCTCTTATTCCCTGACTGTGAAGTTTCTTCAGCAGCCTTTGGTGGGGGACCGTGTCAAACGCCTTCTGAAAATCCAGGTATATGATATCCACAGGTTCACCCACATCCACGTGCCTGTTGACCTTTTCAAAGAATTCCAAAAGGTTTGTGAGGCAAGACTTACCCTTACAGAAGCCATGCTGACTTTCTTTTAGCAGTACTTGTTCCTCTATGTGTTTTAGGATTTTATCTTTGATAAGGCTTTCCACCATCTTACCCGGAACAGATGTTAGGCTGACCGGCCTGTAGTTTCCAGGGTCCCCCCTTCTCCCTTTTTTAAAAATTGGCGTGACATTGGCTATCCTCCAATCCTCTGGCACCGTGGCCGTTTGAAGGGACAAGTTGCATACTCTAGTTAAGAGGTCAGCAACTTCGTTCTTTAGTTCCTTAATAACTCTTGGATGTATACCATCTGGGCCTGGTGACTTATTTATATGTAGTTTATCAATTTGATCTAAAACATCTTCCTTATTCACCATTATCTGCTTTAATTCCTTAGTTAGGAAGGGCTGTTCGGGCTGTGGTATCTGCCCCAGTTCTTCTGCTGTGAAGACGGACGCAAAGAATTCATTTAATTTCTCTGCAATCTCCAAGTCCCCTTTTATCTCATCTTTCCCTCCCTCACCATCCAGCGGGCCAACCGCCTCTCTGGCAGGTTTCCTGCTTCTAACATATTTGAAGAAGCTTTTATTATTCCCCTTTATGTTGCTAGCCATGCGTTCCTCAAACGCTTTCTTGGCCTCCCGTATCACCTTCTTACTTGTCTTTTGCCAGAGTTTATGTTCCTTTTTATTCTCCTCACTGGGGCAAGACTTCCATTGACGGAAAGAAGCTTCCTTGCTCTTTACAGCTTCTCTAACTTCGTTTGTCAGCCATTAGCCTATAGGTGAAGTTTTGGTTTTTGGCCCCAATGTGTCTACTACTGTCACTTTAAACAGCCTCCACGCAGCCTGGAGGGATTGGACTCTTTTTACCTTCCCTTTCAATTTCTTCCTAACTAGCCTCCTCATCTGAGGGAAATCTGCCCTTCAAAAGTCCAGGGTTCTTGTGTCAGATTTGCTCTGCACTCTTTCCTGGACATGCATGGCAAAACCAATCGCAGCATGGTCACTGTTCCCCAATGGCTCAGTAACACATACATCCCTCACTAAGTCCCGAGTGCCACACAATATTAAATCCAGAGTCACCTGTCCTCTGGTCGGCTCCATGACTAGCTGCTCTAAGGCACAGTCATTCAACACATCAAGGAATCCGGTCTCTCTTTCTTGACCAGAGCAGCAGTTGACCCAGTCAATATGAGGATAATTGAAGTCCCCCATGATTACAATCCTGTCTCTCTTGGTCACTGCCCTGATTTGTTCCCTCATTTCAAGGTCACCTTCAAGTTTTTGGTCGGGAGGACGATAGCACACCCCCACTATTACATTGCTCTTACGGCCTGGTAGTTTAACCCACAGTGACTCCACGGAGGAGTCCGGCCCACCTTCAGTTTCTACTCTGCTGGATTCTATCCCTTCTTTGATATAGATGGCCACCCCTCCGCCAACACGCCCTTCCCTGTCCCTCCTATAGAGTTTATAGCCTGGAATTGCAGTATCCCACTGATTCTCTGCATTCCACCAGGTTTCCGTTATACCTACTATATCAACGTTTTCCCTAGCCACCAAACATTCCAGTTCCCCCATCTTTGCTCGGACACTTCGGGCATTCGCATAATAACACCTATATATGGGGTTCTCTAAGGAGGGACTGTTTTTTGATCCCTTTCCCCCTCCTCTCTTTGTACTGGACAAACTATCACTGACACTCAGCTTAGAAGTTCTATTTCCTACTCCTCCATTGCTCTTTGGTACTCCTCCACCCTCCTCTTCCCGTAGGGATGAGGAGTTCCGAACCGGACGCCACTCGGCTCCTGTCGGCTTCCCCCCAGGGATCAGTTTAAAAGCTGCTCTGCCACCTTTTTAATATTAAGCGCCAGCAGCCTGGTTCCATTTTGGTTCAAGTGAAGCCCGTCCCCCTTGTACAGGCCTGGCTTGTCCCAGAATGTTCCCCAGTGCCTAACGAATCTAAACCCTTCCTCCTGACACCACCGTCTCATCCACGCATGAGGTCAGAGGGGTTGTCTTTATAATCTCTTTGTAAATGAATGGAAGAAAATCATTTAAAAATATCTATTTCTGGTCAACCATGCCTTATGAGCAGTGCAGAATAGTGCCGGCCAACTGGAGGCCCATGGGCTGTATGTCGACCTCAAAGCACCCATAACTGACACCCAGCAGGCTTTCCAATTTTTAATAACCTGATTTTATTTTTTTCAATTTTTTTGGCAGACAATTTCAAGTGTATGCAGAAGCAATTAGGCCTGTATTTCACATGAATATTATTGCCCTGCCAACCTCTCTCTGAAAGGAATTGTGCAGGAAACAAGCTGTTCCTTGGTCCCATCCGCCCAGTCAACCAAGCCCATATCCTCCATATATGTGATGACCTTACTGCTAAGCTAAGCGATATTAAAAGGCCTGACTGGAGTTGCGTTGTTTCAGTCGTCTCTGGAACAAGAGCTCTCTAGGAGTAATATAGAGCCACTGATCGCCTCAAGAACAGAGATGCAAATTAAATACCCCAGGAAGCACATCAGAAATCAGAAGTGATGTTCTCGGCACTTAGAAGACACTCTGAGGGCCAGGAAGGTCATGTGAGGCTTCCTTGGCCATCAGAATGCCTCCAAGGGGAGGCAGTGGTCTCGGGGGGGGAGCACCTCTAGGTGGAGGGTGGCACCCCTGGAGGTGGGCCTGGGGGCATCAGGAGCACCAGGAACACCAGAAATGGATTGTAGTAGAAGTACAGTGTATTGGAGGAACCTTAAGCATATTGGAAACTTATCTCAAAGATTAATTCTGGATGATGGAGAAGACAGCGCTGTTTTATTCCTCCAATATTACTGGCTGCTCTCTTCTGTCTACACCCATAGCATTTTTCTTTGAATATTCAGAACGGTGGGTAATCCAACTTCATAACTGAGTTAACGGAAAATACCTTGATCCCAGTTTAAATCCAAGCGTGGCAGGAGCCATGAGATAAACAAGTAATGGTAAAAAAAAATTATGACAAACAATAACACTGCTTAAATGCGCTTGGATTGGCTACTTGCATTTATTTGTGCATCCACTATGTGTTGCAGGTGTGATGTCTGGGTGTATATGAAAAAAAAAGGAGAATATCAATTTTGTGAAGTGGAATTCTAGAAATATCTTTGACGTGTAATAATATGATTTTGGTGGGGTTTTTTTTAAGTATTAGAATCCTGTCATCACTTTCACAAAACTAATGTTCATTCAGACCTCTTTCTACTTCATCACACTTGTATATATATCTATATATATAAAAACGGACGTGGGTGGGTGTGTGGGTGTGTATGTTCTGAATAGGCTTCGCAACGCTGGGACCGGGCTGCACGAAACTCGCCACGCACGTACCTTGTGGCCTGGCAACAAACACTGCGGGGGTGAGACCCCCCTACAGCCCCCCGTTTTTGGGGAGGGGGCCCAGATAGTCAGGAACCAAGGGGATTGCATTGGACTACAGATCTGCTGCCACCCTGTGGTCACAGACGATTCTGCAGGGTCTCTGGTACAGCTGCTGTAGAACTAGGCAGAAGCGAAACTGAAACTACTGGGGCTGGAAGCAGCACGTTCCACACTTTTCCAGCACCCACTCGGATGGTACAGGGACACATTTCCACACAGCTACCTGGGCACCTGTTCCCCTATCTCCTGCTTCACTGCTATCCTGCCACAGTGCCTGCAGACAGGGTTCAGTAAGTGTTACTGTTTACTTTCGCTCTCTTACGTGATTGTGTGCCTGTGTCCTTAACTGTGATACTGCAGGTAGCATTCATTCCTTCTCCTCATAGAGCCTCAGGGTCCTTTGTCCCCCGGGCAACGCCGGGTCACAAACAGCTAGTAATTATATAAAGGTAAAGGTTTCCCCATGACCAAATGGTCTAGTCATGACCGTCTGTAGGGGGCGGTGCTCATCTCCGTGTCAAAGCCTGTAGAGCCGGCGTTTTGTCCAAGGACAAGCTTCCATGGTCATGTGGCTGGCATGACTCTACGCTGTAGTGCAAGGAACTCTGTTCCCTTCCCACCGAAGTTGTTCCTATTTATCTACTGGCATTTAGGTGCTTTTGAACTGCTAGGTTGGCGGGAGCTGGGACAAGCAACGGGAGCTCACTCCGTCACGCAGTCTTGAACTCCCAACCTTCTGGTCGGAAAGCCCAGCAGCAGCGGTTTAACCCACTGCGCCACCACGTCCCTATGTAATTATATATAGGCATTTAAAAGAGCATTATTTTGGTCAGCTCCATGAACATACAAATTGCCAGCCCCATCCTAACTCCTTGTGCTGCTATGCAGCAGTGCCAATGTGGTACTAACTATGCCTACAGGGGTGTTTTGGCCTCCAGGTGCCTCCCTTTGGGTAAGCCCATGGCCGGATGACTCATTTCTCTAGACTGGTGCCAGCTCTATATCTGGTGCAAGTCCACATGGATCAGGTTGTGGGATCATGGCTGGGAAGGGGGTTGGGATTCTGCAGATGCTGGTGTTGCTGAACCTACCCCTTCCCGGTCCCGATCTACTCTCCTCCCTGCCCCCATCACAGCTCCATTTCACTGCTCCATTCCACCCACCCCCTATGCACACTTACCTGTGCTGGTGGGCATCCAGAGGCCACTAGTACATTTTGCATTTTGTTCCAGTGGTGCATTGCACCAATAGGATTGGGCTGTGCTTCATGCTCAGTCTCACTGATTCATTTCATTTAGCCCCCGTACCATAGATTCGTGCTGGCAGGGATTGCCCTGCATGAATCAAATGAAACGTGAACTCTGGAGACTCACTCTGAGGATTCTGCAAGACTGTCGATCTGAACTATCTAGAAGCTAGTTGAGCAATGTGCCTGCAAGTTAAGGAAGGGCTGCCTAGGTTAGTCAGATTTCCTGCATAATTCCTGGTACCTTTGTCACTCTGTCTCACCTCTTGATCCTTGATTTTTGATGATGCAGGCATGCAGTTGCCACTGGTCCTTCTGGTCTTTGGAATTAAATCCCCAGCTGCTTTGTACCACACTCCCACTCCTGGTACGCTTGGATGGGTTCTTCCAGATTCTTGCATCTGATGGCCTGGATCCTGCCCTGCTGAGGTCTACCGTGTTCCTTCTTAATTAAAGAATGGCAATACGAAGCATCCTTCATGTACAGTATTTGTTCTTAAGATCATAGTACTGCATGCTAACGCCCCACTTCCTCTATTAGTGAGAAGTTCCAGGAGTGCAGGGTTACCTGGGTTCATGGAAAAAATAGTGGGAATAAAGAGAGCGGACTTCAAGGTCAAGGAAGGAGGGGCCAGATTTTCATGGTTTTTCAGAAGCTGACTGGCAGAAATAATCAACTACAGCAGTGGTATTCAAACTTTTTAGACCTGGACCCACTTTTTAGAATGGCACTTGTGTCGGGACCCACTGGAAGTGATGTCATTAACTTGGAAGTGATGTTCTGGCAGGAAGTGACATCATCAAACAGGAAGTGCTGTCATTGTAACACATGACAGGAGGCGGCATGCCTTAAGAACTAATAGGAGCGAATTGAAGCCAGGGGGCGGGCTTAGCAGCCATGTACGTATACTCAAAACAATCCTTATTCCAAGCATTTCAGATTGCTTTGCTCATACTGTTTAGGACTGAATAGTTTACTCCTGAAATAAAAACTTACGAAAATAAAAACGTGTGATCGTGTAGAAACATTATTGGTAACCTTATTATGATTTAATATGCAATTACAAGGTTAAATTCCTCATAATTATATTACTGAACATACCTGACGAAATGCTGTCTATTTAAACTCAGATTGCACTATTTTGACAGACTTTATTGAAATCTACACAAGCAGAAATAAAGTGTGAACGGGAAGGAAAGAAAAAAAGGGGAGGGTGGGCAAAAATTAGATAAATATATAGGAAAATTACATTTAAATCTCTTCATAACAAAAGTAGTTATCAATATGAGAGTAATTCTTTTTTACTTCTAGACTATTAAGAGTATTTTTTTACACTTCTACACTCACCCCCCCCATAAAACAAATTCTGTTAATGTTCAGAATTTCAAAAATATTACAGTAGAAAATGGAAGGCGGGAAAAAAAGTGTAAACGGGAAGGGGGAAAAAAGGAGGGGGGAAAATTTTTTTTTCCTTCTAGACCATTAACAGTGGGTGTCAGAAAATGGTGAATAAGACTGCTAGGAACAACAAGAAATTACACAGCTTCAAAAATAATGCACTCACTGTTTCACTGAATTGTAGTTTTATTGAACCGATGTAATATGAATACATGAATCTTTCCGTGGAAATTAAATCCCATTTTTCGTACAGCGATTCGCACACCCGTATGCAGAACACGTAGGCATGATTAAAAAGGTTGATATTAACTTTTACACACGTGCAGGGAGATTTTTATTCGTGAAATCGTGGCAATCCTCCTCCTTGGCGGCAATGATCTGAGTCAGCCATATTAGTATACCCATGGCTTCAAGAAAATGACGTTATGCCGCCTCCTGTGATTATAACTTCATGTTGAAACACAATAAAATGACACTCCTGAAATGTAAATAGGCATTGTTGAACTGTAGCAATTGTACAACCAGGAAACACCCCTCACAGAAAGCAAGATGAGGACAAAATATGATGTGAAAGCACTGAACTAAAAACAAAATTAAAAAAAAAACCCTCACTTGAATATTCAAATTCAAATCCTCACAAAATGAATATAATAAGAGTAAGGTCCACAGTTTCCAAGATGGCTGCTCCCAGCTTTCCGTGACCCACCTAACATCATGTCGCGACCCACCAAGTGGGTCCCAACCCACAGCTTGAATAACACTGAACTACAGCAAGAGTGGATATTCTTTGTGTGCACGCATGTTGGTGAGAGAGAGCGCAAGAGACCCCTCAGCTGATGGTTATATATTTCTATCCAAAGCCACCTTTTCACCCTCCTTTTTTATTGCACACTCCTTTGCTGAGGGTGTTTTTCTTCACTTGGGATTGCAGTAGCAAAACCACTGCTCTTCAGTGGGTCCAAAGAGCATTGTTTCAGGTGGGGCATTTTCTTTCTTGCTCCCACGCTCTTTAGGGAAGCGTATGTACATGCCAAAATCGTATGTTGCAGCGAGGGGTACCCCTGCACCTGTAGGAATTTGGGGGTGCAGGGAGTGGAGGTCAGCCTGTAGAAAGGTTGGGGTGAGCATACACAGGGTATGGTGTGCATAAATCAATGCAGATCAGCCAGGACCTAAAGTTATTTGCAGAGCAATCCTAAACTCCGCTGGTTCAGCCCGGCCAAACAGCCTGTGCTGCATCCAGTGCAGACTAGGAGCAGGCTGGAGGTCTTCTCCACGAAAGGGGATATATTTCCTTTTACCCCAAGTAAAATGCCAGCCACCCCACAGGGCTTTTTGGATCTGCACCCGTTCCTTAGTACCCAAAGCACCCCCTCCCCGTCTCCAAACCACCCTTCCACCCTCCTCTCCCATCTCCCGCACCACCCAGCACACTCTTATCTGCTCTGGCTGGTGCAGGGGTTGGAGGCTGCCCTGGCAGGCCAGGGCAGGCCTTTGGGCTCTCGAGTAGTTGTACATGTGCTTTGCGGCATTTTGAGACCCTCGGAGCTGGTGCAGGGCAGGCTGCCCTGGTTCAAAGACTGGGCTGTGAACTGCATTGAATCTAATAAACTTTGACTGTATACAATTCAAAAAGAAGTGTCTGATGCTTGTCACTTATCCTTGTGCTTTTCCGCTAGTGAGCAACTGGAGCAGATGCTGCCAGCACATTTCCACATATATATCTGAGAGAACCATCCCAAGGTGCACTGGAATGGCGAGGCTGGCAGGCCTGCGCCATATCCAGCGCACCTTAGGTGTGCTGGGGAGCCTCTCCAGGGCAAGGGCAGGTTCTCACCCTTGCTAAATAGCAGGCGCAGATCCAAGAAAGCAGCACTGCCCGAATCAGGGCCACGCAGCCTGGGGATGGAGCACGGGGTTCGTCCCCCTCCCTGGGCTGGCACACTCACCGGCTTGGCCACCCCCTGTCCAGATGGTGCATGTCTCTGTGTGGTCCAAACATACTTTACAGTGTCCCTTGTGCCGGCCAAACTTGGCTGACCTAGCTGTGCTGGCCAGGTTTGGCCAGGTTTGTAACTGTCCAGGTTTGTAATTCCAGGTTTGGATCGCGCCCTTAAACTGGTAGATTGTGGGCAGCCCGGGCCTTCATCTCAACCATGTGGTGTTGAAAGGCTTACTGTGCCCGCATATAAATCACAGGCATCCTCTAGGGCCATAACGTCAGGTATATCAATTACGGAGGAAGCCCTGTAGGCTTGGGCTCTGGAGACTTTTCCAGCTGTTGCCATCCACACCCGGTCCTGTTTCACCACATCCACGTACCTGTCACCACCCTACTAGTTAGCGTGTACAAGTCCAGTCTGAGCCCCAAATGGCCTGAAGCGGCAAGCACATTCTAGTACTCAGGAGACTAGGAATGTCGTTGAGGGGTGGGGATGGGGAGTAGCGCTCTAACGTAATGCATAGCTGTATTTGCTGTAAATGTTTCAAAAGCGGCAGGACTACAAGTTTTGCCATTAGGCGTCCACGCTGGAAGTCACTCTGCAGTCATGAGCTTGTATGGTGCAGACCCAGGCAGGCCCCCATCGCCAACTTGCAATAGCCCTCTTGGCAGTGGGAGCCAACTGCCTTCTGGCACCAGGCAGAGCCCATGAGAAGGACCATTAGGGTCCATTGGGTGGGGTGCAAGGTCAAAAGGGGGCCCAGGAGCCAAAGGAGGGGACTTATGTTTTCTGATCTCAGCCGGACTTGCTGCTGCTGCAAGCATTATGCTGCAGAAGTAAAGCTTTGATACACACAGGACATGTTCCATTTTCCGTATCCATTCTGCAGACAATGTGAATGTTCTGCAATGATTTTCTATACTTAAAAGATCATAGAGAGACTTAGGAGTGTGTTTGGTTTCCATATTACTGTCTCTAGCTGCCCATGCTGTGCAGGCAGGTAGACCAGGGCTTCACATTGGAAAGCCCAGTAGACCTGGGCTCCGAAGATTTCTTGGGTTGTTGTCACCCCTTCCAGTGATGTCATGCAGGGGGTACGCGGGGGTATGCGAGTACTGGTTCCTAGGATTGTGGCTGGCCCCGCCCATTCGCCTGCCCACTCGTCGACTCCGCCCTCTGCAACATTTGAATTTCCTGCATGTTTGAGTTGCCTGCATGTTCTCAGAGCCAGGCAGGCAGGCAGGCAGCGAGCGGAGCCTTTCCTTGCCTTGCCACTGAAAAATGAGTTGCTCTGGGGTTTTAACATGATGCCAGGCCTCCTTAACATGTTCTGGGGGTGCTGTGGAATACGGTTGCAACTGTTGGGTCAGTTTAAAATCATCTGAGGCCTCAAAAAGGGCTTTTTTCATGTCACTTCCTGCCACGACATCACTTCTGGCTTATGACGCCACTTCCGGTGGGCGGGTCCCGACACGTGCCAATCAAAAGTGAGTACCTGTTCTTAAATCATTTAGATGACACCACTGACCCCTTCCCCACCCTGTTTTGCTCCCTCACCCGCCACTGTTCTGCCCACCCCACCACACCTCTCTCCCTGCTGTTTCACCCCTCCCCTCCCTCTGGGAAGGGGCCCCACAGAAACTTTTCACCTCTGATAAAATTCCTCCTTGAGGCCCATATTTTTCATCAATATGGAAAGATGAAAAAGATGACGATCAGTACAAATAAGAAGCTCTCTATGAATGATCATGGAATTAAATTGAAAGCGACCAGTATAAATTTCCTCCAGTATCACAATCAAGATCCCTATAGTGGATTTTAGGATAATATTGTATTATATTGTTGGTAATAAGTCCATGTATTGCAACGGATTGAACAAGACAGGTAATTATGTCTATAAGACAGGTGATTAAAAAGCAGGTGATTATGGAATAGGTTAATAGCCCTGTTTCAAAGAAAATTCCATTGCTGAAAAAAGGGGGGGGGGAAGAGAAAATATATTTGTCCAGCAATTCCATATTGCTATTTCTGTGTTGGGAAAATATGTGTATTTCCCTAGGGGACAGTGTACATCAAGGGAAAGGGATCATGCTCAAACGTCTCTCTCTCTCTCTCTCACTCACTCACTCACACACACAAACACACACAAGCTACTGAAGGCAGGTTTCCTCCCAGATTTGAGACTGAGGGCGCAGTCCTAACCAGTGGTGTCATCTAAATGATTTAAGAACAGGTACTCACTTTTGATTGGCACGTGTCGGGACCCGGCCACCGGAAGTGACGTCATAAGTGATGTCGTGGCAGGAAGTGACATGAAAAAAGCCCTTTTCGAGGCCTCAGATGATTTTAAACTGACCCAACAGTTGCAACAGTATTCCACAGCACCCCCAGAACATGTTAAGGAGGCCTGGCATCGTGTTAAAACCCCAGAGCAACTCATTTTTCAGTGGCAAGGCAAGGAAAGGCTCCGCTCACTGCCTGCCTGCCTGCCTGCCTGGCTCTGAGAACATGCAGGCAACTCAAACATGCAGGAAATTCAAACGTTGCAGAGGGCGGAGTCGATGAGTGGGCGGGCGAATGGGCGGGGCCAGCTGTAATCCTAGAAACCGGTACTCGCGTACCCCTGCGTACCCCCTGCATGACATCACTGATCCTAACCAACTTTTCAGCACTGGGGTAAGGGCAAAGCATCTCCAAGGTAAGGGAACAAACATTCCCTTACCTTGAGGAGGCCTCTGAGACTGCCCCTCCCCCAACAACAGGATGCAGCACCTGCCCCATTGGCACAGCTATGGCAGTGCTGGAAAGCTGGTTAGGATTGCGCCCTGAAAAATGTAGGAAAAACGTCCAAAGCAATTCTATGCATGTGTACTCCGAGGTTAGTCCCTGTAGAATTTATTTTCAGGTAAGATTATAGCCTTAATCAGTGGCATACCTAGAGGGGATCCCAGCATTAACCACTCCCCCTCCTCTTTGGAGCCATTTGGAACCAACATAGCCTCCATTTTGCTCCAGCTCCTGGAATGGCTCCGAAGAGGAGGGGGAGCAGCTGCCTGAAAAACTTAATGCTGTGATCCCCTCTCGGTATGCCTCTGGCCTTAATGTAACATGAGCTCATATTGTCTTTCAGGCAAAACAGTGGTTGAGATATTAACAGCAGGTGCCCCCGGGGCCAGTTTCTCAGTTTGCCTTCTGCTGAGCCTGATGCTTCTTCTTAGCCAAGATCCCTCAAGAGTGTTTCAAAGGCAGCACCTGAGGGCTCCCGATGGTGAAATCACTGCTCCTCCGATAGGAGAGGTCGTGGATCTCCGCTCCCCACTCTGTCCCTCGACTCTACCCCTGGTGGTGCTGCTCTTCAAGTCACGTCCTAACCCAGGAGCCTGTCCTTTAATGTCACCTGCTGGGAACTAGAGGCTATTGCTGAGGGACAATGAGAGAGTGAGTCATTGCGCACGGTCAGAGGCACGCTTGCCTGTCTTCCCTTCATGCGTCCACCCGGCTTCTAGGGCTGAGCCCTGGGCGCAAACGCAGCCCCGTAGACCCGGTGCGGGGGCTCGCTGGGGTCTCCCCTCGGCTCGAGGGATCCGAATGTGGGCGCGCGGAGCGGCCGGAGCGCTCCAGGTGCGAGTCGCGCCCCCTCGCGGCCCCCCTGGGCGCTCACCTTCTCGCGGGGAGGCGGGGCCCGGGGGGGGGCGTCCCCACTCCCCTCCCCCGCCCAGGTGCCCCTTTAAAGTGCCGCCGGAGCGCCCGGCCCGGGCAGCGCAGCGCCATGCCGAGCCGAGACAGCGGCGGAGCGCAACGCGGGGGCAGCAGCAGCAGCCGCAGCCGGCACGATGCGCGCTTCCTGGGCCGCCGCCGCTACCTCTTGCCTGCTGGTCCTGCAGGTGGACGCCTATTTCGGGTCAGCCGCGCGCGGCTCCCTGCGCTCCCATCCCGCGCCGTCCTCTTGCGCGCCCCCTCCCCGCTACCGCTTCTCTCTCCTCCCCCGGCTCTTGCCCGCCTTTCTCCCCTTTCTCCGTGGGCCCGATCCTCCGTCTCCCCCCTCGATTGCCCTCCTTTCCTCTCTCCCGTGTAAGTTGCCTGCCTGCCTTCTCCTCTCCGCACTCCCCGTCCCCCCGTCTCGCTCCCCTTCCTAGCCGAGCTGCGACTCTCCCTCTCTTCTTTCGGCCTTTTCTCCCTTCCTCTGCCTTCAAAAAAGTTTCTTTAACTTCACTTGTCATCATAGTTCTCTCCCCCTCCCCCTCTCCCTCTCCCCGCTTCTTCTTCTTCTTCTTCTTCTTCTTCTTCTTCTTCTTCTTCTTCTGTGTTTGGCTTTATTTGTTTCGTTTGAATCGACTCTTCCATTAAGACAGGCTGCAACCCTAGACACACTTTCCTGGGAGTAAGAACCACTCAGTGCAATGGGACATACTTCTGAGTAGACACGCAAAGGCTGGCACGCTCTCAGTCTGCGGAGGTAACGGTCTTGCGGATCGCGGCTCCCGGCTGCCGGCAGGATCCTTGTGGCGCGCCGCGGGTTGGGCGCCTGCTGAGTTCCAGCCGTGCCTCGCGCACCAGCTCCGGGCTAGCGCGGAATCCGACTCAGGGCTTCGTTCTAGCTGGTGCCGTTTCGCGCGCATTCCGGGCTTGCGGGCTGCTGCGCTCCTCTTCCGCCGCTGCTTGCAAGTTGGTGCGCTCCGGGTTTGAGGCCGATCGACCCTCAGCACAAACCTCTCTGCGATCGTAGGATCGGGGAGGTGATGGGGAAAATGACGTTGCATTGTGGAACCAGGTTGTAGTCCGTGTGTGTCTGTGTGCTGGGGGGATTTCAAGCGAGATCTAGCAACACAGATGTTTAGGGTTGGGGGTTTCTGGATAGGCTGGCGTTGGTGCGACTGGGATCGTCTGTGGAGGAGCGTGCGTGGATGTCGACAGGCGCTGCCCGAGGTCTTCGCCTTTCGCACGACTTCTTTCTGGGACTGTTTATCTTAAGCTGTTAGTTTTTGCAACGTGTCAGGAAAAGTTGGCCCCCGCTCTTCTAACAAGCGTTCTTGAGCCATGTGGTCTGGTTGTGCCTCCGCTGCACCGCGGCTGGTGCGTGTCTCTCTCTGCGTGTGAACTCGCCGTATCATCAGGTTCTGGGACAGAGCGGGAAGCCTCCGCGCTTCTAGGCAGCTTTATCATGAATCCTGCAATAAATTACCCTCTTCGCCTTGTCATCCGCAAAGGGTTCATATTCCACCCCTCGGTATCGAGCAGCGGCTTCTCCAGCCCCGCAAAAGAGAAAGCCTCCATTTTCCGGGACTAGACTGGGGTTTCCTAGAGCTGATATAGATTTGAGGTGTGTGTGTTTAAATGTTGAATTCATGGAAACCAAGTTCAAGATTTGGATGTCAAGGGTGCATATTGATGTGTGCATTTTAAATACTAGGTGGGCCATTGGTTTTTGGCATACTTGTTGGCTCCTAGCTCTGAGTTCCAGCTTTTAAACCCCAGTACTCTATTCCTAGCACTGGCACAGTAGTTCTACAGTGCCTAGTAGGAAAGGCACAGATCGTATCATATATATTGAGAAATGGAGAGATGGAAAGTGCGGGATTCTGCATCACAACATCTACGTTGATACTGACGTGCAGAATTCTGCTTTTCAGGACAGTTTTGCAGAGTATTGGCACATTTTTGGATTGGTCAGATTCCCCACTTTACTTCTTGCAACCACAACTGCGCATTGCAATAATAATGTACCTATTTAAGTTTTTTTTTATAACTCAGTGGCAGCTATGGGGAGGTGCAATCTAGATCATGCCATGGAGGAAGGAGGGCTTTAACCCTTTCCCCCTGGACCCCCACATTCTCCCCTGTGCTGTGCATCTCCCCCACCCCCACCCCGAGAAGTTCCCATTGGAGTTTTCACAGATCTTGGCAAATGTTAGGTGTCTTCCTTTTGATCAACATGGAAGCAGCGCTCAAGTAGTCCTCAACACTTAGGAAGCAGCTAATGTGGGCTGATTGTGCAATGGTCGATAACGAGGCTTTTGTGTAATCTTATGTTCCTATACAATCAGTGACATAATTTATAGTGATTTCTGCTCCCCTCCAGTCAGTAGCACCGAATGAAATGCATTCCCAGTTGATCTTTAAAAAAATCAGTTTTTTTCTTCTTCACAGATTTGACAAGTTAATTTTCATGGTCAGTCAGACAATCTGTTTTCTACTAATCAGACTTTTGGGAATTCTAAGTCTCTAGTGAGATGCTCTCATTCTTCATCAGTAAGAAGATCTCAAAACATTGAATTGAGATATCTCTTTATGAAAGAAAAAGAAATGTTTTGATTTCTGGGCAGGCTTGAACCCTTGCACCTCTAGCAAGGTGGTTCTGTGCATGCCTACTCAGAAGTAAGCCCCATGAGTCTCAATGGGGCAGGTAAATGTGTGTGCTTTTTGCAAGCAAGCACATTTATCATTGAGTATGTACCTGTCAGTTTTTGCAAATGTGAACCATGCAAGTATGATCCCAGACCAAAAAGCAGGTTTGATGCCCTGGTCATTGTACGTGGGTCACTCTGCATATTCTGAAGGATATCACCCTGGAATAGAGCTGCCAGCTTGGGCAATGGGGGGTGGGGTGGGAAATGCTCCCACAAAAGACATGTTGATTGAGGACTTCTCTTTGGGTCCTTTGAACATCAAGGATGTTCAATATCTTGCTTTATCTCTTGCAGGACGAGGTGAAAGCCGGCCAAGCAGAGGAATGGGGTTTTTATAGCCACCTTGAGCCCAGCATAATAGGATGCAGAGGCGTATCTAGAGGGGGATCACAGCATTAAGTTTAGCAGGCCCTGCTCCCCCTCCTCTTCTGAGCCATTCCCAGCAGCTAGAGCAAAACGGAGGCTGCGTTGGCTCTCAGTGGCTCCGAAGAGGAAGGGGAGTGGCTGCTTGCAAAACCTAGTGCCGTGATCCCCCTCTAGGTATGCCTCTGAAAGGATGGGAAACAGCAGAATAAAAAGCAAGAGTATAATATTGCCCTAAAGCTAAATTGAAAAGGCTAAAAACTGTGAATGTGTAAAGGGCAAAGGCCCTGCCTCACATCCCACACTGCATAATGAACTCAGTCCTTCTTTGCCCAAGATCACCAAGGCTCTTTGCCTTGTGGAGTAGGAGAGCCAGGGTAGTGTAGTGGTTTGGAAGTTGGACTTAGACCTGGAAGATCCAAGTTCAAATCCTCACCTAGCTGCAAACCTTCCTGGATGACCTTGGAGCAGTCTCACCTATCTCACAGGGTTATTGTGAAGACAAGAGGGGAGAGCAATTATGTACACCAACCCCGAACTCTTTGGAGGAAGGTGGATATAAAAATGTGGAAAATAAATAACCCTAAAAATCTCTCCCTACTTATTACATAGGGATAATAACGAGACTAGCCCATTTAAAAGAGCTACCTGAAGGATTCATATATGTGGAGTACTTTCTGCACCTGAAATGTTTGTTAGATCTCATATGTGGAGAAAGTTTCTGTAACTGTGGGGCACAATCCTAATTGACCCAGGAGTGCCACAAATGCACCATAAAGTGCATTTGGACCACTCTCAGGGAGGATTGACTCCAAGAGTGGTGCAAACATGCTTTAAGGGACTTGTGCCAGCCTATCTCCAGGTTAGGATTGCACACTCAAGGAACTCTTGAACATTGTCATGTTGAGATGGCATTCTCAAGGTGCAAGCTGGGCTGATTTTAAGAGGTGAGGCTGAGTTGTAGGCGAGCATGCAGCCAGATTGCATTTAAGCCCCTAGGAGGTGACATAGATCAAAACCAGGATCTTGAGCAGTGCCTGAAAATCTAAAGGCAGCCACTGAGGTTGTTGTCATATGAAACATACATTACTTTTGGGGTTGCAAGAAAAAAATGGACATGGCTCAGTAGCAGATTGCTCTTGCTCTGGAGCTTTCATAGCCTGGAGGTAAGCATTGTTACCTGCTAAAATTGTGCAGATAGTGCTTCAGGCTAAAGGGCACAAGAGCAGGGACCTGTGAAGAAGCTGGCAACCCTCGTCTAGCAGCAGGTCTCTCTGTGACGAAGCCAGTTGCTGACAAGAGCTGAAAGCCAGCACTGCTTAGAGAAGGCTTAGCTCAACTTGGTGCGCTCTGCTGTGTTCATGAACGAATGTTTTTCAGGCAATCGCTGCAGTAAAGACCCCAGTGGTGGGAAGGAACCATATGCAGCGGTCTCTGGTCCTTCAGGCAGTGTCAAGTCTGGTTTTAAGCTCTGCCCGGGTCTGTCAGTGTGGCAAGGTGTTGGTGCAGAGTGAATCCGGGTGCTCCTCTCCCCTCCGCAGCTGATCTGAGCCAGAGAAGGTTGTCTCAGTCGGACCCTGCAGGAAGAGGAGCAGCAGCAAGGCCCATGAGAGCGGGTGCAGGGGGTCAATGGTACCTGGGCCCAGGGCAAAAAAGGGGCTCCGGGAGCCAAAGGAGGGGGCCTGATCATTTCCTGGGATCTTACATTTTCCAATCTTAGCAGGCCCATGAGAGGTAGGTGCATGGGGTCTAATGGGGTCTTAAAGGGGCCTCCTGGGATCTCAGAAAATGGGTGCATATATTGTGTGAACACCAGCATTCACATTTAGTATAAGCCGACATAGGTTTATCTGTTGTAATTCCTAGCAGCTATGAGCCTGTGTGTGTGTGATAAAAGTCTTCTCAGAGGCCCTGGGCAGCAGGGGCACTCCTGTGGGGCACTTGCGGCCTGTTCCATTGGGTGTCCCCAGTGGGGTCAGAAGTCACTTTCACTTGCAGGGAAATCCGGAAA
This sequence comes from Lerista edwardsae, assembly GCA_029204185.1. Taxonomy (NCBI): domain Eukaryota; kingdom Metazoa; phylum Chordata; class Lepidosauria; order Squamata; family Scincidae; genus Lerista; species Lerista edwardsae. Next base: position 6,071,610 of record JAJKFI010000047.1, read on the forward strand.
TCCTGCTTGGCCCATGTCTCAAAGCCCTGGGAAGCAGAAGGCAACATGCCTTTTTGCCTCCCAGCTATCATTTCCTTAACGCAAAACAAATATTGAATATTGCCTTAGGTGAAGGCAGCTACTTAAGCAACTTAGGGAGCCGCAGCCTCACAAGAGCGACGTCCCAGTGGTTAGACCAGGTCCCCCGGCTGCTCAGTGCAAAAATAGTGCCCGATTTTCCTCCTATTAGGAGTTCCTCCCTGAGAAGACTGCTGCCTGCGGGTGAGCTTTCCCAGACAACGTCTCCCCCAACCCAGCTTCCACTGGGATGCACAGCTACATAGTCCCATGGGGTATGTGTCTTGGGTTGCACGCACAGGCTCTGCACATGATGATGATCGGTCCAGTGGGCTTGGCTAATATTCTGTCTGCATACCCTACCTCCCCAGCATCATCTGCAGTGGGTCTCTCTTCTGCTTCCATGTAGGGCTTCCTCGGCTTACACAAATGGATAAAGAGTCCAGCAAGACTGAAAATTGACTAGCTGGTTTCCTGCCCAGTCCTACCCCCTCCACATTACAGCATGCAGCTGTGCCAGCAGAACACATGCTGCATGCTATGGTGGTGTGGGCAATCAGACAGCCTGAAGGAGGGGTCTTTTTTTACTCACTCCCAATAGGCTGCCTGATTGCCCATATAGCTGGTGCAAGTCCCAGGAGAGCCAGAGGGCAGGGCAGGAAGAAAAATGGGCAAGAATTGGCATGCATGACGGTCAATGGATCCACCCTCTCCCTTTCCCAATATCCCACAATTCCTCCCCAACACACCCCATTATCCCCTCCCCAGCCACAGCCTGCCCCTGCTGTCAACTTACCAGTGCTTGTGAAGCCTCCTAGAGCCACTGCCAGACACGCCTCACCTCTTGCCATTTGTGGCAGTGGCCTGGTCACGGGCAACAGTGACCTGGCTTTGGCTCCACTTTAAAGGTACTTGTATGGGTGGAATGCGGGTTCCAGCAGCCCAAGGCCTCAGTAGCATTGGAACCTTCAAGCCTCTGCCAGAGATTTGCTGAACCGAATTCGGTCAGGGATATTGGGCAAGCATATGGCGGTGTTGAGGTCAGCTGTGGGAAGTAATATGAAGTACACCCAAACAAAAGCTTACATCTTGTTGGATGTAATTCTGAGAAGCCTGGTCCAAGGCTGCACATAAGTCACTGGGCTGATCAAGATGGTTCCCATCATTCTCTGTCTTGCTGCAGGACAGATTTAGCAGAGTGACCCTTGACTCATCTTTGGGGTTGAGCCAAAATGGCTGCTCCGATTTTATTGTCTCATTTGTAGACAAAGACTTGGGGGTGGGCAAAAATTCCCTGTTGCAGCATTGCTCCGATTAGCCAGCGGAAATCTATTTGCCAGAAGTTTATCACTCTCTCAGAATAACACAATAGGATGATATAGCATCATTCTGAGGTGGGCTTCTGGGCAAGAGGAAGGCCAATCAGTGGCTGCCTGGAGAAGCACTGCTTCGAATACACACCCTTTGCAAGTCCCAGTGCATCTCATCATTGATAAAGAGAGCTGGTGGATTAAGGGGAGGATGATCCGTAGATAGCTCAGTCACACAGCACGTTTCACACATCCAAGGTCCCAGACTGAGTGCCTGGCATTTCTAGAGAAGAGGATCTCCAATGTCTGGGCTGGGAATTGTGTTTACCTGGGGGCTTGGAGCAGTGCAACTAGGGCAGAGCCTGAGGGGTACCTGCCCCAGGCCAGGTGCTGCACCAAGGGGGGGTGTCATTATTTTTCTCTGCCAGTGCCTCCCGCTCTGTGACTTCTGGGTTCTCTGGAGAAGGAGGAGGTGCTAACAGCAGCAGCCACTGTGTGATGTGGCTGCCACCTTCCTTCTTTTCCTATGGATAAGGAATGGGAGGGCAGCTAAATTGTGAGGAGGCCATTGCCAGCACCTCCTCCTTCTCCAGGTGAACCTGGAAGTGACATCATGATATCACATGCTGTCATGCTGTCATGCTGTCACTGCCCTGGGCATCAGGGCCATTAGTTATGCCTCTGCCCTGGAGATCCACTGCCAGGCAAAATAGACATTATGGGGCTAGATGATCTCGGGAGCTTAGTTGGATTCGATGTGACATCAGAATAATGTGGAGCAGGCTAGCCATGTGGAAAGCTTCCATTTTACTGGAGTGGTTTGCTACTGAGTCAGAGGGTCGCTCCTATCATGACCACCCTGAGGAGTGGTCCCAAGAGGATGATCAGGAAAGAGACACAAGTCCCAAAGCAGATGTGAGAATGAGGCCCTGATGTTGCGCTGCATTGCTGTGGAACTGCCGCCATCTTGCTTGGTGTTGGGAACTTGGAAATGTACCTGCTTAACTATTAACCAGCGTCTCCCACTGGCCGGAAGAAGAGCTCTGGGTGGGCGACAGGGCAGGAGCATTTCATTATCGGGCAAAGGGTGAGTGATAAGCATCTCTCCATTGGCTTGTTCTCGTACCGCTGGAGGCCTTTTGGCTGCTTGACACTATGACTAGGCATGCTTGAGAGATCAGAGGTTTTGATGCACAGCCTCTCCTATGGGCAAACCAAGCTGCTGGGTCTTGTAAGTGTCCAATCTTGGAAGCTCACTGGGTGCAGTGAAACAGAGGGCAAGGCTTTGCACAGAGCAACCAGTGGGGAACATCTGTGGATGCATAGCTATAGGCAACTATGCCTGCCTCAGACACCAGATGCACTCAGGGCCAGACAATATGTGACACAGGACCACTGTGATAATTCTTCCAATAGACTGTCTAGGTTTTTTATATACTGAAATTCAGGCAGAGGTGATGGGGGTGGGAAACGGGGATAAACGTGTACTAGGTCAGTGATATAGGTGATATAGTGTCAGCAGATGCACTCCCCATTAAATAATGAATAAAAACCAACTAAAACAGTTTCATTTTTGTCTCATATTTTGGGGTTTTTGTTTTTGTTTTTTACAACAATTAGAAATGCAGAAAGGGGTGTTATGTTTTTTTATGTTGTTATCTTTGTTTTCTCCCACCTCTAGCCATGGTGCTAGCCAATCTGAGGACAGTCTAGTCATAACCCTTCTCTGTGAATGACAGGATAGTCTCCATTAACTCCAATTGCTGCTACAGCCTTCGTTTTTCAGGTGCTTTGAATAGGTGTTTCTGATTCCTCTGGAAAGTGCAATCGTCCATGGTGATTAGAGTATGACCATAGTGACTCCTCTTGCATCACTGGCAGGTCAATAACCATATTACCAAATTCGCATTGCATCTTTTTTTCTTAGCAGAGGAAGCCATTGCTCAGTAATGGTGATGGAATTTTCTTGTCTCTTGTGTTTGCTATCCCCTTCTAAGGGCACAATCCTAACCTGGAATCAGACAGGCACAGTTAGGTCAGCAAAGTTTGGCTGGCACAAGGGCCACTGTAAAGTGCGTTTGGACCACTCTTGGAGTCAGGGAGGATGGCGCACATCTGTGTGCTGGCCTCTCTGTCGCCGAGAGGGGTCCAAACATACAGCCGAACTTTGCTGGCTTAACTGTGCTGGCCTAACTCCAAGTTAGGACTGTGTCCTAAATGACTCCCTCATTTTTTTTCTTTTCTTTTGGTTCCATGTCTGGTAATCATGCCATTATATGCCTGTTGTAGAGGGGTTCCAAATAAAAGGCATATTTGCATATTCTAATGGAGTCACCCTTTTGGAGCACTTCCAAGTAGGGATTTTCTACCACTGTGAGTGTGGTTTGGTATATATTCTACTATTCTCTGACCACTGTATCCAACTACTCCATTGGCTTATGAATACCTGTGGCTACATGTTGAGTCAAAATTTTGAAAGTTTGGGAATTCATTTTTTAAAACAGTGGTGCATTGTGTTTTTTTTTACTTTTACTCTTTGACTGTTGTGTCAGACAAAGATGGATCTGATGCATTCCTAATAATTATTGCTGCTGTGGTATCTCCCAGGCTGAATATTTTTGAAAGATTTGTAAAGCAGTCAATTATCAGCAAATGTTAACGTGTCCTGTCAAGTGAAACACACCAATTCCAATGTTGTCTCAAAAAATTACTATAGTATCCTAGAAATCGTTTTTCCCTGACACATTAGACACTTCCTTATTAGTTTTTTCAATATCTGTTAAAGCTGTGGACATAATGTAACTCTCTTGGGAATGATAAAAGTCCAAAATGAGAACTGAGCCCAATCCTGAGCTCTGTAGTGCTGGTGGTCACATGTACCACTGGCACTGGGCTTCGCGAATGTCCTGGCTCCTGGAGAGCAGGAAGTGGCAGAACTGAGCAGGGGAGGGGAGGATTGCTTGGAGACGGTGGCAGCCTCTGCTGCCATATCTTGTGCTCCCTCCTGAGCAATATAAAAACATCAAAATATAAAAGAACAGCCCATTGGGGACTTGGGTGCAAGGGTTGACGGTACCACTGTGGAGACTGCTACTGACCTGGGGCAGCCACTAGGGGGCTCTGGTGGGCAGAGCCCTCCCCCACCTCCCCCTTCACCCTGCGGCTCCACCCGGCCATGTGTACAAGTACATAGTAGCTATTCTTCAAAACGTACATTATTTTGTAAAAATCTATCTTTCCTGAAAATGATCTGATCGCAGCTAAAGGGCAGCCCAATCCTAAGCTGCCTGGCGCCATGGGTGCAAATGCTCCCTTACCCTGAGGAGACCCCAGTGGTAGCCTTGGCGCCCTTGGGATCCAGCAGTCGCCATTTCGGTGCCTCTGCAGCTGGGGGCGCTAAACAGCTTAGGCTGCCCAAAGCACAGAAGGATCAACTGCGTCAAATGCTGAGAAAGGCTGTGAAGAATTTTAAAAAAGATATTAAAAAACATACAAAAGATGATGGGCTTTTTTACTCAGAGCAGTCTTGGTAGAATAGTAAGGATCAAAAGAACGAGTGAAAGAAGAAAGCAAATGGACACACTGTGGATAGCCAGTTTTGATGTTCTTTTTTTGTAGCATATCAACCAAATGACTGTGAATAGGTCGCAAGGATTTTTTTCCCCCAGTCCTTCTTCTCCTTTATCTGTCATCAGCTTTTGGATACAGTTGATCATTCTCTGCTTCTTAAGATTTTGGTGGAATCTTAAGATTCTGGGATTTGGTGGTACTGCCCTTCCTTGGGGTAATTCCTAATTCTCAGCTAACCTCCGTTCCACCTTTTGCCCCATTTTCCTTTCATTGCCACCAGTGGTGTAGCTAGGGCATTTTGCACCTGGGGCTACTTAATTTTTTTATACTCCCCGCCCACGGCAAATTTATTTTGATCTTTTGGCCCTCACATTTGCTAGAATAGAGATATTACACTCCAGTTTTTTCCATTAAGTTCCTGGTGAAATTCCACATCCAACAGTATACAGCATGACTGTATTATTCCTTAAAACTGCAATTTTAAAAATCACGATTTGTGCAAAAGAAGTTTTATTTTTGGTTTTTACTTTATTGGCCATAACGTTTGATAGAATAGAGATATTACACTCCAGTTTTTTCATGGAATTCTGGGTGGAATTCCACATCTAATCGGTATACAGCATGACAATATTATGCTATAAACTAGCGGTTTTCAGAATTTGGGGCTCAGTGGTGACACCACCACCACCACCACCCGTAGATAGCACCTGGGGCTCTGTGCTCCACCACTGATTGCCACTCAAGTACTTTGGAGATAAATGAAGGGAAAGAGAAGCTGGGCAAAAGCTGGAGAGGCAGTGAGGATCCAAAGAAGGCTTCAAGAATTGAGGAAACAAGAGCCTGACTAAAGCATAGAGGAGTTCTTGGGGAACTGATAAGGAGATCCACACCACCACCATGACTGCCACACCCCCTTAAGAACATAAGAAAAGTCTTGCTGGATCAGGCCAAAGGCCCATCTAGTCCAGCTTCCTGTATCTCACAGTGGCCCACCAGGTGCCTCAGGGAGCCAGCAAGACAACCAGATACTTGTATCCTGCTGCCACTTCCCTGCCTCTGGCATTCTAAAGTAGCCTATTACCCCTGCACCACCTCCAAAGAAGACAGCAGAATGAGGTTGAGACACCCTTTATTTGTGTGTGACTACAATCCTAACCTGGAATTAGGCTGGCTCAGTTAGGTCAGCATAGTTTGGCAGGCACAAGGGCCACCATAAAGCACATTTTGACCACTCTTGGAGTCAGGGAGGATGGCGCAAGAGTCTGTGTGCCTGCCTGTCTGACTCCAAGGGTGGTCCAAACATACTTTACGGTGTCCCCGGTGCCGGTCAAACTTTGCTGGCCTAATTGTGCTGGCCTAACTCCCAGTTAGGATTGTGCTCTGTGTGTTTGTGAGAGAGAGGGGGGTGCTTGATGCAATGACATGGACTCTAGCTCATACAAGCCTGTGCCACGATGAACACCTTAAGGTGTTACAAGACACCCTATTGCAACAGACACACTTGCCCATCTAGAAGTTTATATTTGCCCTCTGGACCTTCAGTTGAGCTGTTATTGGGATCTGTTCTTAAACTACTGGAGTCCTTCAGTATTCATACTTATGTGGGGATGATGTTTCAGATGAGCATGAGTTGCAAAGTTATATATTAATTTGCTGGTGTAATTAATTCAACAAATCTAAAGTCTTTGAACTCTTTGTCCTGGTCTTGATCGGCCCACTGTGGCTGGTAGCTTGGGTTCATTTGACAAGATTCACTTGGAGGTTAATGGCTCACCTGAATGCGTTATGGATGATGTTTGGATTTCGTTTTTGTTTTGATTTGCTCAAAGTTGTTCAGTCTTGCAACTGCTGGTGCTCTCCATGTCTTTCACAGTGCTGTTTGGTGGTTGTGTCCCAAATGATGAAGTTGGTATTTAGTTGGTAAAAGTTGGTACTTTTACCCCTTCTAGCATTTGTTCTTCGGTTTGATTGAATTCCTCAGATGCTGAGATTTGTAGATCAGAAGGCAGTTCTTACTGGTATCTGCTACATTGTATGTTCAGATATGCAGTTCCTGGAATATTCTGTTTCCAGTGAAATCTGCCCCAAGCAGCAATAGGATTTGGCACCTCCCATTACATTTCTTTGAGATAAATACCTTCTTGATGTCTTTGGTAAGCTTGCAGGTCTGCACAGTCAGAGATGTCTAAATGAGATGCCCCCATTCAACTGGTTTCTCTGAACATTTGATTAAGATTTCTGGTTTGCTTGGAATTTCTCTCTTTTTTTGGTAGCTGTTTCTGTGGCCTTTTATTTAAGACGTGTTGCGTGGTACACATTGCAGGCTACACATCTTCCTTCTGCAATATTTTTTAACTGTGAGATCTCTTTAACCTGTAAGTATATCCTGATAGGTGCCTCTTGGAGTCCAGCTACACAGGCTTGACATGCGTCAGTCCCAGCCAATATTTCATGCTGTGTGACCCAGGTTGGGGCTTTCCGGGAACAAAGCATGAGGGTATGAATGTGGTGCTGGTCGTACGTGCGTGTTAACGAGCAGCTGCTGTGGTGGGTCTGTTGATTACATATTTCAGAAGATAATGGCTTCGCCTTCCTCCCCTAGGCTGACCGGGAAGGAAGCGTTAACGCAGTTTCCTCTGCTGGGGCCCTCAACAACCTCTGCCCATGGGAAAGTTCACTTGAAGCAATGTGACCTGCTCAGGCTGTCACGGAAGCAGAAGAGGCTTTGCCGCCGGGAGCCGGGGTTGGCTGAGACGTTGCGAGACGCCGTCCGACTCGGGCTGGTGGAGTGCCAGTATCAGTTCCGCAATGAGCGCTGGAACTGCAGCCTGGACGGGCGGGCCGACCTGCTGAAGCGCGGTAGGTGCGCCTCCCCATCCACTTGGGAAAACTCAGCTTCTCCCCATCGCTGGCTCTTACCCAGAATCAATGAGATGGAAACCAGGGTCGATCGCCTCACCTTTGCATTCATTCATACCCTTGTTCCTAAACCTCTGCTGAAAGGAAACAAACTTGTTTTTTTAAAAAATCCTATAATTCAGTGGTTCCCAAACTGCAGGTTGTGAGCAGAGCCTCCAATGAAACTGGGAATGATGGAAAGATCAGTAGCATAGCCAGAGGGGGGCAAAAACGTAAGTCATTTGTGGCTCCCAACTGAGCCATGTAAGTGGACTCTCCTCCTTGCCAACCAAAGCCAGTCGGGACAATGAAAACAATGCAGAGGCTTCTCATCCATGTTGTTTCATGGCCCCAACTGCCTCCAGCAGCGAGGAGGAAGGTCCATTTATGTAGCTTAGTTGGGAGCCGTAAACAATTTACTGGCTATGCTGCTGCAGATAACTGATTGCCTCAAGCCCTGAGGCTGTTCAAAAACCAGATAGCTGCTAACTTGCCCTCCAAAGGGCTCAGTCCCTGTAGGTTGAAAGATAGCTGCTAATTGCCATGTAAAGAGCTCAGCTCCTGCAGTTTGCAAGCATGAGCACCTTTTTTTCCTGGTAGTTACTGTAAGTAAATAAATCAACCATGGTTTTTTGTTTTGTTTTTTACTAGATCTCCTTTTTCAATTCTCGTAATCCTAGGTGAGTCCTAATAGAATGTTGTCTGAAAAAGTGCGTCCCATTGTTAAAAACTTTGGAAACCACTGTTACACCAATTCACAGGCTGTCAGCTTGAACAGTCAATTGAAATGGCTGTGCATTCTAACAGAGGTCCCTCTGATTAAGGGCCAAATCCTATCCAGTTTTCCAGTGCTGGTGCAGAGATGCCAAAAGGGCATGCACTGCATCCTGCATGGGGGGGGGGGCAGTCATGGAGGCCTCATCAATGTAAGGGACCACTAATTCCCTTACCTTGGGGCTGAAAAGGTGGATAGGAGTGGGCCCTTAGTCTGTTAGTAAAGATACTTAATTTAAACCTATGTTGTAAAAGCTGGGGAACATAAGGGTCAAACTAATGCTAATGTGAATCACCTTCCTGGCCTTTACATGTTTGTCTTTAAAAGTATACATGCAGTGGTGTCATTCAAATGATTTAGGAACAGGAACTCACTTTTGATTGGCACTTGTCGGGAACCCGGAACCAGCCACGGAGCCCGTTAGGATCCGTAACGCCCGTTCTGGTCCGTTCCCCCTGAATGACATCACTGCCTTCGCCCCCCTAGGAATCCGGAGTCGCTCCCTTTAACCCTCTGAGTGCCGGCCAACCAAGAAGAAAAGCTCTTTGCAGAGGAATTGGGAGGGGGGAGGAGGGAGAGTGAAGTGGGCGGAGTCAGCCCTAATTTTAACTAGTGGAACTGAGTTCCCCCGCGTTCCCCCTGCATGACATCACTGTATACATGTATTTGTTTACTACATTTCTTCCCCATTTTATCTTCCCAAAGGGCATTCATAGCTAAATGAGGGGACAGGTTGGGCCTGGGCCTGCCATAAGGGGGGGGGAGGCTCTTATGCACTCATCTGCTTCTGTGAAAGTTGCTTCTGCGCAGCTGACGGAGAGGCAGAAGACTCAGGGCCTGATCCAAAGGGCCTTCTCACCAGTGGTACGTGTGTACCACCACAAAAAGGGTCATGAACGTGCCATAAAGTACATTTGCTATAACCAGAGAGTAAGGAGCGCTGATACTGGGCTGGTGCTAGTGAGGCCTGGTCTCAGAGCCTCAAGGGAGGGCTGTACTCATGATTGGTACGTGTTTTGGGGGCATGGGGGGAGGCAGAGCTTGGAGGGGGGAGGATTGGGCCACACACGCCAGGGTGTGATCCAGCAATGGCTTCCACTACTGGATCCAACACTCTGCCTCATGCTGGGCAGCCCAACACGAGACTGCTCAATTCTCCACCAGCAAAATAGCTAGCGTATACTTGAGGAGTCCCACTGCAGGGCTAGAGTTTTCCCTGGGGGAAGGGGACAAATTCAGGATTGGGCTGCCCATCTGGTAGACTGGCTGATGGAAAGATTGGTTCCAAGCCTCCTTGTTGAATGCACAACAAGAAAAAGGTGCTGCAAGGGCTTCTTGCTCAAACACTTGACCTGTTCTCCTTGTGTAGCAACCCCCTTCCTTGCTCTTGGCTCCCCCAGGTTTCAAGGAAACAGCCTTTCTGTATGCAGTGTCTTCAGCAGCGTTGACTCACTCCCTTGCTCGGGCCTGCAGTGCTGGGCGGATGGAGCGATGCACATGTGACGACTCGCCAGGTTTGGAGAACCACAAGGCGTGGCAATGGGGAGTGTGTGGGGACAACCTCAAGTACAGCACCAGGTTCCTGAAGAACTTCCTGGGCCAGAAGAAGGTTGGGAAGGACCTGCGGGCCAAGGTGGACATCCACAACACCAATGTGGGCATCAAGGTAAGGATGTGAACCATGTGTGATTTACCTAGAGAAGAATGACACTGACGTATTCAAATAGCATTATTGTGAGTTACTCATACACTCACTTTCTCTCTCTCTCACTCTCACTCTCACTCTCTCTCTCTCTCTCTCTCTCTCTCTCTCTCTCTCTCTCTCTCTC
>JAJKFI010000047.1:6082524-6095983 GCA_029204185.1 Lerista edwardsae
GGGCGGGCTTTCGCCATTATGCAACGGAACACAGCGAGCGCGCTGCCGATCACCCAGAAGACCCGCCCAGCGTACCGGTAAGCTGACACTACTGCTTGTGACCCTGGTATGTGATGAATAGTTATCTGTCCACCTCTCCCTTCCACAGGCTGTCAAGAATGGCCTCAAGACCACGTGCAAGTGCCACGGTGTCTCTGGCTCTTGTGCTGTGAGGACCTGCTGGAAACAGCTGTCCCCTTTCCACGAGATGGGCAAGCTCCTCAAGTTGCGCTACGACGGTGCCGTCAAGGTCTTCAGCACCACCAACGACGCCGTGGGCCACTCGGAGCTGGTGAGCCCCCAGCACCACGGCTACTTGTCCAAGGGCCCTGCTGCTCCCCGGGCAGCTGACTTGGTTTATATGGAAGACTCTCCCAGCTTCTGCCGGCCCAGCAAGTATTCGGTGGGCACTGCTGGAAGGACGTGTTCCCGCGAGGCCAACTGTGACAGCATGTGCTGTGGCCGGGGTCACAACACCCAGACCCGCATGGTCACCTTCTCCTGCCATTGCCAGGTGCAGTGGTGCTGCTACGTGGAGTGTCAGCAGTGCATGCAGGAAGAAGTGGTGTACAGCTGCAAGCAGTAAGCAGTGGACTGTGGCAGCTGGAGAAAGATGGAGACAGGCCTCTTGGGCTTTAGGTGGCAGGAGGCTCACCGTGCATCCCTTGGGAACTTTGGTTTCTTCCTGGACATTGCAGGTGAAAGTGAACCTGGGAGGAACTTGTGACCTGGAGCCGTTCTAGAGCACTAGAACCATGTTCTGTGCAGTTCTGTGTGCCAGCAGGGCAAGGAAGAGGCACAGTGATGGCAGCTGACAGCTTCCAGGTCCGGATCTGCTATGGACAGTTCTAAAGAGTCGAGGACACTCTGTTTGGAAGGCAGAAGGAATGACCTTCTATCAAGAGAGGCCGTCATTCTACCTAATCCTGGCCTGTCTCCTCGGACAGGAGTAGCTGAGATGTTGCTCAGGCAGAGGACTTGGCCAGCCTGTGGTCCTTTCTTAGTGGAAATGCCAGGGGCTGAAGCTGGAGGGGAGACCTGATTGATGCAAAGTGTTGCCACCCCTTCTGTTGTGATACTGTTGTGGCCACCCCTTCTGCAGAGCAAGGCAAAGGCTGAATAACAATGAGCCTCTGTCAATGCAAAAGCAGGAAGAACTGTTTTTGAGAGGGGTTAATCAAACGCTTCTGAGGCGGGAGGGATATTCACCCTGGCCACCGCACACTGTTGTCTTTGATAATGCTGCTCCTGTGTCTAGATGGTGGGCAGTTGGGAACCCAGCCAAGGGGCCACCCCGGGGCAAGGAACAAGGAGCACCACTCCCTCAGACAGCTCCCCACCCTTTGTGCCGCCACACCATGCCCCCACACCAGGCTCCATTTGGAGCCATTCAGGGGCAAGGGAAGACAGGTGGGCCAAACACTGCCTGCCTCATTGCCACCCTCTTCCCACTCCACCAGTGTGGCACTCAGGGCATTTGACCCCCTTCATAAAAGTAGGACTGCCACTGATGGTGTGTCCTGCCCTGACTACACAAAACCTGGTACAGGAAGTAGGGGGATTTGACAGCTGCTGGTGGTTGAGTGTTTACTATATGAGTGGGTGGATTTCTGGTAGCAGCACACTGACGGAGGCAGGGTTGGGATTTTGCATTCTAAAGGGACTGAGCACTTGTAAGAGGAGTGTAGAGTGAAGAACATACGGGCAGCAGATGTGGGCTGTGTGGTGAGAAATGGTGTCCATGTACAGTAACGTTTGTTAAGCATCTCTAGAGCTGAAATCGGAGGAGACTGTAGCATAGCTACTGGAGGGTGGCACTGTAAGATTTGCAGGTGCCACAACAAGCTGTGTAAATGGTCCCTCCCACTCGCTGCCCTTCTGGACAGCACCTGTGATGTGCAGGTGTTTGCCGTGTGCAGGTGTTTGCCAGCATCCCCTGTGCATTGGAGTTGCTGCCCAGAATGGCTCTGACAGCAAGTGGGAGGGGCTACTTACACAGCACATTGCTGCACCTGCAATACCTACTACACCACACCACCTCCACCCTCATATCTACTCTTCCAGAAAGAGTGGACCACAAAATCTCTCAAGTTGAGTTTTCAGTCACAAATTCATGGTTACTAGGGCCCTTAGGGGGTGTCTGCCACCTGGCAAGCATAGGAAACCCTACACCATTCTGGTATGATTGCTTCAGTGTTTGGGACAGAATACATCCATTCCTCTATGCATGCCTACGCAGATGCTAAGTCCTACTTTGTTCAGTGGGGCCTACTGGTGTACAGGATTGAAGCCTTAGTCTGCATGAAAGGAGCAATGGTATAATGGACACGGAGCACAATTCTAGGCACATCTACTCAGACATAAGCCTACTCCATTGTGTTTAGTGGGGCTTACTCTCAGTAAAGGTGCACAGGATTGCAGCCAAATTCACTTCCAGGTGGGTCTGACATAGAGCTGTGCCTAAACTTCTTACTTTGTTTTGTGTTATCCATTTCAAAAATGGCCTTCCTGTGAACCCATTTATTCTCCTCAGTGCCATGTTTCCTTCTTCTTTGCCATCATAGGCCTCGGCCTACTCTGCTGTTTTTAATCCGGTTGGCTGTGACAACCCATGGGTTTTGTCCAAGTCATTATGCTAATTGCAGCATGATGTCACAGATGCTCATGAACAAAATCAGGTGGGTCTCCACAGCTACAATTGGATTAACATGCCAGTACGGGCAAACAAGGCCAAGGCAGTATGGGAAAAGGAACAAAATGGTGTTCGGCAGTTAGGGAGACAGAGGCCAAACTGTCAACACAAAGGTGACTCTTCAGCAAGGTGAGCTGGATTTTTTGTTTTGCTGCGTTTCATTAGAAATGCTACTTTCTGCAAAATATTAAAGTTGGAGAATGTTTGACAGAGCTCATATCTCAGGTGTGTTTGTAAATTCTTTGGCTTTTCCTGCCTTCTTCATGGGCAGCTGCCAGACATTCCTGCAATTAAAAAACCACAGATTCAAGTGTTTGGCCCACATTGTTCAAATGTGCACATGCAGCTATAATCCAGTTAGCACATGGTCATTGCAAGCCTATCTATGGCTACTCAGAAGGCCCATTTAGTTTGGTTGGATTTACTCTCAGTTAAATGTATCTCTGGAGTTTATTAATAAATTGGTTAAGGAGAGCTAGGGGCGCTGAACTGTTGAACAGGCAGAAATTTTGTATCAGTTAGATCTCCTTGAAACTTTTGCTGTTTACCTGCCTGTGGCCTTCCAAGTGCTTGTTGAAAATTGCGAGCCTGATCTTGTTCCGTGTGGCCCTCATGAAATACACAAGAGGTAAAGTGATGATTTATTAGTCCCTGGCATATAGAAACCTTTGAGTTGCAGAGGAGGGGGTCTTGTAATGGATGCTGACGTATTCCTGTGCCAGCACAAGCTTGTCTGATAAGAGATGAGCTTAAGCAGCAGGAAGGATAAAAAGATGGGAGGGGAGCAGAATCAAATAATCCATGTATCTCCTGCCTTCTGAAAGTCCTACCCAGACAACCCCTTTTGTTTCTAAGCATTTAGTGCAGCAGTTCTCAAAGTGTGGGTCTATGGCTCACAACCCAATTTTTGATGGTTCACAAAACTGATAGGGTAGATTAGGCTATATGCATCAAGGACCAAACAACCTACTGGTGGGTGAAGCACTGCCACCCAATCACCCTTATAGCCACAGAGGCTTGAGCAGCTGGCAGAGTGAAACCGTTTTTAGGTTGGTCCTGATACTAAAAGGTTTGGGAACCACTGATTTAGGGAGCAAACCTAAAATGAGTTAGGCTGGTATAAGCCACAAGGGACACAATAAAGTATGTTCGAACCACTCTCTGAGTCAGAGAGGCCAGCACACAGACGTGAGCCACCCCCCCCCGACTCCTAGAGTAGTCCAAAAATGCTTTATGGTAGCCCTTGTGCTGGCCAAACTTGGCTGGCTTAGTTTATGCCAGCATAACTCCAGTTTAGGATTGCGCTCTTAGTGTGTCGTAAGGTTTCCAGCTTCTCAGCCAAACTCCATGTCTGCAGCATTTACTACAGCACCTTGATATTTGGGAACAGGAGGTAACTCCTAGCAGCGTGGGCATAATGGGATTTAATTTTGTATGTTTGAGGGTTAGAAGGCTGCTCCCAATGAAAGGTTTTTCTGCTTCTGTGCTGGGAGACATTTTCTGTGTTTCATAATGTAATGGGGGCTCTGGACACCACCTCTTTCTATTCAAGCCATTTCTCTTGGCTACCAGCCATGCTCTTTGTAGGTTTTTATCTTTATCAAAGCTTTCATTTGCTAGTGTTCCTTAGATCCTAAATCCCATTGAGGCAATTATAATCTCCACACTATTGCCAGTTGGGCTTTAATTGGTCTTGATTCTTAATCACACTAAATATTCTGATAATTGCGCATGAGCTGACCAATTATTTATGCACCAATCCTGCTAATCCTTAAAGAAAATTTTTCTTTTAACATTTCCCACAGGACTTCAGGACATTTGGTGCTAGTTTGTTAGATCAAAGACAGCATTAAAAAATGAAAAAAAAATTGGTTTATTCTCTGCCCCCCCCCAACAGTTCACATACTGGAGGGTGCAGTGGGTCTATGATGTGTTGGACCATGAGGCTTATAGAGCTGAATAGATTTCTCAGGCAAGTAAGCCAAGTCATATGTTAAAGCAAGTCTGTACAAGTTGGAAACCATCAAGCTGCACATCCTATTGGCCATGTGTTGTGGCCTGTCAGACACTTGATAGCTCCCAATCTCTCACCTCAACATGTACCCTAGGCAAGCCAGAAAAATATCTGATATCTACATGGCTGATGAACTATTTTCAGCTTGGTGGCTTGCAGATTGTGCAAACTTTGGCTAGCTTGGGCTGCCACAGGAAGAACAACAGTAGTTAGTAATCTGGAAACCCCAGCAGGTACTGAATCTGCAGATACGGAGTCGTTGATCCTTTGGGGGTAGGGGGAGGGATAGCTAACCTGGCAGCAACAGAGATCTTCAGCATGATGCTCGTGAATAGTGCAGATTGCTTTTTAAATGGTGCCTGCAAATAGCGTCAGGATGGTCACAAATCGCTTTGAGACAGCCACAAATGTCTTGGATAGCTTCAGAATGCCATGGATAGCTGAGAATAGACTGAAAGTTGCATGAGGTAAGTTGCACTCTTGTTCCTGTGGCTAAGCAAGTCCATGGGAACATAGTGTGTGATTAACGAGGATTGACTATACTTATTTCAGGGCACAATCCTAACCAACTTTCCAGCACTGACATAGCTGTGCCAATGGGACATGTGCTGCATCCTGCAGTTGGGGGCAGTCGTGGTACCTTACCTCCTCAAGGTAAGGGAAATGCTTGTTCTTTGACCTCAGAGCTGCATTGCCCTTATCCCAATGCTGGAACGTTGGTTAGGACTCATAAAAAGATCAGCATTTGGCCTTAGGCTTGATGGAGGCATATATAAATTGAACAAGGTGAGAAATAAAAGATTCCATATGAAGCAATTTCTCTCTTCCTACCTTTGTTCCTGCTCTAGATAATGCATTCTTGAACACAAACCAGATATCTACAGAGGCCGACTTTAACAATTCCATAGGGAAGGCAGGAATCCAAAGGCAGCATGTCTGTGTTTCCTCCTCAATTTTAGTGCATATGTAATTGTAGAACAGTGCATTGTGGATACACAAGCGACCACTTGACTCATGATAAAAGGGAAGGATGCTTGTCTTCATTCATTTAACAAATTGTACTGGATGCAGAGTATTGACTTTAATAAAACTCTTAATACATTTAAGGGAAGATATGGGATTTTTTTCTACCTCAAAATGTACAGCTATTTAGGATGGGAGAGAATAGATATTTATATTATTTATGTCCAGTGTCTGTTCCCATAAAGTTGTGTAGATAACCTTTTTGCTGCGTTGCTGACCTGATTGTATATGATTTTTAAACTGTACATAATACAGTGTATGCCTTAATTTTTAATGGATGTATATATTGTACTGCTGTTCAAGCTTTCCTAGAGGTGTTGCACTAATGTTTCCTGTGCACATCTTACAGAACCTCATAAATATCTTTTTTTAAGAAAAGCTACAATGAATAAAAATTGTCTGTTTCTTGACTTCTTTTTTAATTAGAGGTGGATACATGGAATGTGATCAATTATACTACATAATATACTATTGTAAGCATAATAAGAAAACTGGATATGGGGGAATGCTGTATCTGTGCCCTCCCCAATACTCAGTGTTACTTAAAGCCTTACTGGGGCAAAAATAAGCCTTAAACAGGTCACTATAAGCTTAAATGACCCCCCTTCAGCTCAGCCAACAGCCTGAATGCTTGAAAAACTAGATCATGCTAACAGGAAGCAGTTAATGGGCACCCAGGGGTGGGGGGGCAGATCCAAGGATAACAGAATTTGTGGATACTGGATTCTTGGTTCCGGAGCCCACCTGTAAAAGCTGCTATTCATTATTAGAAGGAAAGTGGTCTGCCAAATTCCCTGCTGGGCCACCCCAAGGGCCCTAATGCCCACACTAGGCTAACTAGTTTCCCCACAGAACAGCCTCAGCGATAGGCAAGAGGTTCAGTCACCCACAGGGCCTCCTCTCTTCCAGCAGCTTTGATTGGGATCACCAGCTGGCCAGCCTCCTCCAGACTGCCCTCATCACTGGCTTAGCTCCGAACTAAGTCTAGCACCAACAAACCCCACCACCAAACAATAGGAGTCAGCTTGCCCAAGCCACAACTGCCTCCTCCACTTGGTGGCTCCAGGGGCGTGGCAGACATACAACAATTCCAGACAGACAACAACCTAACCTAACCTAACCTAACCTAACCTAACCTAACCTAACCTAACCTTCCTTCAGCCAGCCAGCCAGCCAGCCAGCCCCTACCTACCTAGTGCCCTCCTCCAGCACCTTCCCAGGTACCATCCTCCAGTACCTGTCCAGCTCCTGCCTCCAGCTTTATACTGAAGCCAGCCAATCAGTGGGCAGGCTTTAATTCATCAGCCACACCCATCTGCACCTGTGCTAACCTCCCTTCATCCCAGAGCCCTTATCAGCTGGGCTCCCAAGGCTTGCAAAGACCTTGGGGGTTAACCCTATAATCCCTGGCCAATCTGGGACAAAGGGCCATTGCTGATACCATTTCCTATCTCCTGCCTTTTCCAATACAGAAAGGCCATCTTCTAATATTTATGTTTTCCCTGAGTCTGTAACACATAAAATTCCAATCGCCCCAAACAAATCCTCAGTCCTATAAATCAAAATCTGCCTCTAACAACAAAAGTTTTGTTTGATTATAGACTTATTTAAATCTTGCAGCCCGACTAGCAACTATTTCAAATAATCTATTTTGCAGCTGTGAGCAGCAGCAGTTCACTAGAAAAACATAGGGAAAGAAATTATGGTTAGCACTAGATTTCCAAGATGGCGGACAGATCCTCTGTATTATATGGGGAAAGTGCAGAGGGATTCCAAATGAATTGAGAAGGGGGGGGAGCAAATGTTTCTATGAGAATTCCTCTCAGCTCTGTGTCTTCAGAGGTTGGCTTGAAGCCAACTTTCCACTGCCATCAACCCATTGCTTCAAGGTTCATAGAAGCTTGAGGGTAAAGCTAGATGGGGTTGGAGGGGAGAGAGAGATTTTAAGCATGGATGAACAGAAGTATAGCTATCTGCTCACACAGTGTGCCAAGAAGCCATTTCCCATGACATTTTAATCCCAGCTGTGAGGGGAGCAGAGAGCACGAGGGCCTTCATACCATTTTTTACTTCCACACAGTTCAGAGATGAGATGTTTGTGGGCACCAGTGATCAACAGATCATTTGAGACCGTGTAGTGAGGAGGAGGGGCAAATCAACCCTCAAGTTCATTGCAGAGGAACAATCCTCTCCCCAAGCATTGGTGGCAGACTACTGTGAAAACTCTGTGTGGTGGTCAACGACAAGCCCCTGAGAGCCAGCATCCACGTTTCCCCACTGCTGTAGCCAGTCCTGTGACAAGGCCAATTGGAGAGTGGTATCTGGTAACAGCATTTGCTAGCCAGTCACTTGAGGAGATCATGGTTGAACCTGAAGCTTACCACCCGTCACTCCATTTTCCAAAGGGCTGCTCAGTTCTTTCCTCGAGTCCTTGCTGAGCTGGTGTTGCCTGCCACCTTTCCCTCTTTGGGCCTAAGCTGACATTAGATCACACATACATCTTGCTCCGACAATTTTTTCCGTCTGTGTTCGAGGCCCAGGTGCAGCCTTATTCAAAAAGGCATGTGTGTAGTCTTCTCCGATTTCAAGCGCTTCACAACTTCACAAACCCCTGGCTACTTTTGGTGTGCTTATCGCAGGTGTTGGGGCCTTTTTCCAAGGTGTTACCTAACAAAGCAGCCACATTCCATACCACCCTCCTAAGAACTTGGCGTGCACCACTGCTCCTCCCACTGCTTGCGCAGCGTACAGGTGTTAATTCTTGGGAGTTTCCCAGGATGCCTCTCTTGAAGTCTGAGGCTTCTTCAGGGCTTGAACAACCAAAAGGTGTTGCCGAGCAACAACTCCCTTTTGATGCTTCAGTTGTGGTCCACTCAATACAAGAAGCGAGCTCTCCATCATGTACTTCTGGGGTTTCACCTTATCTCGCAACCAACCAACAGGTATTTATATACCGCTTTTCAACATGAAGTTCACAAAGCGGTTTACAGGCAAATAGTAATAATAAAGTTAAATGGCTCCCTGTCCCTAAAGGGCTCACAATATAAAAAAAAAAAGGCAGACCACCAGCAACAGCCACTAGAAAGTCTGCGCAGGGGTGAAGAGGGACAATTACTCTCCCCCTGCTAAATATAAGAGGAACACCACTGGATCTCACTTATCTCAGAAAGACAAGTGAGTAAGCCTTATCTCACTTACTCAGAAAGACCCACAGTGAGAGGTAGATTTGACCAGAGGTATCAGGGTTTTAGGCCCCTTCTTGGAGTCTCTGTGGACTATTAGCATCTCATAGTGAGGGTCAGAATTAAGGGGACAAGCTTTTTTTTTTTTTTTGGCTTGCTGCTAGCTGTGCCCCTCTGTGTCCATCAAGTGCCAAAACTGAACCATCAGGAAGGGCCAGGATCTGCTCCCTGATCCAGCAGGTGCCCTCTCCTGCCTCTGGCCAGAGAGTATGCCAGGGATGGCCAAACCACGGTTCCTGAGCCACATGCGGCTCTTTGACATACAATGTGTTGGCTGAGCTCCTTTTTGCATCACAAGGAATATAAGAAGGAAATATGAATTTTTCAAGCTTTATAATTAGGGATGTGCTTTTGGTGATGTTTTTTTCCAGAATTTCTTGATTACAGTTGCATGTCTTAATTCAGATGTTTTAATCCCCAAAACGCAGTGTTTTGTGTTTTTATTCTACATTCTCAATCCAAGTTCTCATTTTTATTCATTTTAAATGCTTTAAAAGTATACTAGGTAAATTATATATGTAGATGATATAGTGCCGGCAGATGCAGCCACAGTATTATTTCTGATTGGAAGAGTAATCTATTTTAGTTTCTGGAAAATATCTTAAACACCAAAATGCAGTGTTCTGTGTTTTTATTCAGACATTTTCACTCCTAAAAGGCTTTTATGTGTTTTATGTTATTAACAAAAAAACCCACCCTTATTTATAATTATTTACTGGGTAGAAACTGAGGACATAACCCTAAGTAGTGCTGGAACAAGCAGGCTGGCGGGTCTGAGCTGTATCCAGCGCCACTTAGGAGGCAGCAGGAACCTCCCTGGCACCAGGGCATGTTTGTGCCCCAGCGCCAGAGGGGGCTCCAGCCTCCCTGCTGGGCTCCTCGGATCTGTGCCTGTGAAATCGTGGACAAAGGTACAAGGAAGCCGCATGGCCCAACTTGGGGCAGCACAGCCCTGAAACGGGGCCTTGGATGTTTTGGCTCATTGGTATGCAGGTTGTGGGTACAGCAGGTGGGCCTCAAGGGGCTTCATCAACTGCAGGCTGGGGACCCCTGTGCTGTCTGGGTCCATGGGGCTGGAGTCACTCATGCCAGCAAGGGAGTTGCACCCCCTCTTGCGGTGATGGGGCCTGCTCTTTGTAGCTCCTGGAGGATGGGCCTCCTGACCCCTATCTGGTCCTTGGAGGCCTAGGTCCAGTCCTGGTCTGCAGGGGCTGGAGCCAAGGCCCCCTTCAGGATTGGGGGAAGGTAGCCCACAAGGGGAGGGAGGGTCAAGGACATTCCAGGTCACTTGCTCCACTGCTGACCAGCTGGAGAAGGAGTGACCTCTTCCCAATATGGCCGGGCTCCTTATGAGCCCGCTGGCTGGTTTGGACAGGCCTGCCCCTTCCAGACCAGGCTCACGCTGGAAAGGCCCAAGGAGCCAGTGTGGCCCGTCCAAGGCCCCAGGAGGCCTTGGAGCGCAGGTCTTGTCCTGGCCAAGCGCCATGGCAAGCAGTGTCCCAGTTGGGCCAGCAGCCCAGCTGCCTGTGCTCCACCCCTGGGGCAGGTCTCAAGCCCTGTGGCCTGGTCCTGGGGCCAGTCGGAGTCCCATGGCCCAAGTGGAGAGGCCACTGCCTTGGCCGCCGAATGGCCAAAGCTCCGCAGTGTGGTCAGTCGGAGTGCTTCCAGGGTGACGGAGATATTAAAAATGTTCCTGCTTGACGATGTCACTTCCAGCCATGACATAATTTCCAGGTTAATTGCATCACTTCCGGTGGGTCCTGACAGGTTGTCATTTTGAAAAGTGGGTCCCAGTGCAAAAAGGTTTGAGGACCACTGTCCTAGTAGGTGTTCTAACTCCCCAGGGCAGTGGTTCCTGGAACACAGCCCTAGTTAATGACTGCAATTTGTGAACATGATCATATTTCAAGTGTTCAGATGCTCAGGGCCACGTTTTAAGAGCTTTTGATATGCCGTGTCTGAGGAATTTTTATAAAAGCCCTGTAAGGTCAGACCCAGCCAGTGTGATAATCACAGCATTAAATGTTGTGGGGAGGGGAAGGTTGTGACTGAGAGCACAATCGTAACTTGCACTGGAAGAGGCAGGCCAAGTTGCCTGTACTGAATCCAGCGTAAGGTAGGACCAGGCTGGTGTGCAACTTGGAGAAAGGAGATTTTCCCCCTTACGTCTGTGTCTTGCGCCAGCCAGCCTTATGCGGCTACTTGGATCTGTGCCTGCACTTTTGCGAGCACAAATCTGATTGGCCCGTGTACATAATGCTGGTCAGGCTGGGGGTTAGGATCCAGCCTGTGCTGCTGCACTTGGTCTCAGCCCCCCCCCCTCATGGGCCTGATCTGCCTCCTCCCTCCCAAAAGCACCCTGTTCTACCTCCATTCTGGCCTCCTGCCACCCTCTCCAGCTCCCTGTGCCTGCCAGCCTGGGCCACCACAGACTGATCTTCTCCAGGTGCGGGGGGTAGCCAGCTTGATGGCTTGTTCACGACACTCGGGAACTTATGCTGGCTCAGGTCAGTGTTAGGATTATGCTGCCTGTGAGTCAAAGATCAAATTACATATCCCAACAAAAGCCAAAGAAAGGCTTACAAGAGCATGTGGGGTGTGTGTGCAAGTGGGATCAGAGTAGCAGTGGGGCAAAATCCTAAAGCTCCCCACCTTCTCTCTCTCTCTCTCTCTCTCTCTCTCTCTCTCTCACACACACACACACACACACACACAGAGAGAGAGAGAGAGAGAGAGAGAGAGAGAGAGAGAGAGACCAACATTCTACTTACAAAATGTCCAGTTAAACAGTTAAGGGCTACATTATATGAGTTCATTCATTCAAATAGTATTTATATACCGCTTTTCAACCCAAAGTTCACAAAGTGGTTTACAGGCAAATAGTAATAATAAAGTTAAATGGCTCCCTGTCCCAAAGGGCTCACAATCTAAAAATATGCAGAACACCACCAGCAACAGCTACTAGAAAAGACACTGCGCAGGGGTGAAGAGGGACAATTATTCTCCCCCTGCTAAATATAAGAGGAGCACCACGTGAGAAGTGCCTCTTGCCCAATTAGCAGGGCAAGTTTATACAATGATGTGTACTGTGAAGATAGCAGATAGGGGGGGTTCCATATAATACCAGAATTTGGGGTGGCAATATGATGTTATCAGCACATTAATAACCACGCTGGCCACCCTGTGATGCAGCAGTGCTGAAGTGGCCACCATCATGGTACCCAGCATGGGAAACAAGGCTGCTGGAAATCTTCCTGGGCACATTTGTCTCCTTGCTCCAGGGAAAGCCGCAGCAGCTGCTATGGGGCTACTTATTTCAGGAGTTTCAATGGTGATGAGGCACAGCTGGCTCCAGATCTTAATGCTACCCAATGGTTAGTTTTCTGTCTTCAGAGTCATCCAGAATTGGTACTGGCTTCCAAGTCACAGATACAGTGCTGCTTTTTCTGCATACATTCTGCTATTATATGTTCCGCCCACATTAGGAGACATGACATAATGACTCAGGTGTAGAAAGCATGCTTTAAAGTGCAGAATGGCAGACTGGAGTCAGCAAAGATCTCCTCTTTGCTCAAAGTAGCTCTTACATTGCGCCACATTGGAACAATGGTTGAAAAACAACTCTTCATGAATCATTTCCTGAAATACTTTTTCCTCCCACCACTGTCCATCCTTTAACTGCTTTTCGCTAACTTGACCATTATAGCATTTGAAAAAATTACCTTTTTAATAGTGCAATTGCACTCCAGTGTACACTTCCAATCCCAACTTAAGATGATGGTACTGACCTTTAAGGCCCTTCATGACTTAGGCCCAGCCTACCTAAAGGGCCGCCTTCTCCCATACATACCTGTTCACCCTCTCACATCATCTAAAGGGGCTCTCCTTGTCCCAAGTTAAAGTGCCCCCCTCTGTCCCAAGTTAAACTGATGGCAACTCGGGGATTGTAGTGGCTCCACAAATATGGAATTCCCTACTAGAAGAACTAAGAACTAAACATTCCCTCATGGTCTATCGGTAGGTATGGATCTTACCTATTTAGGTATAGGTATGGATCATACCTATTTAGTCTGGCCTTTGGATGACCATGTGGCTGTCTGCCCTCTGTTCCTCTGGTATATTGTCATAGTCTGTTTCATTCCCACCCTCCAATAAAATTTCATTTTTCCCACCCTCCAATACGTCCTGATATGGAGAATTGGGTCTAGCTTTCATTCCTGTTCACTCTCGGTGTTCCTGTTAATGTTTAATTGGTTGTTGTTGTTTTAACATGTTGTTTTAATGTGTTTTACTTACTATGTTTTACTTATTATGGTTACATTGTATCTTGTTTTGTTATGTGTAAGCCGCTTTGGGCATTTGCTTTGGCATAGGAAAGGTGGGGTATAAATTCTTTAAACAAACACACACACACACACACACACACACACACACACACACACACACACA
>JAJKFI010000047.1:6095993-6117355 GCA_029204185.1 Lerista edwardsae
CACACACACACACACACACACACACACACACACACACACACACACACGCACACGCACACGCACACGCACACACACACACACACACTTTAATTTTGGAACAACCATCAGCAGAAAAATATTATAGCACTAACTGAAAAAAAAACAATTTTAAAATGAACACTCTGAAAATGGCACTTGATGCCCACCCGAATATGATGATGATGGAGATGTGCCCAAGTACAGGAGTGAAGAAAGATAGTAATAGGAGTCAATTGCCCAAAACATCATTGCAAGTGTGAAAACCCCTCCTCTACCAACCAGAACATACTGTAAGCAGTAAGGCTTGAAGAAATTGTGCTGCTGTTCCATCCTTTCCCAAAAAATAAGTAAGAGCACAATCCTATTGGGCAATAACGCTGGCAGACTGAATGTTCTGCCGGCAATGACCGCCTTACAGCTGTTGCAAAAACGCCTCCAACGGCATGCAAAGCCACGTGCTGCTGGAGTGCAGGCAGAGAGGCCACAGCAGCCTTACGTGTGGTGACTGCACTGGACTAGCCCACTGACCTAGGTACGTTAGCGGTGGAGGTGAGGGCAGAATGGGGAGGTGATAGGGATAAAGGATGATGGATTGGATCTAAGGGCGCAATCCTATACCGGTGTTGCACCAGCACTGCACTCTTACTCTGGTTCAGTGCTGTTGCAAACATGCCGTCAGGCGCATCTGTGCTAGTGAGCCGGGCACTGGACCAGTGCAAGCAGCAGCGCCAGGGCTTGGGCGCTGCTGCACCCATCAGGGGCACCGGTCGTGCACTGGTCGAGCGCTGGCTGTGCTCGATCGGAGCAGGACCTTGCCAGGGGCGTGCCAGAGGCGTGCCGTGGGAGTAATGGGGCGGCGACGGGGGCGGCGACAGACAATGGCCATTGCGCCGTATCCTAAGCCCCGACCCCAGCTTCAGCAGCCCTGATTCGGGCTGCTGCTGTGCATGTTGACCTGCGCCTGCAACTCAGCAGGCGCAGATCCAAGCAGCCCAATAGGGCTGACTGGGGTTTACCTGGGGGCAAGGGGAAAACCTCCCCTTGCCCTGCACTGTGCTGCTGCCGCCTCCTAATGGCCTTAGGATGCAGACCTGCTGCACCGGCCTTAGTACGCTGGTGCAGCTTAGGATTGGGCTGTCCGAAGTCGTATGTTCAGAGACCAATGAATTCATGCCCCTTTCCTAGATCTGATCCCGCAAACTGGGTATGTACATGTAGACCTGCCCCAGCAATTTAGCTGGTGCAGTTCTGAGTAGACCCTTCTAAACTGTGGGGGCTTACCACTGAGTCAGGGAACAAATGTTCCCTTACCCAGAGAACACTTCTGGGACTACCCCGTAGTCCCAGCATGTAGGCTGCAGTGCGACCTGCAGGATGCATTGCGAGCTGTT
The DNA here is from genome assembly GCA_029204185.1 of Lerista edwardsae. Lineage (NCBI taxonomy): Eukaryota > Metazoa > Chordata > Lepidosauria > Squamata > Scincidae > Lerista > Lerista edwardsae. The sequence continues at coordinate 6,097,403 of JAJKFI010000047.1, forward strand.
TTGGCTGTTTGTATTGGTGGGAGGGGGAAGCATTAGATTGGGCTGAGGCAGTCTGTTATCAAAGAAGGGATGACTAAAGCGGGAATGACAATGCCTTGACCATATCACACTGATGCCCTGTAAAAAGTGAGGGAATGGAGAGAGTGGCAATTCCAGAAAAAATGTGTACTCTGGGAGCAGCCCGTGATCGCAAAAATGAACCTTGAATTGCAGAGGCAGCATGTGCTGAGAATTAGATGCCGGGGGACAAACAACAAGGTGGGGCTATTGCCGCATGCCCTGCTTGTGAGTTTTGCAAAGGTATCTGGTTGGCCGCTGTTGAAAACCAGGTGCTGCGCCGATAGATCTTTAAGATCCAACAGGACTCTTCTTAGGTGCTTATGTCTAATGCCATTTAAGGCAGCGTCTCTCAGCATTTGCCCCCAGCTGTACCACTTTGCATGATCTACCTACTGGAAATACCACAGGAAGAAACTGGTGATTATGTCATTGCCAGTTACTTCCAAATTGCGAGGCCAGATGCAGTGCGACAAACACTGCAAAGAGGCTCAGGACTGATGGTAGGGATTTTTGGAGCGTGCGAAAAGCACACTCTGGAGCTCTGTCAGCCAAGCTGAGTCAAGCCTCCTACTGCAGTTTGTTGCATTGCTGATCTCAGTGGTGGGGGTCTGGGGGTCCCACACATATCACCGGGCAGCACCTCAGGTACTACTGGTGGCAGAAGAAACACCGATAATCTGTGGCCTCGGTGAGATCTGAGCCTCAGCACTTCTTAGCGAACTCCCCGATGGCAGTTTGGATTGCTTTTCAGATTAAGGTTCTATAGAAATCATCGCATTCGCCATTCCCAGGAAACAGAGGAACATTCCAAGGAGGAACTGATGCCATCAGGCAGCAATTTACTGCCCTTTTGCCCAGACTAGCCCAGTAGGTTATAGACTGAACCGTTTTCAATAGTTTTGGCACCCGTTCAGGCTCAGCCCCTGACATGCCCCGCTCTGAGTAAGGGAGCGAAACAAAATCCAAGGGGTCACCTGAAACCGGCATGTTGCAGGTAAAAAAGAAGGAGAGAACTTAACTTTCTCTCCCTCCTCCTCTCCACCATGTCATTTCTAAGCCCAGAGGCATCCAACGGCACAGGCACACAGGTGTGCTTCTTGCCTCCTCCAAGAGGGGATCAAGGAATCGCTGATGGGGAAGGTATGTGTGAGCGAGACACGCAAGTGACATGCTCACTCTCTCGCTCGCTCTCATGCGCACACTCACGCTCTACAAACCCATAGCTGCCAGCCTTCCTTCTCATGTTTCCTGCTGCTCCGAGTCTGGAGGAGGGTGGGTCAGGTTTAAACATGAGGAATCTTCTGTGAGTATTAGCCCCTAGGGGGACCAAGTAGGATTCTTTCAGGACAGACAACAACATGTCCCAAGAAATAATAATGCCTGGTGGTGCTCAACTTTGAACTCTTAGGTGTAACTAAAACCCAAGGGTGTGTCTTTAGGAATGCGCAAGGATGTGATAGCAGAATCTGCTCATTATACAATTGGGCGTCTACCCCGCTCCATTTGGGAGAATCAAAGTGGGCAACCTGGCATCATTAAAGTAAAACACAGGCACAAGGCTAGTTACTGAATGTCCGCCCAAAGCCAAATGCTGGCTAGCGGTGGATAGTGCCAGAGAGACGCATAAGAAACGCTTTTTCAGATCAAAGGGTCTTTCTAGAACATGATTTGCTTCACCTCGAGCACTGACCAGTCAGACCTCCAAGAATGTTCACAAGCTGGTACACAAAAATATATATTGTTTCAGAATTTTCCAAATTTCTACTGTCAGTTAAACCTGGAAGCTCACCACTCTTGCACCTGAACATGTTTACTTGTCTAATAGAACAGTGGAAGAATCAGTCATCTCACTGGTGAGAGACAACCCCAGAGCAGGGATTTATACAGATAGGCAACAGGCAGTCCCTTCAGCGTCCAGATATGTTGTATCTCTGCACTGGGAGTGCGTGAATGATCCCATCACGCCCCATGCATGGACAGGGCAGACAACTCACTGTGGCAGAATCAGAGAATGCCTGGAAGGAGGAGTGAATCAGAGGAGTAAATCAGGCAGAGACGCAGTAGTAGCATTCTCTTCCTTGGGTGTTTTAGATTCCCAGGAACTGTTAGTACTACCATTTAATAGTAGTCAGCAAAAGTAAGGTGGTGGTTTTTTGTTTGTTTGTTTTGCATTGTGAAATAGACATGCAAGAGTAAAGGGGGGATTGGCTTAGTGGCAGTATTTTTTTAAAAAATAGAGGTTCATAGTAGTTAGCAAACCAAGCATGAGTTGTCATCAGTGGTGGGGCACAAACACCTCAGAATGCCATCTCTAGATTGGTACCCATCGGTCCAATCGCTTCCAAGATTCAAAAGCACTTCACTTGGGATACTGATCTTCTCTAGACACTTCTAAAATAAGGGTTTACAGGGTAATACACAATGAGTGGTGGTAAAACCTCTGGCAGGGTGGGTCTACCTCAGCATTTTTCAACCGATGGTACTTGAGATGTTCTTCAGAGGTGCATGTAGATCCAAGGGGAAACCCACTGCCAAGCAGCAAAACCATCATGCTGCAAACTGTGTCAGGAGGTTTGGCTTGGCAGGCATACCTCCAGCATTTGGTTTTTGCATGCTTGAAAAACTCCACCATATTGCCCTTAGCCTCTTAAAACTGCCTGCAGTGTTGTGTCTGGCCTCCCAACCTGGAGATAACTGGTAATGCCATCATCGCCAATTACTTCCGGTGGTAATTAATTACCCCATGAAAAGGGGGGGGGGATAAAGGTTAAAAACACACTGGTCTACTCCAATGTCACAGAGATCAGGCAGATGAATCATTGGCTGAGATACTCTGATCTCATAGAAGGGCAGGGCAGGCAGGCAGGCAGGAACCTGAGGAGTGCTAAAAGTGGCTGATGAACCTGCAAGTAGCCCAGCGAGTAGGAGCAAATGGGTCAGAGGAATTCAGGAAGAAGGAAAGGGGAGAGGCCAGGGGGGACAGGCCTGAGGACGGAAGAAAACTGGAGGAAAGATTGGGCAGAAAGGAGACATGCACAGTGCCGGAATCACCAGAGGTCAAGAAAGACAATGTTCACATATTTGTTTGACACAACTAGACAAATCTTTGACTGCAGGCCTTTAGATTCTTTCACGGATGCTTTTGATTGAGTTTGGAGAGCCAAGGCACACTCTTTTCTTCTTTAAAATTGGAGGTGAGCTTCACCTGTATGCCTCTCAAAGTGTTATAAGCGGAAGAACTACCCTACCCATGCAGTAGCCCACCCTCTGTGTTTCTGGGCCTATCACTGTCATGAAGCAAGCCCAGAATGGTGACTCATGCAGAGATGCAAGAGGCAGCCTCCTCTGAGTGCAGGTAATGGTGCTGGTGCCTATGCATTGGAAATGACTGAATCATTCAGGCATAAAGACAATAGAATAGAATTACCCTCTTCCAGTGAAAGCTGACTTGGAAGGCCACAGAAGTAAATCATACAGCTATGCAACAGGCAACCTTCTCCATGGCTGGGTACTGGAGCCTCCAAATATTTCATGAATGTTCTCTCTCATGGCACATGAGCAGGTCTCTTGCAGACCCACTAATATTTCTCAGCACACAGCTTGGGGAAAAAAATTGCTGTCTCGAGAACAGACACCCTGTCTTATCTTGGAATATTAGAAATAGACCAAAATCCTATAGAGACTATGCAATTGACTTTGGAGGTTTGCAAAAACAGATCAAGGCAGTGTTTGCTGGAAATGTGGTAAGTACTATTCCTTTCAGAGAGGACCTTCCTGTAGACCGAAGAAACCCCTTGATGAACATCTTGCTCCTAGAGGTGACCCATTCATCTCTATCACCTCTCCTCAACTCCTCCTGTTACCCACCCAAAGCAGCTGCATTGAACACTCATTTTTGTTCTTCAGGGGCACTTTCTTTCTCTCTCCTCCTCTTCCTCCCCCCACTGCCCTTTTGGTTGCTTGTCAGTTTGAATTACAGACCACTGTCATCCTTTCCACCCAGCTTAAAATACTTGTGGTTTCGTAATGTGTCAGAAGACTTACATAAGGAGAGGGCTTTGCCCAGACGATTGAGGATGTCAGGGAAGGAATGCATCAGTCCTTGGGGCAGTTCTTTATTAGATTTAGAATGGCCTATCGGAGAGCAGACAAGAACTTCTAAAATCAAGAGTTAGCAACTTGGCTGAGAGGTCGCTTCCCTGGAAGAAGGAGAATTAGAAACGCGTTGTTGTGCACAGACAATAAGAGTTGGGGCATGTCAATGGGAGCATGTTGTGATAGTGTACATGCAGGGTTGTGTAGTGGTTTGGGAGTTGGACTTAGACCTGGAAGATCCAGGTTCAAATCCCCGCTCAGCCATGAAGCTTCCTGGGTGACCTTGGGCCAGTCACTACCTCTCAGCCTCACCTACCTCACAGGGTTGTTGTGAGGACAAAAGTACACTATCCTCAGCTCCTTGGAGGAAGGGCAGTATAAAAATGTGAAAAATAAATAAACAAATAGTGTTCACAGCCAAAGTGTTTTTGAGTGTTGGCTGTTGGGACAAACAACAAGGGATCCTGCAGTGCCACCACCAGCAGCAGCGAGGTACTTCGAAGAAGCCCACCATTGTGTCCTATTGGTGGGCTTCTTCGAAGTACCTCGCCGGTTGATGTTGGAAACAATATGCTGGGTTAGATGGACCCTTTGACCCATCCAGAAATGTATTTATATTCGTCCAGGAAATGCCCTGAGATACATCCTTATTGCCCCAGAACTGTTTGCCTGCAAGGGTCTTGACCTGAGTGTGGAAACACGATACTGGAACAGACAGGTGGTGCCAAATGTGACGAGCCAAGGTGATAACCAAGCAGAGGTCAACTAGTCCGAGGTCTTCAATGGATGAGTTGGACCCCAAAATGAGTCACAACTCGACCTCAAATGGGTTCTGCCGTTGTTGCTGCACCATCTTGTTTTGAAGCTCAAGCCCAGGACAGTACCAGACAGGACAGGACAGTAGCCAGAGCCAGGGGTCCTAGATGAGGTGAATTCCTCAGATGTTGGCTTTGGAGTGGCAGCTTTACCAAGGCCCCCAGTCTTCAGGAGAAATCATCAGTCTAGGACCCCTTTGCCTTTCAGTGCCCTGCTGTGGCACTCTCTTGGCTCTCTGCTCTGCTTTACCTTGTTCTCTCTCCCTCCACCTTTCAAAACTTGAGTGCGAGCTGGTTCCACACCACCCTCCTCTCCCAAGGAAAGAAAAGAAGGGGCAGAACAACACAGCAGGGCATGCTGATTGGCTACTCCCAATTGGGAAGAGAAGGAAGAAGAACCATGGTGATGTGACTACTCACTTGCCCACCCTCCTCACATGTAGCTCTTGAAGGTGGGTCCCTTGCTGCGAGGTAGGATGTGGGGCTTGACAAATTGAAGACCACTGAATGAATCTATTCTTGCACTGCATGCAAAGTTACATTGTATCTCAGTGGGTGTTTTTTTTTTTTTTAACAAAAAGATAGGCTCAATTTGGATATCATGCAAACCATGATGGAAAGGGGGAGTTGTGCTTTGGTGTGATGTGGTCTCTCACTTCAACAACATGTGACCAGACAGCAATAGAAGGGGAACCATGGTTTGAAGTGAATTTGTAAATGGTGGTTTGTGCTGACTTTGGTTTGATATGATTCGCTGAATCAATCAATCAATCAATCACTAGTATTTATATACCGCTTTTCAACACAAGTTCACAAAGCGGTTTACAGGCAAATAATAACATTCAAGCCAAATGGCTCCCTGTCCCAAAAGGGCTCACAATCTAAAAGAATGGAGAACTAAGAATGGATTGTAATTAACAATCCTTAATTACAACAATCACTCCAGAGATGACTACACTTTAGAAGCACCAGTGAATTTTAGAAGCAGAGTGCTGAGAGGACAGAAAACAAAGCTAGAGAAGTAGTTTTGAATCATGGTTTACTTATTACCAGAAGCTCACACCATGGTTTGGGTCTTAAACTGGTCAGTGCAAATCATGGTTTGATGTGGTCTGAAGTGACCCATAGTCTTCCCAAGGAACCTCTTTCTTCTTAGCTCTACAGAGCCAAACCTTACACAGCGTTTTAATCTCTTGCCTTCCAGCCAACCTTAATCTTTGCCATTTCTTTGCAGGACTGAGGGGACACCAACTCTTACTGGAACCATGGCAAGGTTGCTGGTCTTCTTTGGAAAGAGTGGGAGCAAAAGCAGTACAGTATCACTGGAAAAGTTGTAAATGTGAGTCAAAAATGACTGCAGACAGGAGTCTTAGAGACACTAAGCCTCTTGGACAGTCTTCTGTGATGACTCCTTGTCAGGTCCATGACCTCATGGCACCTGAGGCAGCATGACAGATGTTGCATCCCCCTTAGCTGGTGATGGGCTAGTTTCTGCTCCTCCAACAGACCACTGCTATCCTCTCTTCCACATTTCTGCTCTGTCCCCCTCTTGCTTTTCCAATTCAGGGAGTGAGAGGAGGGGGATCAGTGAAGGCAGGTGGGCCGACAGAGGTAGGAATTCCCTGCCAATCTGCTGCCTGTGGTGACTGTTTCAGTAGGCCTCATGGGTGGGCCATCCCTGTTCCTTGTCAAAACAAAAGCAGCCATCTTGGAGAGTACAAGGACGATGAAATCTCAACAAGAGCCAGCAGGCCTCATGAACAGATCTTTTGTGGTTTGACCACAGAACACCCTTCATTTCATGAAACCCTCGCTGCCTTTGGCCTAGGTAGGGTGCCTGCCTGGAAGTCGGTGAAGTGCCGTCCATTACAGATACATTTCCAACTACCCAACATAACAGACGAGGGTGGAGAAGGTAATTATGGCCTCCACCACGACTCTGCCTCACAGAGGAGGTCAAGCCTGGGGCGGTTGGAGACGCATTAAAGATTAAACAAGAGACTCAAAGAAAGGAATTGGAGGGGGGGGAGGGAAGGAGTTCCAGTAAACATGCTGAAGCGGTTCCAGAATGGGCCAGGCTTTGGCCTTGCCAAGTGGCTGTTCTCCTGCTTAGCTGCAGCCCCACACCTTAGATCGCTGAGCTGAACAGCATCTCGCCTGAGTCGCCTGCAGCTAAAATTCCACCGCCTGACCTCACAGGCTTCTTCCACCATCAACATAGCAGCCAAGAGGTGGGGGGCAGCTGCACTGAAGAAGGGAGGTCATGCAGAAGTGCAAACCTCTAAGCCTGCACCCTCCCTGGGCCTCCCAAGAGGATACGAACTACAGGCTCAGTTGTCATATAGCCATATTTTCTGTATAAGCCCATTTCAGCAATATACGTAGCATGTTTCTGCCAACGCTTCCTGCCTTGTCTTATCATAGTGCTGGTTGACATCCAACAGAAGTGATGGGAGAAGCTGCACCAAGAGGAATTCTTGCTTCCATGCTCAGTCATAAAGGTATAGGAATCCACTCAGGGTTTGCACTTGGCAATTCTTGTCTGTGCACACAGTGTCTGCCCCACTTGGTATAGTAAGCTAAAGGTTTCCCCAACTGCATGGTCTAGTCATGACTGACTGTAGGGGGTGGTGCTCATCTCCGTTTCAAAGCCTGTAGAGCTGGCGTATTGTCCAAGGACAAGCTTCTGTGGTCATGTGGCCAGCATGACTCTATGCCGTAGCGCACGGAACGCCGTTCCCTTCCCACCGAAGTGGTCCCTATTTATCTACTTGCATTTAGGTGCTTTCGAACTGCTAGGTTGGCAGGAGCTAGGACAAGCAACGGGAGCTCACTCCGTCACGCAGTCTTGAACTCCCAATCTTCTGGTTGGAAAACCCAGCAACAGCGAATTAACCCGCTGCGCCACCACGTCCCTTACTTGGTATAGTGGGGAGCACCTAATAATACTTAGCATTTATATGACACTTTAGAATGCTCAACAGTGCTTCACATTCATTAGTCTTGCTGCAATCCATATAATAACCCCGAAAAAGAGTTCATCTGACTATTCACTGTACTAGAAAGGCTGAAACTGAGAGTTAGGCTGGAGTTAGGCTGGCACAGTTAGGCCAGCAAAGTTTGGCCAGCACAAGGGCCACTGTAAAGTGCATTTGGACCACTCTCTGAGTCAGGGAGGATGGCGCACGTCTGTGTGCTGGCCTCTGACTCCGAGAGTGGTCCAAACATACTTTACGGTGGCCCTTGTGCTGGCTAAACTTTGCTGGCCTAACTGTGTTGGCCTAACTCCAGGTTAGGATTGCACTCTGAGAGATCATGACCAACCAGGAATTGAACCAGGGACTCTCATCTGAATGTGTAGCTCAGTCCCGTAGCCACTACGCTGCCCTTGTTAAAAACAGCTCTCTCTCTCTCTCTCTCTCTCTCTCTCTCGTGTGTGTGTGTGTGTGTGTGTGTGTGTGTGTGATGGTGGCAGTTTTTAAATATATCTGCTGGTGCAGCCAAGTATGAAATAAATGCCAAAAGGAAACCAAAATGATAAAACGGATAAATCTTGGTCAATGAGTAACGTTTTTCATGCATCAATGCGAAATACACAATTCATCGGCAAAAGCAGCACAGGCTGGCCAAGTGACTTTCACTGGAAGGGCTGGAGTTGGCTTATCCAATTAGTAAAATGCTCAGGAGAATCGGGTTTAAGGCAGGGACACCTACATTTGATGGAAAATGCGGCCAGGCTCATCAGTATGTTCATAACTGTTCTACCGAAAGGGATGGTTGAATTCTGGGCTGAACCATTTGGACTACATGTGGGGGATTGATTTTTGAATAAGGAAAACCTTCCATATGCTGAAAACCAGCAGACCAGCGAGAAAGGTTTATTGTAGTCACCCTTTTCCTGTTTACTGCATGCATGGACCATTTTTCAAGTGGGCAACTGTTCAAAACTTCAGTGGTACTTTGGGCTGCAGTAGTACAGCCCAGAATTCTACCACCTTGGACTGCCACCTCATTCTGCCCAATGCAGCCCTCTAAATGCAACAGATTGGGTATTCAGGCATCATAATGCAGGTGGTGGTGGGGACATAACTGTTTTGAATGTTCTCCCGTATTTTTTAAGTTAAACTGAGTGGAAAAATAGCATAACAGAGAGACAGTTAGGCCACTAGGACCTTTCTCCCTGACATGCTGATTTTATATTTGCAAGGAGTTGTTTTTTTAAAATGTTTTTTTTTAATTCAGAGTGTTACCTTCAACCTGTAGTGGTACAGTTTGTTCTACCACATGGGCCTGTTAGATGTGTAGAATGTAATGTGGATCTCATTGTGTGGTAACATTTGAGAGGCTGCATCGCCCATTTCTTCAATAATCAAGATATCTTTTTCCACCTTGCTGTTCAAGGATGTTTTTCAACATGCTTTTTTTTCCTTCTGCCACCATATTTTTTTAGCTGCTAGGTACAAAAATTTGCCTTGCTCTTCCCCCTGCCAGTTCTCTTCAACCCCCCTTGGGAAACGTAACAAATTTGACAAGTTGGTCTACTGAGGTATATGGTACTCTGTGTGTGTGTGTGTGTGTGTGTGTGTGTGTCCGTCTGCACCTCTTCACCTCCCTGAAGCAGGAAACATCTTACAAAAAAGGGGGGGGATACCTGTAAAGGCTGCCCTATTCTACTTCTGACACTGAAATGAGCAGCTGAATCTAATGGGTGGGCTGGTGATTAGAAAAGGTCTTGGTATGGTCAGCTTCAGCCATTAGCGCAAGGTCAAAGGTCTCTACAAACATTTAGCATCCATTAAAATCTAAAAACTTCAGTGTATGTGTGTGCGTGCGTGCATGTTGTGAGTTTGCCTATAGCTTCAGGCTACTCGCTGACACTAAGACACTGTTGTTGGATGAGCATATTGCACCATCAGATATACAGGAGTGTCTGGCTCTTAAGGGGTCATCAGCAATATGCTCAAATCAACAGAACCACCCAGGCTACAGGATAGCAGGAAAACAATCACTGGAACAATTGCCCCCTGGCATCTGGAATGGCCTTCTAGAAACACCTACATCATTCCGCCTCTCTCAGTTCCCTCAAACCCCAGCTCAAAATTTATCTGTGTTGTATTTCTTTGGCTTCATTCTTTAGCCTGCACCCCAAAGTTATGGGGATTTCTAACAGACCAGGAAAAACAAAACAAAAAAGGCCGGGCTTGCTGTTTTTAACACCAAAAATGGGCAGGAGTTCTTCTGTACTAGAGAACCTTCGATGCTGCTGAGGCATTGCTTTTTGTAATTAGCTGGAAGTGGAAATTGCAGTAAAAGAGAAGTTCCACACCATACTTAATATGTATATTGCTATATAAATAATCTGTGCTCTCTCTGCCAATGTGCTCTCCCTGCTGGCCAATGTTTTGTGCACTTGTAAGTGCCATCCAGCAAAAAGCCTTGCAACTGTTCATTAAAAGTTTCCTGCTTAGAGGTCCTGCCCATCTTACTCTTTCATATTGATCGTGGTCCGGGGACTAGTGATGAGCTGGCTCTGGTCTCTCGAATAGCCTCTCTTAATTTCCCCTTGGTAAATTTTTGTTTCTGCAAGGTGGCAGAGATGTAGCTTTCATTGCAGGTTTCCTTGTATTTTTTTTTTCCTTTTCATTTCTGTAGCAAATAAGAACAGGTTTGCTATTAAAAATAAAGAAGAAATTAGTAATGTAGGCTTTCCTTGTCCAAGAAGAAAAATTGACAGTGGGACAATTAAGAGAGACTGTTCGGAACTAATCTACTACGCTTGGTAAATAGAAAGCAATAAAATGGGAAGGACTTGAAAACAGAAAACTTTTAATTGAAGGCACCCTGACAAACCTCAATAGTGTTTTGCCTGTTTCTGCTGGACAGACTGGTGATGCAATTGTTTTATTGCAAGAACCTTGCCATCAAATCAAATCAAATCAAATTAAAAATCAAATTAAATTAAAATTAAATCAAATCAAATTAAAAAAAACAAAAAACAAAAACAAACAAACCCCAGGCTGACAACACAGCAGACTGCAACAGTTTGACAATGCAGATTCTCAGTTGAAAGTGAGCAATTCTGCAACAGTATGCATGGCAATTTTAGAATGGAAGCAACAATATGGAAAGCAATACACAATACGGAAGAATATAAGAAAAGGTTTTCAAAGGATCAAAGGTTCATCTAACCCGGCATCTTGTTTCCCACAAGGGCCCCCTGGATTCCTGCAGAACATTCACAAGCAGGAAAGGCATACCTTTCTCCTGCCATTGCTCCCCCACAACCTGTATTCAGAGGCATACTGCCACTGAACCCAGAGGTAGCACATAGCCTTCATGACTAGTAGCCATTGAGAGATCTGTCCTCCACAAATTTGATCCATCCCCTTTCAAAGCCATCCAAGCTTGTGGCCAGCAAATTTTGTGGCAACAGATCCCACAGACTAATTATGCAATGTTAAGAGATACTTCCTTTTGTCTATGCTAAAGCTGCCCCAGAGTTTCATGGGATGAACCCAAGTTCTATATTAAGACAGAGGGAGAATAACTCACAACAAAGATTTTCATGACAGGGTCTAGCTGAAAAGTTAGCAACCCCATATCCAATTGAAATAAAGTCCATCTAACTGCAGCTATACTTTCTTATCATTTCTTTTCATCCCTCTGTTATTTATTATGCTAACTGGGCAAGAGGCACTTTTTCAAGTGGTGTTTCTCTTATATTTAGCAGGGGGAGAGCAATTGGCCCCATTCACCCCTGCGCAGTGTCTTTTCTAGTGGCTGTTGCTGGTGGTGGTCTGCATTTTTTTAGATTGTGAGCCCCTTTGGGACAGGGAGCCATTTAATTTTATTATTATTACTATTTGCCTGTAAACCGCTTTGTGAACTTCATGTTGAAAAGCGGTATATAAGTACCTGTTGGTTGATTGATTGATTGATTGATTGATTATGTTATTATGTTAAACGCCATGTACGCTGATGGGACTTTGTCAATAAATGAAACCACAGCACTAATTGTCAATGGCAGTTGGCCACTGTGGTCCAGTGGAGAGTTTAGATCCTAGGAGTAGAATTTTCATCCCTATTTATACATTCCATTAGGCTGCCTTGGGTATCAATCCCAAATAAAAAAACAGAGAGCAAGCAGTCTCAAGTCGGCCCATGACTTTTAAACTTTGTTTCAAGCATGAATTCCCTCCTTCCGTTTCATGACTTCATTATTGCAATGAAGTTGTCGGTAAGGTTGTCAACTTATTTTTGTTTACAGACACTTCTCCTGTGCCCTTAAAAACAGGCTGATGGTAGACCTACATCTTTTGTGTAAATCCAAAAACTCCACTTTATGGGGGAGATCAATGTAGGAGGAGAGGAACTTCTGAAGCTACATAAGTACTCGCAGCGTGGGAAGGAGCAATTTTGGTAGGAAAACAACACAGGAAAAAAGAGTTAAGAAGCCTCTCCACCCCTATCCTCAGGCTAGTCTTCCATTTCCACTGGTAGCCTAGTGGCTGCAATTTGTAAAACAAAACAAAGACGACTGTAAAAATAATCATGAAATGACACATAACATGTAGTTCCGCTCTGACATGCAGAAATTAAGCTGGCAAAGTGTTTTCTATCATCTTCTCAGCTCCAGGCCCGGAGAAGCTTTGCTTGCTCAATTGTGTTGGGCTAAAGACACTGGAGCAGTTCAGGACAAAAACAAGTGGCAATCTAAGTGCCAGTGAAGGGCTCCCAGAAGTCTCAGGTGGCCCAGAAAATGCCAGCCTGCCTCCTTGTTGGACTGGGTCTCTAGCAACACAGTGCAAATACCATGAGGTGTGGACTGATGGTTGAGCTGCTGGTACTGCCTGAAGCTAAGCAGGAGAATCTGTGGCATGTTCTTGGATGGGAGACAGATGCCTGGCTGTGACAAGCTGCAGTACCCGTGGTGGCATAACAGAGTCGCTGTGGAGCTGATTACTCACCGCAAGTGAGAGTTGCAGGGGAGTGGGTGAGAAGGCCAGCTGGCAAAGAACAGAATACGACCTTGAGGACCTGTCCAGGCTTGACTTGTGATTGCCTGCTGAGGCTTGATGGCATGCAGCCAAAGGAGAGAACCACTGAGAGTGGAATTCTAAACTGGAGTTAGGCCGTCATAAACTAAGCCAGCAAAGTTTGGCCAGCACAAGGGCTACCATAAAGCGTTTTTGGACTACTCTCGGAGTCAGGGAGGATGGCTCATGTAAAGGCTACATCTAGGACTGAGGATTTTGCAGATCACAAGAATACTGTATATTTGTAAAAACCCCGTTGAAAAAATGGTGGTTTAGGCTAGCCTGCTCATGTTAGCCGCCTTGGGCATTTGCTTCGGCATGGGAAAGGCAGGGTAGAAATTCTTCTAAATAAATAAATAAATAAATAAATAAATAAATAAATAAATAAATGAGAGCTTCCTATTCCAATGCAGCAAATAACAGAGGATCAGACTAAGGATTCAAGTGGTGGCCAAAATGATGGACACCTTTTGAAAATTTCATGTTTTGCAACTTTGCAGGCTTATACTTCACTAAATGCAAATGTTTATATCTCAATGGAGACTTTTATACTGAATTCAATACACAAAACAGAATTCAAATTTTTGCAGTACAAACATAGCTATGCCGCAAATACTGCAATCCTGATAAACCCACACTACTATCAGTATTTAGTAAGGCAGCCTCTATTGCTTAAAACAGCAGCACAGGGATGTCTCATTGAGCCACAAAGTGTTTGAAACTCTGCCCTCACTATTACGTGATGCCAGGAAGCAATCATAGCCTCAAATAAGTGCCTTTTATTTGAGGAATGTGGAATTGTGAAACATGAAACTTTCAAAAAGTGTTCGCAAATTTGGCCACCACTGTAGCCCAGCATCTCATAGTCGGCCACATTCCTCTAAGAGGCCAACAGGCAGGGCACGAAGGAAAAAACTGTTCCCTGCTGTTTGCCCTCTCACATCTGGGATTCAGAGAGATTCTGCCTCCTGACTTTCTAACCATTTTGCTATGATGGCTAAAAGCCATTGATGGACCTATTTTCCTCTGTGAATTTGCCTAACCTCCTTTTAAAGCCATTTAAGCCAGTGGCCATTTATTATTAAAAAATAATTATTAGCTGCATCTGTATTTACAGGAGTGATTTTTTTCCCATGAGTGATCCCATTCCAGTCTTACAATAACCACACAAGTGGGGATAGTGAGGGAGAGCATTTGGTCTGAGGTTACCTTGCGGGCATCACACCGGAGAAGACATTTGAACGAGTCTCCAAAGTGCAACATTGCATTGACTATGCCACAGGGTCAGATTGGACAATCCCTTTCGCGGATCTGACCCCAATTTGTGGTAGGCAGCAGGAGTGTTTTTCTCCACTCTGCCCAGGTGTCTCGTCTGACACCACCATTTGTGTTGGTAACCTTCAAATAGGATAAACACACATAAAATCCAATGCATCGAGTCCCAGAGTATGTTGTGACTATCCCAGATAATGACCAAGCAAACTGGGTCTATCTATTCTTTTGAGGGTACAATCCTAACCTGGAGTTAGGCCAGCACAAAGGACTCATGCCGGCCTAGGAGTGTCATAAAGTGTGCTTGCACCACTCTCGGAGGCAGGGAGGCAGGCACATGGGCATGTGCTGTCCTCCCTGACTCCAAAAGTGGTCTACATCATGGGCCAGCAAAAGTCCCTTGCGTTGGCTTAACTCCAGGTTCGGATTGTGCCCTGAGACTGTGCCCTCTTTGTTTACATTTCGGCGGGGGCTGAAGACCTTTTTATTCCAAAAAGCTTTTAACTGTTGACAGGCTGGCTGGCTGGCTGGTTTGTTTATTTTTATATATGATCCACTGGGTGTGTTGTTTTAAATTGTATCTGTTTTAATTTTGTTGTTTGTATCATTTTTTAACATTGTTTTTAACTGCTTTGTAATGTTAATTTTATATTTTATCTTTTTTATACTGTAATGCCGCCTTGAGCGCCTCTGGGCGAAAAGGCGGGGTAAAAATCAAATAAATAATAATAATAATAATAACAATGCACAGCTATGTATGTGGTAGCATAAGATATGGGACAAGTGCACTTGGTAGGCAAGGAGAAAAATCACTCTTGTATTCCCCCACCCTGAGTAAAAGTTGGAGCCTGGTAATGGTATTTGATCCAGCTCACACTGATACTTTCTTGCTCCAACTTGGTTCATCCACTCTAGCTCAACAGTAACCGTCCCAGAGTGAAGTCTAGTTATTCAGGACTCCTAGACACCTGAGAATTTCCTTTGTCTATCTGATTTTATGCTTGTCATTAAACTAGTCATTAGGTGGCTAAGGGAGGGGAGAGATCTGGGGCTTTCTGCCGAGTCTTGTTTAGTTTGTTCCTTCCACTGTTCCTTCTTGTCCTTTACAGGCTGACAAGGAATGCTGGGATTCAGGACTCTTGCACCCTGACAGAGCTGCAGAAAGCTGAGGCACTCTCAGATATGGGGCCAGGTGTATTGATATCCTTCCTAAACTGCAAGAAGCAGACCAGGGCCCATGAGAGGGAAGTGCAGGGGGTAACCTGTAGCTGGATCAAGGGTCAAAATGGGTGCTGAGGAGCCAAAGCAGAAGGCCTGGAAATTTCCTGAGATCTTACATTTTCTTATCTCACCTGGACTTGCGGCTTGTGCCAGATGCTACAGTGGTTGTGTGGTGGCTGCCGCCGCTGCAAGCCATAGGTACTGGGTGAAGGAATGCATACATGACAGTGTCAAATCTGGAAGGAAACTGGCCTGCTACAGGAGTTTTTTGGCTCATGGATCTGCTTACCATGAAGGATTGTATAGGAGCTTGGGGCACCGCTGCAGGACTACAGCTGCTGCAGAAGTCAGTTTTGGAACACACAGGACACTTTCCATTCTAGTGTGTGCCTAAATATGAAGGTGCTCATTTTCTGCAATGATTCTCTATACAGTATGTAAAAGATTTTAGAGAGACTTAGGGACGTGTTTTGATTTTCCGTATCTAGTTGCTGATGCTGTTTAGAGAGGCTTTGCACAGGGAAGCCTGGTAGACATGGACTCCAGCTGTCATAACCCTCCCTGCCCCCCTTCTGTACACCCCCCTTGCTGCCCTCCCCCCACTCTGTTTCGCAACAACAAGCCCTGCCTTGTGACACAACCCGGTCAGAAATTCCAGGTTTTTGGATGCATCCAACCTGGCAACTCTAGTCAAGCCATCATTTTCATCAGTGCCAGTCAAATGTCTTTCAGGGTGCAATACTAACCTGGTGTTAGGCCGGCGTAGTTAGGCCAGCAAAGTTTTGCTGGCACAAGAGACCCTGTAAAGTATGTTTAAACCACTCTTGGAGTCAGAGAGGCCAGCACACAAATGTGCGCCATCCTCCCTGACTCAGACAGTGGTCCAAATGTGCTTTATGGTGGCCCTGGTGCCGGCCAAACTTTGCTGGTCTAACTGTGCTGGCCTAATTTTAGGTTAGGATTGAACTCTCTGGGTCCAATCCTAACCAACTTTCCAGCACTGGGGTAAGGGTAATGCAGCGCCAAGGTGAGGGAACAAACATTCCCTTGCCTTGAGGAGGCCTCCGTGACTACTACTCCACAGAATGCAGTGCCATTGTGGCATTGGTACAGCTATGTCAGTGCGGGAACGTTGGTTAGGACTGTGCCCTCAGTGTCTTCAACAACAATAATAAAAGAGACCCAGACCATGCAAAAGCTGAACAAACCCTACCTAGCAAGGTTGTCCCTTTCCCCGTGTATTCAACACAGCTTGTATCTGAGTGCAGTTAAGGAGTTCAGATTTTTGTTTTTCCAGGGGCACCTCATATGGCAGATGTGTGGTAAGACAGGTCAGGTGAGGCGGGGGGGGAAAGCCTGTTTTGCACTAGATTGTTCCTCTCAGCCTGATTCTCAGAAGAATGGAGGCTGAGAGAAATGGATTGTACCATCAAAAATCCAAACGCATTGGGTGGAGCTGGAATCTCACAAGCTGCCTGTCACTTGAATAATTTTGTCGGAGGGGCCTCTAAGACTTGTCTTGTTTTCTTCCCTGCTTCTCTCCCCCCCCCCCACCGCCCTACTTCCCAGGGCTGCAAGGCATTTTCTGAGCTCTGGCTTGTGTAAGAGTGAATCCGTCAACCTTCGGACAGGTAGGCCCCATCGTGGCCCGAAGGGGCACCAACGAAGTGAGGAGCATCGATCCAATGCTTAACTGAAATTCCTCACTCCTTCACTTGTGCCCTCAGGCCCAGCATGCCTTCACTTTCAAAAAACACTATAAAATTATTGGTATTAAGAAGGCGCGCTCGTTTCCTAGTCATCTGAGGAATAGTTAGCAAGCAGATACATTTGTGAGCGTCTGGATCACATTCCAGAAGAGCCACTATGGACGGGTTGTGTTTCCCATTGTACAAACTCCCGGCAGAGGTTTCTCTTCTAAACAATGCTATATTTTAAAGCCTGTTTATGGCTTTGCATAATGCTTTGACTGTCTTAAACTGTGGAAAGCCACTGAAAGGAAGAAAGAAAAATCTCCTTAATTTCTGTATCGGCTTTGGGTTTGATTGCATAACCTTCTAGTATTTTTCAATCCAACCTGGCAACTCTTGTGTTCTTAGAGAAATCATACTTCATTTGCTGAAAGGGATGTATCAACCAGGGAAAGTTTCCCAAGCAGCAAAGCACACAGGAAAGGAAACCATGTTTTTCGCCTGCTTGGGGTGTTGAATTTGTGAAAGGGCGATGCGAGGGATTTATACCATGAACAGAAAGGAGGGTTGGCTCACCCTTGTGAAGGACCAGCAAGGAGCCCACCCTCAGCACTGCTGAATGCACAGGTATATCTGCAAATCAGTCAGACCACAGAAATGGTAACCTTTGCCCTCAACGTTAACAAGAGACCTGCTAATGTGCGATGCCTTTTCTGCAGGTAGGTGCTGCTGGCAAGGATCCCACACAGGAATGACCGGGGGAAACATCAGACAAGCCTTAAGTGGCTGTCTCCATCTCTTTCTATCCTGTTTACAATACAACAGCTTTTCCTCAAAACAAAACCCTCCTTTTTTAACCCCATCCCTGCTCCTGGCTGTTGTCAGGATTGGTGATCTGAGCCTATTTTTTGCCCATATCACTCTCTCCAACACCCCAGATTATGGGGGAAAAGAGTATGGGGGAAAGAGATGGTGCTCTACCTGGGGAGAGAGGAAGCAAACTTGTTCCATTTTTTAAAAATGAGAACAGAGCAGCAGTATCCATTAGTCTCCATCATCAGACAGGACTTGCTCTGAATGTTTGGAAAATCTGACGTAAGCAATCACCGATGAACTGGGTCACTTGATCATTGTTGTTCAGATTTCACAAATTCAGGTTCTCGGCTTTGCTAGATCTAACCAATACTGAAAGTTTTTGGAAAGAACACTATTCATAAAGACTCACAGCCTTGATTTCCATACTCCTTACTGCAACTCTATAAAGGCAGATCAGCATAATTATACCCTTAATGTGTGTGTGTGTGTGTGTGTGTGTGTGTGTGTGTGTGTGTTGGGGGGCATTTGCAGTTCAGACACAGCTGTTTGACTAAGGCCACTGACAGGGCATGCGTATGCATGTCAGTCCAGAAGTAAGCCCTTCTGAGTTCAATGGGACTTACTCCTGGGTAAGTCTGTATAGGATTGCACTGTTAATGTGCTTAAGGCACAACAGAAAAGGCACTTTGCCTGGCCACCTGCCTGACCTCAGAAGATGGACTACTTGCAGAAGGGCCTCTAACTTTTATCTTAATTGGCAGGCAGGTTCTTGTGGGAGAAGGCAGTGCTTGAGATCTTCCAGCCCCAGGCCATTTAAAGCTTTAAAGGTCAAAAGCAGAACTTTGAATTGTGTCTGAAAACAAACTGGAGGCCAGGAAAGATCTTCTCATGCTGGAGTAATATGTTCACAGCAGCCAGGATCACTTAACAATCTGGCCACCATATTCTGTGCCAGCTGAAATTGCTGAATGCTTTTCAAGAGCAACCAGCCTTGTGTACAACCCATGACGAGAATCGAGCCTGAATGTTACTTGAGCGTGGATATTTTTGGCCAGAGATTATGTCTTTCCAAGAAGGAGCATGTCAGGCACACCAAACCGCATTTTATTAAAGACACTACGGTGGGTCCACTTTATCTGCAGATTCAGAATCTGCGGATTTGACCCACCATGAGCTCCAAACTCATGGCTGGAGGATCCACCGAGGATTCACAGAATACCTCCTGAACCAGAAACTTCTGAGGCCTTTACAGAGGCAGATCTAAGGGAGGGCAAATCTCTAAGTTTTGCAAGAAGCCTTACCTTGCAGTGGAAATCACTCCTCTCCTGCACTGTTCTAGCCAATCCTCACAGGGAAAAGCAACATCTTGGCGTTGCTTACTGGCTACAGCAGCAAGGGAGAGGAGGGATTTACATGACGGGGTAAGGCTTCTTGCAACACTTAGAGATTTGCCCTTCCTTAGATCTGCCTCTGGGCCTTTAAAGGCAGTGTGTGGCCTCTACAGGCCTCAGAACAGCTCATAATGTGACTGGAACAAAATGCCTGGGCCTGGTGCGTCCAGAGGCTCGACTGGACTGCAACCCGCTAATTTAATTATTCACAGTTTTTGGTTAAGGGGTGCTTTGAGACTTCCCATCCCTGATAATAACATGTACGGGTTGGACCGTGGTATCTGGGGAGGTTCCATTCCCAGACGCCCTGTGTATACCAAAAACTGTATGCCCATCCGGAATAGGTTGAATACCATTTCCATGGTTGATAAGTCATTATCCAACAGCACCTCCATCTTGTTTGAGCTGAGCTTCAGTTTACTAACTTTCATCCAGGCCACTACTGACTTCGAGTACCTGTTTGGGGCATCTAAGAATGCACCTGGATTTGATGACAAGGGGGGAGAGAGAGAGAGAGAGAGAGAGAGAGAGAGAGAGAGAGAGAGAGAGAGAGAGA
>JAJKFI010000047.1:6118955-6162573 GCA_029204185.1 Lerista edwardsae
TGTGTGTGTGTGTGTGTGTGTGTGTGTGTGTGTGTGTGTGTGTGTGTATCAGTGGTGGGATTCAGGGGGTTCGCCCAGGTTCTATAGAACCGGTTGTTAAATGGCCGGGCCCCGCCCACTCACTTACCTTGGCTGGCTTCGGGGTTTTTTCCGTTCCGGCTATGACGTCATAGAACCGGTTGTTAATTTATTTGAATCCCACCACTGGTATGTATGTATGTATGTATGTATGGAGAGAGAGAGAGAGAGAGAGAGAGAGAGAGAGAGAGAGAGAGAGAGAGAGAGAGAGAGTTATTCTGTATATCCCGGGAGTCGGTTAATCAATGGGGAAATAAGTGCAGCACGTACATCCCTGTAATATATGCACCACAACGAGACGTGTTCTGTGGTTTCTATCTGCTCCATACCACAAGGGCAAAGGTGCTCTACCCATCTTTTTATACTGTCCCTCCCACACTGCTGAGGTGAGTACATTAAGACGGGCCAGGGTAAACGCCCTTCTCTGCTTGTGCAGCTCCAATTGCACAAGATAGGCTGTTACCTTGTATTTGCTATCCTCCCTAGGATAGAATTCTGGGGCACTGCTAAGGTCACTCTGTCTCTCTGTGTCTAGAATACACTGCTGAACAATGTTCTTTGCTTGTTCCAAGCCGATATTTAAAAGAGTAAGCATGGGAAGGCCCAAAGAAGTTACTTTCTGTTCAATTATCTGAACCCAGTGAGACTTAAAGTTGTCTTGCAGGACCAATGGTGCAAGACCAATTGGGAGATAAAGCAGGCTGAGCCAGTGCATGAGAATAGCGACCCATACCCTGGCTTCAATTTTAATCTGACCAGTCTCCAGTTTTAATTTAACATTGGAGACATCCCTGGGGACTCCTAATGCTGCCCACAGAAATTTAGATTGTACTCGTTCTAATGTTGTAATGTTTGGAAAGAGCCCCAATTGGGAACCATACAATAATTGCGCTAATACTTTTGCTTGGAACAATTTTAAGGCTGAGGGAATATAATGCCCCCCCTTTGTTCTCATAAATTGTATTATACAGCAGAACTTCACTGGGCATTTAATGCCACATATTCACCATGGGCTTTCCTGGAACCATTTGCTTGGAAGATCCTAAATATTTGAATTAGGATACCTGACCAATCCAATGCTGGTTTATCATCCATGTCCAATTTATTGGCCTTTTGGCAAAGGACATGATTTCTGTTTTTTGAAAATTAATTGACAGGTCTTCCTCCTCACAGTATGTAACCAGCTTTCGCAGTGCTCTTCTAAGCCCAATTGGGGTCCTAGCTATAATAGCTGCATCATCGGCATATAATAATGTTGTTATGTGTCTCCCTGCAATTTGGGGGGAGGTTGAAAGTCAATATTATTTAACTGGCCCACTACTGAATTAATATATAAATTAATAAATAAATTAATATAAAAATTAGATAAAAGTGGGGCCAGAAGGCAGCCTTGTTTGACCACTTTTTGGGTCTGGATGGCATTTGTAAGATGGCTGTGAGCACTGCATCTTACCTTAAATGAGGTATTTCTATGTAGAACCTGAATAAGTGAGCGCAGGCGTCTATCAATGTTAGAAGCCTCTGATTTCTCCCATAGAAAGAATGGTCCTACTGAGTTAAACCCTCTAGCCCCTGTAACCACCCAGGCTGCTGCATTTTGTACTAACTGTAGCTTCTGAACAGTTCATTAGGGAAGCCCTATGTACAGCAAATTACAGTAGTCGAGTCTTGAAATCACTAATGCATGGACCACCGTGGCCAAGTCAGAATGGCTCAAGTATGGTCGTAGTTGGTGTACCAATCAAAGCTGGGCAAATGCACTCCTAGCCATAGCTGCTACCTGGTTCTCCAGAGACAGCTGAGAATCCAGGAGCACTCTCAGATTGTGCACCTGTTTTTGCAGGGGGAGTGCCAATCCGTTCAGAATGGTTGAAAGACTCAAGACACAATCCTAACCTGGAGTTAGGCCAGCATACTTAGGCCAGCAAAGTTTGGCTGGCACAAGGGCCACCGTAAAGTGCATTTGGACCACTCAGAGTCAGGGAGGATGATGTATGTCTGTGTGCTGGCCTCTCTGACTCAGAGAGTGGTCCAAACTTTGCTGGCCTAACTGTGCCAGCCTAACTTCATTTTAGGATTGCACCTTCAGTGTCTGCATTGAGGATTTCCTGACCAGGAGGACTTCTGTTTTTTCTGGATTCAGTCTTAACCTATTAGCTTTCATCCATACCCCAACTGCCTCCAGGCAGCATCCCAGGACCTTCACAGCCCTTTTCTATTTGAGATGGCAAAGAGAGAGAGAGTTGAATGTAATCAGCATATTGGTGACACCCCATTCCAAATCCCGGGATGATCTCATCCAGCGGTTTCATGTATATATTGAAGAGCATGGGGGGGGATAGAATAGAACTCTGAGGCACTCCAAATTGTAAAGGCCAAAGTGCTGAGCAGATGTACCCCAGCATCACCATTTGGGACCTGTTAGCCCAATCATTTGGTAACCTGTTAGGATTGGAACCATTTCAGAGCAGTGCCCTTGAGCCCCAGCTTGGCCAGCCGCTCCAGAAGAATACTATGGTCATACATATAATAATTCATACATTAGACCAGGTTTGCAGGTAGGGCATTGTTGGCTGAGTTGCAAGTGGCCAAGCATAGAGTACTATGGCAAGACCAAGAGCAACAATTCTGAGCTCCTCAGGCTGCAGGCAGGGTGGGGTGGGAGGACGGGGAATGGACAAGGAATGCAGAGTTCATTCTTTCAGTGGAAAGGTAATTTCCTGTACATTTGCATGGTTCTCTGGTTGACCTGTGGCTGAATAATTAGCAGGCGTTTCTCCTTGATCTATTAGCAGCAGAAGTCATGCCATGTATTTCCTGAAAGGCCTTCAGACTACCAAAATAAGGAGGGTTTTTCCCCCAATTGCCTATTTGTGAGAATTTATTTTCAGTGCTCACAAGGCATCATGAACATAAGGACTGTCTTGTTGAACCAGACCCCAAATCCAGCTTTTTCCAACGGGAGCTTTCTAGGTACTCACAAGCAGGGCATAAAACAATCGTGATTTTGCATCCAGGCAAAAAGAAGTCATTGAAACTGGATGTACACCCTGCACACAGGCCCAAGATGCCTGAGTAGTCAACTGGGGACTCAAGGCCCAGTAGCTTTTTCCTCTTTCCTATCGAATATTGCTATTTCTGGTCGTTTTTATCGCTTTCTATTTCTCTGGCATAGTCATAGGGCTCCAGTCCTATAAAGATTCTTAGAATACATTCCCTGGTTAGAAGTCAGCAGGTTTGGCACAGATGTCATAGGGCAGCCTCTTGTGTGGAAGGGTACTTTTGGGCTCACAGGGTTTTTGTTTTTTGCTATTAAATGACATTTTCAATTTAATAATTTTCACTGAAAACTAGCAGTTCTGTCAGAGATAGCAGTTCTGTCAGTGTGCTCCAGGCCACAGTCTGAGATTACTGTCAGTGCAATCCTATGCCCATTTACCTGGGAGCAAGCACCAGGGGCGAATGTATTTGAAAGGGCACCATGGCGCCCAATGAAAATGCGCCCCTAGGGGCACGCAACGTCATGACATAGTGCCCCGCCCCTTCTAAGAGGCGCGTTCTGTTCGCTGCTGCCGGCCCTTTAAGGCCAGCGGCAGCGAACAGAACGTGGCTGGGGGCGCCGTGTTCTGTTCGCTGCCGTTGGCCTTAAAGGGCCGGCGGCAGCGAACAGAACGCGGCGCCCCGGCCGCGTTCTTTCTGTTCGCTTGTGCCGGCCTTAAAGAGCCGGCAGGAGCGAACAGAACGCGGCGCCGCCCAGCGCCCCGCCCCCCTTGAGAAGCGGGAGGGGGCGCCGGGTGGCAGCGCATTCTCCTCGCTCTGGCTGGCTCTTTAAGGCCAGCCGGAGCAAGGAGAATGCTGCGCAGGGCCTGGGTGGGAGCGGGCGGGCCGTGGGTGCCATTTTGGGGGGGCAGGCGCCATGCGAACGGCGCCCCCTGCAACGGCGCCCATGGCTCGTGCCACCCCCTGCCACATCCTAGAAACGCCCCTGGCAAGCACCATTAGATGCAGTGGGTCTTACTTCTGAGTAAACCTACTTAGGATTGCACTGTGAGCCAGCCGTATATCACAGGCAATGGCCATTTTGTTTTCCTTTCCCACTAAATGGCCCCCATAATTGCTGAGCCAGGATGGGGTAGTGGTTCTAGAGTCAGACTTAGACTTAGACTTGGAAGATCAAGGTTCATAAACCCCACTCACTCATGTAGCTTCCTGGGTGACCTTGGGCCAGTCAATGTTTTCCAGCTGAACCTACTTCACAGGCAGAGGCAGATCTAAGGGAGGGCAAAGCTCTAAGTTTTGCAAGAAGCCTTACCTTGCAGTGGAAATCACTCCTCTCCTGCACCGTTTTAGCCAATCCTCACAGGGAAAAGCAACATCTTGGGTTGCTTACTGGCTACAGCAGCAAGGGAGAGGAGGGATTTACATGACAGGGTAAGGCTTCTTGCAACACTTAGAGCTTTGCCCTCCCTGTAGATCCGCCTCTGCTCACAGGGTTGCTGTGAGAACAAGAAGAGGAAAGAATCTATGTGTACCACCTAAGGTTCTTGGAGGAAGGGCGGTATAAAATGTTGTTAATAATAATAATAATAATAATAATAATAATAATAATAATAATAATACATTTGTAGTACAAGTTGTACATAGGTATCTTCACTTTGACCTCAAGCAGTTTTTGCCTGGATTTATGGTCATTTTTCATTACCATTGCAGGAGCATCAGTTTATTTATAGCATGCCCAACATAGGCTAGGAGCTGTACAGATAAAAACAAAAACAGATTCCCTGTGCACAGGCTCCCTATTTAAAAATCATGACACAGAAAGGGAAAGACGTTAGAAGGAAAAGGGCAACTTTGCACAAATTAGGAGAATGTGAAAGATGCAAAGAACGACTAGAGAAAAAGAATTAATCAAGGAGCAGGAAACAACCCAAAAAGTCAGTAGCCCATCAAGAGAATAAAGCAAGAGAAAAAAAATGAATGTTCAATAATTTTCTAACGTGGGGTCAACCAAATGTTTAAAAGGAGAGAGCTCTCTGCCGAAGGGGCCATGAGAGCAAAAGCAGAGACAACACTTAGCATAAGAGAGTGGCAGAGGAAAAGAACAGAAAAAAATAAAGATGAGGAAGATCATGAAGCGACACAACGGTTAAAGAGAAGAAATTAATTAGCAGCGGAAGGAAGCCAGTAAGAGGAGGAGCACGATTAAACTGTGAAGAAAGCGGTAGCCGCTTGAAATGCCTTCTAACACCAGTGCTCTACACCGGACCAAGGCACTGCACACAACTGCCACGTGCAGGATAAATCCTTCAAGTGGATGAGGTTTATGGTGGAGGATCCAGGGGAGGGAGCCAACTTGCCCAGGAATTTCCCATGCAAAAAATAAACAAGCAACGAAGGCTTAATAATAACAATAATAACAATAACGGGTCCGGCATGCACCCACGATACTGCAAATCCACTCAGCCTATCTGACGTTATAATTAGAGGAGGTGGTGGAGGAATGGTTATTCATCATCAAGTCTTGCCTTTCATCACCTCCATATGCTGGGAACGGGAATGGGAACACCAAAATGCAAAACCCTGACCAGAAACCACTTGATAATATACCAATGAGCCCAAATCGCGGCTGTTGCGCTCGTGCAGCGCTCCCCACATTTACGCCTCCGCGTTTCGAACCTTACGGCTCAGGCACTAGCTTAGACAGCCGGCCTCGGGAGGGTGACGTCACGAGAGGTCCTTCGGCAAGCAGGAAACCGGAAGCGCCCTGGCCGGAGTGGGTGACGTGTTAGAGAGCGCTTAGCGTGTCTGCTCCAAGCCGGGCCGGTGAGCGGCCGTCATGGAAGCGCTTTATCACCAGACCAACAAGTGGGTGTGGGAAGCACAGGGAATGCGTGGGGAGATGCGGTTTAGGGACGGGGCTGCGGGCTTAAGGGTCATCTTCGGGAGAGCAAAGGGGATGGAGGGAGCCCATAGGTGGAGGCAAAGGGGTAGCCATGGCAACAGGGAAGAGGATGAGACGAGCCCCCCCCCCCCATCATTGTCAGTGCCGTGGCATTTGTACAGTGTAGGGCTTTACGCACAGCCTGGATCTGTGTGTAAAGTGTCGTGGCTGAGGATGAAACAGTAAATTCTTCCTTGTTTCACCTCTGCTATGATGACCTCACTGGGTGATTTCAGGCACCATTCTTTGCTCTGCCTTTTCTCCTCCCCCAATCTATCACATGGGGGAAATAATACTTACCTTAAAGCATTGATATAAGGATTACAAGATCTTTCATATGGAACACTTCAAACACTCGGAAGACCTCTACAGGTGCTAGGTGTTAAAGGGAAGGAAATAATCTGGCGCATCAGAGGGTTCTATGGATTTCTCATAGAGTAACACTTGTAAAAACCCATTTGGAAAAATGGGGTTTGTGTCAGCTTGTTTGTGTACACTGCCTTGAGCAACATTTAAATACTGTAATAAATAAATAACCTTGATAATGGTTAGTACCATTATCCCTGTAGTTCAGATGGGGAGGTGTGAGGCTGATTGAGCAGGACAGCAGCTTGCTGAAGATAGCCGCTCTAACAGCCCAATCCTATCTAACTTTCCAGCACTGTTGCAGCTGTGCCAATGGAGATACATACTGCATTCTGTGATGGTGGTGGTAGGCAGTCATGGAAGCCTCCTCAAGGTAAGGGAATGTTTGTTCCCTTACTTCAGGGCTTCATTGTGATTGCCAGGGTGCTGGAAAGTTGGATAGAATTGGGCCCTTAGCGAGTTTGAATAAAATGTAGCTTGCTTAATTTTGTATGGATGCTTCACTGAAACGCTTTGTTTTGTTTGTCTGTTTTAAAGAAATCTTTTTTGTCTAAATCTTCCTCTGATTTGTTTAGAATTTCTGAAGGGATAATTTTGTTCAATTTGTAACTGCAGAAACAACAAAGAGTTAAATACTCCAGCATGAACTTTTGTGGACTATCTGCTATGGTCCTCAACCAATTTAGTCTTTAAGGTGCCACATGACTTTTTAAAAATTTGTGTAACAGTTTAAATGAAAGGCACCCTGGCATGGAGAAGGTGATGTTGTTTCTGGCGTTGCATAATGAATTCTGACCAAGTCCTGGCTCGCAAGCCTTAGTATAATAGTAGCCGCAACATTGTGGTAGGGAATTTGGGGAAATAGTACTTTTTCAGGCAAGCAGAAAGTTCTACCTGTTGCAAACTTGTAGAAATCATAGCGCTCATTAGATTTCTCATGTTACTGAGCATGCTCAAGGATGATGAAGGCAGCGTAGGAGCAACAGCTGAAGCCATATGTCCTTTCCTACTTGCTGATTTGTACTTCAGTCTTTTAACCATTATTCTACATTAGCAAAGAAGAATTCTGTTTTTTATTTTGTCTCCTCTGCTAAGTGGCTCTGTAGAATCCTCAAGCCCCAAGAAGAGGCAAGGGGTTTAGAATCCTCAGCTGCAGCAAAATAAGAAGTCTCGCCCTTCTGATTCTACCCCCCCCCCAACCTCCCTCCCCCCAGAACTTCAGACTTTGCAAACATGTAAATACAACCTGAAAAAAATTGCGAATTAAAAAAATAAAAATCTTAAAACAGTATTAAAAAGAAATCAAGTAGTAATTAAGACAGCCTCAGATTATTATGTGACCACTTTTTGGAACAAAGAGCAGTTGAGAGTGAAGAGCGTGTGAGAGCAAGGAGGACAGCAAGTGTGAACAAGGAAAAAATGGCTTGGTGTGCCAGTGAAATAAACAAAATAATTGTTCCTATTAACAATTAACTGAAATAATTAACCGAAATAATTAACCAAAAGCGTCTATAGGAACATAGTTCAATCAGCCAAATGTCTGTATTGGTCACAGTTTGAATCTTTTATTTAGTCGTTACCAATGGAGCAGTCTTACTGATCCTCGGAAGAGGCTCCTTCCTTATGTTGCTGCTCTAAACTAGTCTCTTTCCAGTCAGATGGCATGTTTAGAAGTATGCCTCATGCAGAAACACAGGGGTTTGGCTATCTGGGAAAGGACTGAAGTCATCCTCAACCCCATATACCAATGGTTCTCAAATGTTTTAGCACCTACTTTTTCAAATGACAATCTGTCCAGGGCTCACTGGAAATGACCCACAGGGCCGGAAGTGCCGTCATTGTGACACCAGTACCTGCTGCTTTCCTGAGAATGCAGCAATCAGTTGGGTTATATAATTTCAGCCATTTTCCAATAGCAAAGTGAATCGGAAAGGAAAAAGCCTATTTACGACTTTGACACAAACAAAACAATCACACAGTCTCCCCTTTCCAGCATCCCATCTTCCTGTATTTTCAATATAATATGGCTTCCCTGGGTGCTTCACAATCACCTAAAATTGGCTTGCGACCCGCTGCTGGGTTCTGACCCACAGTTTAGGAACCACTACCATATGCCATTGTTCTAATTCTGCTTGCCACTCCTGATTTTTTTATTTAACATGCCAAAAAAAAAAAAAAAAAAAAAAAAGCATGCAAGGCCAAACAATGCATTTTAACATAATATATAATGTTAACATTAATACATAGTTTGGTGTAATATATCAAGTGTGCAGAAAGCTGTGTCGTCTATAGCTTGTTCATCCTTGTAACAGCTATGAGTTAGTCTGTATTAGTAAGCACTCAGGCCAAGCTGCACTTTGGTCTTCCAAATCTATAACTTAAACCTAAAGTCCAGACTTCGCTCTCTTATCTTCTGGGATATGAAGACTCTCTCATATACCAGATGTGTCATTTGTGGGTTACAGTCATGGCAGTTTTCTGGAATTGGTGACAAGCTTTGGTGGAGATTGCTTTGTGGATTTTAGAAACTAGGTGTTGAAAGTCAGTTTAAAAGCTGCATTTGCCATTGTGCTTCTTATCTTTGATTCACTTTTTGGCTTTGCATGTTCAGGCCTAATTGTAGTCACCAAAACTAGAAACTCAGATTGGAAACCAAGTGCTGCCTACTTTTCTCTTACATTGCTTAACTTGCTTTAAAATGTTAAAACCACACTCCCTGCTAATCTGGTGAAAGGGCCATTTTGTGCCCTTGTAGTGTATTTTTGATGTCCTAAGCTTGTCAGTTTTCTGATTGTTTTAGCACCTCTCTAAATCTCAAGTTGTCATGGTCTTGCTTAACCAACTTTCGGAAGCTTTGACATGTCAGCTCCAGAGGTATGTCTAAACCAGTGTTTCCCAATCTTTACACAAAGGTTGGGAACCCTGTAAATCTTTGCAGGGGAGGGTGAGCTGGCAACAACAGCCCCACAGAGATCATGCTGACGCCACTGCTACAAATGGCTTTGTTAAGGTACCTGCAGGGGTAGTGCAGCCATCTGGAGTGGGTTGGGGGGGGCAATCCCCTCTGCGGGCTGCCCTGCTGGCCCGTACAGCTCCCTGTAGTGATCGGGCCCACGTCCGGGTTTGTGTTTGCAAACCCGGAAATGGGCACGATGGCCACAGGGAGCTGTTTGGGGCAGTGATGCAGCCCGCAGAGGGGATTGCCGCCTCCACCCCCTCTGGGTGGCCACACTGCTCCCTCCCTCAAGGTACCTTACGATTTGTAACCGGTATCTTAACGGTGGAGGCCACGGTGCGATCTCTGTGGGGTTGTCACTGCAATCTCTGTGGGGTTGTCTCTGTGGGGTTGTCACTGCCGTTGCTGCTTCAGCCACTCCCCTTAAAGAGGAATACAGTGGTTCCGGTTTCCCTG
This sequence comes from Lerista edwardsae, assembly GCA_029204185.1. Classification (NCBI taxonomy): domain Eukaryota; kingdom Metazoa; phylum Chordata; class Lepidosauria; order Squamata; family Scincidae; genus Lerista; species Lerista edwardsae. The sequence continues at coordinate 6,128,753 of JAJKFI010000047.1, forward strand.
GGCGTGGGGTCATGAGAACCACTGGTCAAAACAGTTGGCCTGCTTGTTTTCTCACATGGCCAGCTTGGGTTGATTTTACACCCTGAAAATGTGCTAGGTATGTTTGTGTGAATCAGAGTTGGACTTAAGAGTTGGATCTGATTCAACTGTCTGTCCAGAGGCAGGATCAGCAAATCACAAGTCAGCCCTCCTTGTCTCTAGGCTCCAAGGTAGCATACACTGACTCCTTGGGTGTTGCAGAAAAGCACCTATGGAACAAACGGCTTCCATCAGTACTGAGATGGTGCCATAAGCATGTGTTGATGCATTTATGGTGTGTTGATGCATCTTGTAGTTCAGACTCTAACAAGCCTAAGATTAGTTTCCCATCAGATTCTTTGTCTCTTGCTTTTTGCATATTGGCAACTGCATTTTACTGCCCTTTGCTTTTAGTTATGTTCTGAGAACGTACACGTTGTTTCTGCCCCATGCATCCGTTTCCAGGAGGTGCCGTGGGGCAAAGCATTCTTTCCCCGTCTGAGCACCCACGTCCTGTCGCCTTTTCTGTGCCCCTGGCCCAATATCCTTGGTTTGTTTCCAAAACAGGTATTCAAGCTGGCAGGGCTGAGCCATTCACACTGTTTGTTTTGGAGGGGATCCCTTAAAGAAGTGCCAGATAATTACTTTAGGATATCTTGACTATCTTGCTTGCTTTTACTCCAGACAAACTAGAAAAGGCACAGGTGCAACTGTGAATTGGAATACAACTTAGCTTTGCAAGTACATTCAACATAGATGGTAGTGTACTATCAGTTTATTTACTAGGCCATCTCTAGGCATCTACTAGGCATACCTCTGTCAGCCATTTCTGGCATTAAACAAAAAAAGAAACATCTATTTATAAATTTTATAAATAGCAACCTGCTTGGTTGCCTAGAAGCAATTCCTACTTTCCACAGGTGATCAGGCAGATAACTATATGCAGACTTGTCTTAGCCACCTTTCTGCCTCCCTTATTGTAAGTTACACTTTTCTAATCTGAGTTGCTTTCTTCTAATTTTTATTCCTTTCCTCACATGTGTCTAACTCATTTAAATGCTTCCCTTTCCTGCAAAGTATATATACAATGCCCCCTCCCAGGTTTCCTTTACTCTTCTTTTAGCCCTGCCTGCTTCTTTGCTATTGTCTATAAGGCACTGGAAATCTCAAGCTTTCAGAAGTGGGATCCAAGTGTCTGGCTTCCATGGCAATGTGTCAGGAAGAGTTGTTGCTGGCCAGTTGCTTTTGGGCACGATTTAAGGTGCTGGTGATTACTTTTAAAGCCTGCCAATAGCCTGGGATCAAGATTCTTGAAGGTCTGCCTTCTCCCACATGAATCTGCCTGCCATGTAAGATCCTTCAGAGGATCTTCTTCTTGTAGGTTCCACCATTTTTGGAGGCTCAGCTAATAGTTACTCATGAAAGGTGTAACTCGGGTAGCTTTCCCAATGTGGAACTTCCTCCCATGTGAAATGCAGTTGGCATCTTCTTTGTCAATCTTTGGGTGAAGACCTTGTTCCGGCAGCACGTTCTTAGTCTCTTCCCTTGTATTAGGTGTCAATCTGTCTCTGTGAATTGTTTATGGTAGTGGCTTGTTATTTCTGTTTTATTGTATCTTGATTTTGTTCTTAATTATTGTGATTGTTAGCAACCTTGAAATATGGGGTATACGTTTTAAAAAGAAGTAATACCAGTCCACTGTTTTCTAAGATGTACATCATTTACTTTTTAAGTAAAGTGCCTTTCTTGCACCCACAGTGACTAACACTTCAAAACTTTCCCATGTTGTTCTGACTGCAGAGTCCCTTTTGACTGCTCTGCGAGTCTGCAGTTCCAAACTGCTGCTCGTGTGCCTTCTTGAAAAATCCTCTTTTCCTGTTGGAACGGCTGCTGATTGACTGGCATCCTCCCATTTCCTGCTTTTCTTCTTTTCAACAGGCAAGTCCATGAGGTCCAGTCGTACATGGGCCGCCTGGAGACTTCAGACAAGCAGTCAGTCCACTGTGAGTAACTGACGCAAGAGGATAACCTGACTGCTAGCTTGGTCTAGTGTCACGGGTTGGGTTTCCTATAGGCAGTTTGCTTTCTGATGTGTGCCTGAGATTTTGTTTGCTGTGCTGAATGAGATAGGCTTGGCCTTTGAAATGCTGGGAAGCAGGGGAATTTATTAAATGAAGGGGGGTATTATGTTTTTGGTATCCCATTTTGCATCCCATTTCACTTGCACTACAGCAAGTGAAAGATGTCATTGTTGAGGGAGCTTTCCTGGCATTTGAAACAATGGCAAAGAAGGGGAGGGAGTGGTATTCATGCTGACTGGCAAAGACACCAATGCTGACACCAGGCTGGACATGCTACTGCCCACACCTCATAGACAGACTCCTGCCAACATACTTGTTCATTCAAACTCCTCCTTGCAGCAAGATGGCTAATTTTTGTACCACTCTGTTCAGTGGAGGTAGGTGTGGCTGTAGCTGCTAACATGAGGAGCCTCATACACTTTCTCCAGTAAGCCTTCCACCCTATTATATGACATAAGCACAGCATGTTTGCAAAAGCAGGTTGAGAGTTGGGAAAATAAGTGCTGTGCAGTTCAAAACAGCAAATGACTTTCTACCCTGATGCTACTTGCCCTTGTTTCTTCCCCTGTCTGCAGTGGTAGAAAATGAAATTCAGGCCCGGATAGACAGGATCTTCAGCAACCTGGAACGGCTGGAAATCTTCTGCAACAAGGAACCTCCCAGCAAGCGCCAGAATGCTAAACTGTGAGTTCTCCTCTTCCTCGCCCATTCAGAAGTTACTGTTTTTGTCTTGGGACAGATTTCAGTTTAATGTGCTGAGTAGCCCCTAAGAGAGGCACTATATAATGTGACTAAACTACAACTTTTCATTTATACATTGTTAGTTTAAATCCACATAACATCTGTCCCACTGGCTTCTAGTAAAACACTAAGGAAAATATCTAACGGATCTCCAATAAACATGAGGAATTCTAAGGAAGATAGAAAGCTAAACTAAATGGATGCCTCTCAGTACTTGTGGAAATACTGCAGGGCAGGGATGATGTGGAACTGTTTGGTTTAATAAAGTTGGAGCCACCATAGAGAACACTCTGTCCAGATTTTGAGCCAGCTTTGCTTCTTTTACTGAACGGTTTTTAAGCAAAGCCTTTGTTCCACATGTCAAGAGACAGTAAAACACAAATGGGAATCTTGAAGGAAACTAGAGAAAAGGGCGTCATCACCGGATTGAGCCTTTCTTGCAACCCCAGTGTATAAAAGCAGCCAGTTATCATGGGTAGAAGGCAAGGCTCACTGGTATAGAATATATTTTTGCAGGAGGCCTGAGGTTCACTCTCTCATGTCCCTTGTCAGAAAGGTTCTGGTAGGTATTAAGGGTTGGGAAAGACACTGACTGAAATCTTGGAGAGCTGTTGTCAGTCTGAGCAGGCTGATATTGTGACTTGGTATAATGCAGCTTCTAATGTATAGATGTGCCTAGGAGTAGGTGTGAAGCTGCTAGCATCAGCTTTGGGGCACACCTCAATCCAACTCTCCTTATAACCAAATCAAATGCTTCATTGGACAGTATTTCTATTCTATACTGGATATTACTGTCTTCTGTTCTGATAACCCGACTGGTTTCTCCAGTGACATTGCATTTTTGGAGCTTATCAGCCTTTCTGTGATTTCTAATGTCAGCCGTGTTGACCAGCTGAAATACGACATCCAGCACCTGCAAACAGCACTGAGGAACTTCCAGCATAGACGCTACGCACGGGATCAGCAAGAGAGACAGCGCGAAGAGCTTCTGGCCCGGACATTCACCACTAACGTATGTCTTGTTCCAAAGCCAGTAGATTCATGCTAACCATGTGTCTGCTTAACAGTTTGGCCCACCATTACTAGTTTTTCCCATGGTGAATTCCCAAGTGCCATAAAATACTATTTCAGAACAATGAGTGTCAGCATTCAAAAGCACTTAATGGAATCCTGGTATTCAACTTGGAGAAGGTCAGTGATGGTGGGTCAGCTTGACAAAAGATTTATTTACTATTACCAATTTTCTCCTGCAATACACAAGTGTAGGGGAGCCTTCTGGAGTATTCTCTCAATGCACATGGAGTGAAAGCTAGGCCTGTACAGGCTCACTGGCACACCTAGTGCCAGCATTGTTCCTTGGCATGTATGGGGGTTCTCCAGCAGGCAGAGTGATAAAGAAAAGGCTTTGTGAGGGCAGGAAGTTAGACCGTCAGTGCAGTAAAGTAATGCTGATTGATATGGGCTTTTGTTGACACCCTTGTCCTTTCTGGGTTCAGGGTTTTCAAGGCAAGGTAACCAAGATGCTTCCCTTCCCTTCCTCATCCCCTTTGCAGGATTCTGACACAACCATCCCGATTGATGAAACATTGCAGTATAACGAATCCCTTCAAAACGCACACCGTGGCATGGATGATCTTATTGGCAGCGGAAGCAGCATCCTACAGGGCCTGAGGGATCAGAGAGTGACGTTAAAGGTGGGCGTAGGATGAGGGCTTTAGCTCTATTTTACTTTAATGTACATTACTAGGTATCCTCCCACACCTAAAACATTTTGCAAATTCAAAACCATAACATTCCAATAAAGGGTCTCTCCCACCTTACCCCACTCACCCTGGCCTTGTGAATTGCACAAAAATTCAAAGTCCTCCTTTAGATGACAAATCTGAAGCTTTGTTCCTTGGAACCTGCTGCTACCAGCATTCACATTTATCAGGGGAATCTGAATTTCGATCTTTTGGGGTTTAGTGGTTTTGATGTGCACATCTGCAAATTTGAATTTTAGTGTTACAAATAAGCTTCTGCAAACTGTCTTTTGTAGTGTCATTAAGATTATAACACCAAGGATCTAAAGGTTGCTATCCTATCCTACCCTAAACTTGTCCTGAAACAGGATCCTCCATGCCAGTAGCTTCAAAAGCATGAGAGTTGTCATTTGCATGCATGAGATGCTCTGCAGCCCTCCTTGTTCATTGGCTTGCTGGTTCTTCAACTCTCTGCTTCCTTTACCCATGTTCCTTCAGCCCACTATCTTCTAACTACCCTTTCCTTTCTTCTTTAGATGCTGTCTGTGGTCTTCTTCCTTTACTCATCCTGTGTTTCTGCACTTCTCATTATAGGGTCCTCGTGCCAATGGCTCAGGCTTTGTATCTGCCCTGTGTGTATAGCCCTCTGCCAACATCCTGCCAACAGCACACTGCTTCTTCTGTTCCTAGGCCATGTGAGGTGTCATTTCTCCCTCTCCCACCCAGCCAACTCACTGGCCCACAGCAGTCATTCTGATTGTTGACATTCAGTGACTGATCCTTCTCCTGCAGTTAGAAAGTTCATGTACATTTTGTGGCATTGCCACTGGTGGGCTGGGATCACGACTAGTTGTATGGCAGCTGCAAAGGAAGCAAGCTGAGCTTTGCTCTTTCTGATTTGTTGTGTGGGTCTCTCCACTTACAGTGCTAATGAAATGTGCTATTTGAATTCAGTCTTCCCCCCCCCCCCCGTTTGTGGAAAGTACTTGTGGAAGAAATCAGTGTTCACATGAAAATGTCGTATTGGAATGCAAAATCCACTTGGATTTAGTGGCATGGAGGATCTTTGGGAAATGTGCAGTGATAGTTTTCAAGCCTCTTTCCCTGTTTGACCATTTCTTTTGGGTATTTACATACCAAAATGCAGTTTGTCACATCCATTTTGCTGCAGAGATTTTCTGTGAAGGACGAAAATGCAGCACAGTTGGCTCTAAAGGCAGTTTTGGTTTCCTTTCTGCCAAGCTTGGCTTTCTTAACTGTCTTGCATCCTTGTTCTGCAGAGGTTAAAAACTTGGAGCAATCAGTAGCCACTGACGTAAACACCACTTCTGAACCAAAAGCCTGTTTTTGTTCCAACCTCAGCCCTTTTCCTCTGGTGGCGTTGACGGACAGGGAAGCGGGCTGGGCTGGTCGGTTGGGCGTGGGTCCTGAGAATAGGGCAATCTCTGCTATTCTGCAGAGCTGGAGAAAATGCCTCTCTGCTCCCTCTTGGCCCCATTAGAAATGCAGCTGTTTGCTTAGGTCAAAATGCCAGTTGCAGCAGCCTCTGTTGCTTAAAGCAGTGCAGTCAGGACAGGATGTGCCCTTGCAGAGCTGGCTTTCACACTGTGGGTGGGGTTGTCCTCCTGGAAACGAATCACAGGCTTCTAGTATCTAGTATTGTAGTGCTCGCCAAAAAAATAAAAAAAATCAATGGCTCAGCAGAGATAATGCTTGCTGATGGAGTATTTATAGAAGAAAGAAGCAGAAGGTTCCTTTCAACATTCCAGTGCACCAGTTTTCACGTGTATCTCAGCAGGCAGTCTGTAGACCTTCTCAGACTTGTTGTGCCTTGCTGGCTAGTCTGTGTGTGGCCACATGCACCGTAGTCCGTGCCGTCAGTACTTCATGGGACACCGGTTTCGGGTCTGGGACCCATTAGGAAAAGGAAGCATCAAAGTTATGCGAGACTGCAGCATATTTCTAGCTTTTTAAGGAAGGGCACCAGTGGAATGAAAACCCTCTCGAAAACCTCACAATGAAGTTTCAATGTATAGAATTGGCCCCCAACTCCATCCGTTAAAAAAAAAAAAAATTCAGTCACCCCTCATCAGTTCAGTTGACTTGTGTGAATGTGGTTGACAAAAAAAGAGAAACTGCAGTTTAAATAGTGCAAGTGATTCCGCCTGCTATTCCACTTGCTGAATACATGACTGAGAATGAGATTGGAGAATGAAGTTGGTGCTCCCTCAGTCCCCACCTGCCTGTCATAATTTTTAAAGAGAGAGTACGTATTTTCCAAATGCCAGGGATTTTCAAGGCAATTTTGAGCATACAAAATGTTAGCTTCTTTGTTACTTACTGAACTTAGTAAGATCAGTCGAGGGCAGGATTCTCATTCTGCCTATTGGAACATATAATAAGGAAAATCTTAATGTGAGAAATGGATGTATGGTGACCATGAGGTAGCTTGTCATCTCTTGACAAATGCTGTGCCTCCAAAACATTGGTCTTCAAAAGGTGGACCATGGTTCACACCTATGTTGCCAGATGACCTGAGCTGGCTTGTGAGACCACCAGTAAAAGATATCGATACAAATGTATTTTTAGGAAAGATATCTATGGTATTGTATTTGTATGGCTAATCTGGGCGTGCTCAAGGACCTCCATTTTCCATCTCATGACTCACTGAGTAAGCACTAAATAAGGCACACCATCAGTTTCTTGAGTTGACAATCAATCAATCAACAGGTACTTATATACCGCTTTTCAACACTAAGTTCACAGAGCGGTTTACAGGCAAATTGTTGTTGTTGTTCAGTCGCTAAGTCGTGTCCGACTCTTCGCGACCCCATGGACCACAGCACACCAGGCCTCCCTGTCCTCCACTAGCTTCCGGAGTTCGCCCAATTTCATGCTCACTGCTTCGGTGACACTATCTAACCATCTCATCCTCTATTACAGGCAAATAGTAATACTAATAAAGTTTAATGGCTCCCTGTCCCAAAGGGCTCACAATCTTAAAAAAAAAAAAAAAAAAAAAGGCAGACCACCAGCAACAGCTACTAGAAAGACTGTGCTGGGGTGAAGAGGGACAATTACTCTCCCTCTGCTAAATATAAGAGGAACACCACTGGAAAAAGTGCCTCTTGCCCAGCTAGCATGGGGTTAGCATGGGGACAAGGCACACCACACTGCTGTCCAGGGGCATTGCTTCCTCCAATGGTCCTACTAATATACAGTATGATCCTTCCCCAAACTCCTATGGCATAGCTGTAGACCATTCACGGCACACCAATGTGCTGCAGCACAGTGGTTGAAAATCACTTCTCAAGGAGGAATGTGCAAGCGAGGGGTCGAGAGGAAAAGATAGAGAGAAAAGAAAAAAGATGAATAGCTAGACACAGGGAATGTGTGTGTGAGAAGGAGAAACAATGGGAATGTGTATGGTAAAATGGACCCTATAATTCAGTGGCTGTTTAAAAGTGAGTCTCGGCCCTAGAAAGTTTAGAGACCACTGCTGTATGGGAGACATCAAATGGAAGAGTGAGTAGTTTTCATTTGGAGACTTTGGGCATTCCAGCTGTTCTTCCACTAACATTGTTGCTTCTTTCTGTTGCACTCAGGGCACCCAGAAGAAGATCCTAGATGTTGCCAATATGCTGGGCTTGTCCAACACCGTCATGCGGCTCATTGAGAAACGTGCCTTCCAGGATAAATACTTCATGATTGGAGGCATGCTTGTGACATGTGTGCTGATGTTTCTTGTGGTTCAGTATTTGACGTGATTGGCTGGAGAATTTTGTAGCGGACCATGACGGACTGACTTTCTGCATAGACTTCCGACTGAACTGTGAACCTCTTGCCTTCTGGACTGGTCATGTTCTGTGTGTGGCTGATGTACTGCTCCAGTATGGAGACAAATGTGAGCTGCAACACTTGGTGCTGAATGGTGCATATTAAGCTGCGTGGCACTTGGATCCTTCAGTCACTTGGTGATTATGATGCCCAAATGACACTTGAGTTTTAGTGGACCACTTGGGACGTGTCAATTGTGTGATGCTCACATTAGTTGCACACATCCACGTGGCTTTTTAACCCCTATGTAATAACTGAAAAAGTGGATCCCATAAAGACTACGGACCTAGGTGTTTTTAAGAGCCATGTTATATACATGAATGCCAGGGTGAAGTGGGAGAAAGAAACAACTGTGTGGACGGTTTTGTAGGCTTTACCATATTGCAGGGGTGGGAAGGGGAAAAGAGACTGTTCAGCTGAGGCAGACAACTGTGCAAAGTAAATAGATGTCCCCATATCCCATGTGCTGAAGATACATTCTTTCCTGGTAGGAAGGGATTCTGTGCCTGCCTTGTATGTATGATAAGCAGATCATGGAGGCTGGATTCATTAAGGTGAAGTAGCCACATTAATTTTCAAACTGGTAATAGTGAAACATTTATTCTGGCATCTTGATCTGATGAACGGAAGTAGTCATGCAGGTGTTGTGTATGTGAGAGAGAGGTGTGTAGCCTGCCTTGGAACATTCTACATTTGCAAAAACCCTTGTAAAATGCTTTTATAGAAAATATCCATTGCAGTCAGGAGAACCTGCATAACTAGTGATTTATCATAAACTGTGACATCCAGCACAGTAGTGAGGTATCTGGGAATTTTGACTGTCATATTTCAAAAATAGGTTTCTAGTCCTCATGGATACAAAATGATGCATAAAAAACGGCAGAGACTGGATTTAATTACACTTGAGACTAGAATGTGCTGTCTGGGTGTGAATTGCTTTCTACTTCACAACCACGCACTTGCATGGGAGTAAATTCTATGGAACACAGTGGGAAGCTTCCGAGTGAACGTCCAATTGTGTTGTAAGTTCTGCTTCTGAATTGATCCTTTCTTGACTTCTTCCAACATCTCATGCATCTTTTTTGTCCCTCTTCTTTCCTATTGCACAGCCTGGTAACTGGGCAATACTACCTTCAGCTACTTACAAACCAGCAGATAACTTTACTTGCAGTACAAAGGGATATTTGCCATAAATTCTGCAGGAACTCTTCAGGTGTTGTGAAGACTTCCTCAGGTTTCTGGAAATCCCCATGAATAGCAGGCAATTTCTGTTCTATTTGCAGATTCAAGGGCTTCCTGGTTGTGAAATGGGCTGCAGATTTCTGCTTAATTGTTGTCGTGTTATCAAGACTGCAGTATGGAGCCTTTTCCACCTCTCTCGCATGCGTTCGCACGAAGCGGCAGCTTTCTGTCTTGTGCTGAAATACACACCACAGCGCCACGTACAAGATGCTATCTGGGCCTGTTCCTTTATAATTTCTTATTTGTTTGATTCTTGCTCCATTCAGGCTGATATGAATTGTGTTTCAGTTGGTTTAAGCAGATTAAAAACACTTCCAAAATAGCAAAGGTAAACATTCAACGTAGTACTTGTGGTTTCACTCTACTCTGTGTTCTTTTTGCTCGTTTTTTCCGCTCGCGTATTTCAGCAGATTCTAGTCTCTCCCAAGTTCAGCTGCCTTGCCTTTTCTTAAATACAAATTATTTCCTGCATCTTAACACACACAAGAATAGAAAACAGGAAAATAGATTTGACAGCTCTCTGTAAACATTAAGGGAAACAAAGGGCTGGTTCCCCTTGGCCCACTCAACTATTTACATTTCTGTCACTTGGTTTGAAAAAAGAGAACCACAATAACCGCAGCAGTGACACAAATGCAGCAGTGTCGAGCATGTGCTCCTCCATGGGTCTCACACACCTGATCCAAAATGTGCTACTGCGTTCTCGAATTGGTCACTGAGCAGATGCTTCTTTTAGGATGTTGAAATCAGTATTTTGACCTAGCAGAGGTGCCTAGTTTGCCAAAAATCAATGGTGACAAACTCTCCTATGTTATCATCACTCTCTAGGGAATGCTTAGACGGGGGTGTGTGTGTGTGTGTGCAAGGGATTTTCTAGCACAGATTTTTGTTAGCCAGAATCTTATAAAAGCAGCATATTCAGTATTACATATTCAGTATTTTCTTAATGCTCATCTGTTTTTACTGTCAGAATTAGGATGTTCCTCTGGCTTTTAGGAGCTGCCCCAAGAGGTTTGGGCCAGGAGTTTTAGGATCAGATGTGTTCAGTATGTCTGTGTGGTTGTGTAACAGAACCCTCCTGTGCAAGCAACTTTTCAGGGAGCCTTTTGGAAATTTTAGCCCCCCCCCCTTTCTTGCATCTGTACTGAATCCACTCTGTCTGTACAGTACTTGTTTTTGCTACAACTCTTTCACAGTGACTTCCAAACTACTGCTTTTTATGTATCATCTGCCAGTCTTCTCAGTCCAGCTCTGTAAAGTATGCAGCATTTGAGGATTTGTTTTCTATTTTCTCTACATCCACCTATAATGCATACAGGGCTTGAGCATTTTTGTGTTCTTTGTTCACAGTCTTATTAAAAATACTGTCCTCATGACCAGCAACAAGTTACCAATATCTCACCTAGTGTTTGTCTTGATTTGCCTGCTTTGCTCCCTTCAATAAGCATGAATTCGGCTTCTGATTTTCTGAGACACTCTGAAGTTAAAGTAATTCCTGTTTTCTCCCTTGTCACTAATCTAGAAAGCCACTTTTTGGCAGCAGATTTGAATTTTCTTCACTTTGATGTCTAACTGGTAACAATTCTGGATCTTGTCTTTGAGCACACCCTGTTGTCGTGCTCTCTAAACCTGATAATTTTTTTTTCTGCCTTCCTTCTTTATTTATAATATTTTAACCCCACCTCTTCCCCCACTGATGTGGGCACTCAAGGCAGCTAATATAAAATAGAATAATAAAACAGCCCCTGAAACAGCAAATCAAGGAGCAGTAAGCTATAACAGAGGAAGGACATCCTTTTTTCTGAAAAGATGAGATGCTCTTGTCTAAGGGATTTGCTAGACACCCCAAATGCTTGCTTTTGTGCAACAGAGCTTGTTAACATAGAATCCCAAGAATGTGAGTTCTTAAAACATGTTGTTAAATGTTTAGTTACTTAGATTTCAAGGGGGTAAACACTGAGGACAAATGGGCTGTGTATACGAAATACCAGATCATCCATGAGTTTGGGAGGCTTGAACTATTCAGTTTTTCTAAATAGTGTTTTGCCAGGCTGTGACTGAGTAGAAGCGGAACATTCCATGCAAATCTTTCTGACCTGCTCTGTAGCATATAAGATAGTGGTTCCCAAAATCCTGCTTGGGCTTTCAGACTACAGGTAAGTTGTGGTGGGGGGCAGGGAATGGGGTTGGGGAGGGTGTCCTGACGGCACTGCAGCAATTACAGTGCCAATGACACCCACGGGTTAGTAAACATACCAGGGTACGTGTGTTGCACTGGCCATTAGAAAGGTATGGGAAGCTCTCAGCCCCCTCTGCGAGCCTCCCCCATGCTTAAAATTGCTCTGTTCAGGGTTTGAGGTGCACTTTTGGTTTCTGAGCGAAAACCAGAAATGTGCTCCAGACCATAAACGGAGCCATCACTGCAGCGCCATCAGGACACCTACGCCTGGGCCACTCCCTTTAAGGGGGAATGGCCCAGTTTTGGCTCCCAATTATGGGTCATGACCCACCACTTTGGAAACCACTGATATAAGAGGTTAAATGTGGTTGCCAGGATGCCATGGACTATTCCTGAGCATTCCGTGGAATATTCCTGAGCATTCAAGCTTGAAGGTCACAAGGGCAGAACTTGGAGCCCCTTGATAATCATTTTCATTATCAAAACCCTGCCATGTTTCTATCCCTTAAGGCTGCAACAAGAGAAACTGGACTTTTGATTCTTACCCAATCAAACTATGCGTGCATGGCATTAGAATGTGTCCAGAAATCACCAAATCCAACACCATAACCCATCCACCACACACAGCCTATCAAAATTGAGAACACACAGTATGCAGCAGGCCAAAGGCAGGCATGCCACAGAAAATATGCCTGCAAAACAAATTGCTGCAGGCAGCTCAATTAAGTGAGCTGATTGCCGGCCATTGCAACAATCCATTCAAGCCCAATTAGCTTGTGAGTGACCTGGAGGGCTAGCCATAAAAATGGTCACCAGCCACTCAGCTGCCTCAAGGGCCATTTTAGTGGAACGGAACTGCACACCACTGAACATCCTGTCTGTGGCAGCAACTAAGTATGCCCAAGAGGGAAGGGAATGATGAAATGCTCTCTCAGAACACTGGACCACAATGGAGGTACCAAATTGGAAGGCATCTTAATACATGTATCCAGTCGTGACTTGAACCTATTCAGTGTAATTCCATTAAAATAAATGGAGGCAGCTCAGGAATTTCTCGAGCCCATAATGCTTTCTGCAGCCCAACAAAATCATTGCGCAATGAAGCAATGCCAAATAGTTAATTATTTCCCTGCTTGGCTCTGTGCCGATAGTTCTCTCTGCTGCTGACACCATGGAACCACAGTTTATCAGGCATAGTTCGGTTCGGTAGATGTGGAGCGCAAAAGGAAGATACCCCTCAATTTAATGCTATTTAAACACTTGTGTTGGAGATAACCTGGAGACGTTTTATCTTTGCTTGGTTTATTCCTTGTTCCTCCAAGAAGGTGTTCAGCTTCCTGAAGTCATTTGTATAGGCAAGAGCTTCCCTCTAGTGGTTGGTAAATGCGCATTCCATTTCAAATGTCCTACTGTAATTCTGCCATCCCAACTTCCAAGGGAATTGAAGTAAATGCTATGCTAGAATCCTACTCTTTGTCCACAGACTTATGCTTGTTGAAGGCTTCTCAAATGCCGTTGGTAAGTTGCTAGTGGAGCCAATAATTTACTGCTGACCAGCAAAGAAGGCCTCGAGTATACCACTATAAGAGTAATATGTCTTTTAAAAAGCTGCTGGCAGCATAAGTAGTGTGTCTCCTTTAAGATATCTCTATGTCATTGCTTTGTCACGGGGTAGAGGGGAGCAGTTGCACACATGTACACACAGCCGTATACTTCTTCCCTGTAAAAAGCTCCTTTGCCAGGCAGCAGGTACAAAAGGAGTCCATGTCCTTTGTCCTCCTGGAAGGAGGGCAAGGTAAAGTTTGCTGGCTACTAGATGTGGGGGCTGGTCACCGAGCCCAGCCAAAGTCAATAGACTTCCATTTGTCTTAATCTAAAATTGTATCTTGAACTTAGTACAGAGAAATCATAAAGCTAGAAATGTTCTGAACAGCCATGTTGGTAATGGAAGAATTATCCTTAACACTGTACAAAAAGAGGCTGGGCTGATGAATGATAATCTCCAAACAAATTAATGGGCGGAGCTGAGGCTTGAAGCAGCCACTTCCGTTTTGTGGCCCATGCTGATAATTCATAGCACTTTCAGCTGCCCTTGGCCCGTGCAATCTGTTTGAAATGCATAGAGGTCTCTAGCATGGGAGAGGGGATTGGATAGATGACCCCAAGCGACGCATTTTCTCTTTTATGACTTGGGAGGGTTTCAGTGGGGGGGGGGAGAATTGGCAGGAGATCATTGGGTCTAAAGTAGCTGCACCTGTGAGCATCATTAATCCACCCCTTTCTCCATATGGGGTGGTTAGAACTGGAACCCCCTGGGGCTGAAATCATCAAAGACCCACCCCCACCCCCGGCACCAGATTAAAGGAAATCATTCCAGATCTTCATTTGAAAGGAATTTGCCTTAAGACAAGTGGGGTAAATAATACCAAGCCAGGTGTGTGTCTCACACTGTCAGATCTCCAAAGGGGGGCAATCTTTGCCCCTTAAGAGGCCTGTCAGCATGTGGGAAAAGATGGGGGGTCTGTGCAGTCAGAGCATAAAAGGAATGGAACAGGTTCTGAGGACATGGGAGCAGTGGTGCTTCTGCTTACTTGCTGCTGGTTGGGGCTCCAGTTTGGACAACACGCCCTGTTATCCTTATGTCCCATTTATGGATTGTAGATCTGCCAGGGTTAGCTTTGATGGCTAAGATTGCAAAAGGGCACTTCGGGCATGCTCAGAAGCATCCTCTATTGGCTTTCATTCTCCAGAATTCAGCCAAATGAATGAATTTGTCAGGATGAACGGCTGGCATTTCATTATATTTAGTGTAGGCCCTACAAAAATAATTGATACCACAAAGTTCAGTGGGTGAATAGGAGGGTGGTATCCTGTACATTGGCCAGCTGCTTAAACTATAATAGGGTTGTATCCAAAGGCTGTCATGAATTAAGTCCCAGTGAAATTAATGGGATTTAAGTCACTGGTGACTAATGCTCTTTGACCGTACCACCCATAGGCCTTAGCTGACCCCAGGCTGGCTGCTTGAGTTAAGCCCTCTGACAAGAACCTAGGAAGCTGCTATATACTGGGTCAGGCCATTGGTCCATCTAGTTCAGTGTTGGGAAAATTGATTGGCAGCAGCTCTTCATGGTTTCAAGCTGCAGTTTTTCCTCTGCTATACCAGGAAATGATAAGAATTGAACTTGAGACCTTCTGCATGCAAAGCTGTTATTCTTCCACTGAGCTGTGGCCCCTCCCAACATTTTCAATTCCCTAAATAGATTATGATCTGATTTGGCAGATTTAATTTATATACTTGGCAAACAAAATGGAAAGTATCACAGAGGTTTTCCTACTAGCCCCATGTATTCAGACTGAAATATTTGATTAGGAAAAATATTCAATAAAGCAGGATCTAAATGCTGAATTGAACATGTGTTGGGAATTATTTTCAGTGAATCATTTGTAGAAGTTTAAAGACAATGCTTTAAGAGCAAGGAAAATGAAGGCACTGGCATCTGTTGTTGGCGAACTCATTTTCAGTAGCTCCAAAGAGCTGTATGCCTGGTATGCCACTGCAGTCTGTTCCTTTGCTTTAACAGAGCTTTCACTCTTTCCCATTGAGGGCACTGGGGCACTTCCAGTTTTCCTATTGTCTGTAGAAACCATGACACATGTAGAGCGCAATCCTAAACTGGAGATAGGTGTCCCTTGTGCTGGCCAAACTTTGCTGGCTTAGCTTGTCAAGCTAACTCAGTTTAGGATTGCATCCTCAGCTTCAGTCCAGACTGACACAAATTTGATGGCGAACTAAACTTGATTGAGAACTACCTTGACCATGTTCTCTTTTGTTCAATTACTCTATGGGTCAGAGAGGGTGCAATCCTAACCTGGAGTTAGACCAGGACAGTTAGGCCAATGAAGTTTGGCCAGCAGAAGGGGCACCGTAAAGTATGTTTAGACCACCCTCAGAGTCAGAGAGGCCAGCACACAGACACGCACCATCCTACACCGAGAGTAGCCTAAACATGCTTTATGGTGGCCCTTGTTTTGACCAAACTTTGCTGGCATAACTGTGCCGGCCTAACTCCAGGTTAGGATTGTGCTCTTACTGTACTTCTTCACTAGTGCTTGAGACAGATTCTACAGCAGCAAGAGGCTTTGAGAAATAGCATCATACTTTGTTGTTCAGTCACTAAGTCGTGTCCGACTCTACGCGACCCCACGGACCACAGCACGCCAGGCCTCCCTGTCCTCCACTAGCTTCTGGTTGTTGTTGTTGTTGTTGTTGTTGTTCAGTCGCTAAGTCGTGTCCGACTCTTCGCGACCCCATGGACCACAGCACGCCAGGCCTCCCTGTCCTCCACTAGCTTCCGGAGTTCGCCCAATTTCATGTTCATCGCTTCGGTGACACTATCTAACCATCTCATCCTCTGCCGCCCCCTTCTCCTTTTGCCTTCAATCTTTCCCAGCATGAGGGTCTTTTCTAAAGAGTCCTCTCTTCTCATGAGGTGGCCAAAGTATTGGAGCTTCAGCTTCAGGATTTGTCCTTCCAGGGAGCAATCAGGCTTGACTTCCTGGAGGATGGACCGATTGGACCTCTTTGCAGTCCAGGGGACTCTCAAGAGTCTTCTCCAGCACCATAATTCGAAAGCATCTATTCTTCGGCGCTCTGCCTTTCTTATGGTCCAGCTCTCACAGCCATACATAGCTACTGGGAAAACCATCGCTTTGACTATGCAAACCTTTGTTGGCAGGGTGATGTCTCGGCTTTTTATTAAGTTGTCTAAGTTCGCCATAGCTTTCCTCCCAAGAAGTAAACGTCTTTTAATTTCATGGCTGCAGTCACCATCTGCGGTGATCTTGGAGCCCAGGAAGATAAAGTCTGTCACTGCTTCCATTTCTTCCCCTCCTATTTGCCAGGAAGTGATGGGAGTGGTGGCCATGATCTTAGTTTTTTTAATGTTGAGCTTCAAGCCAATTTTGGCACTTTCCTCTTTCACCCTCATCAGCAGGTTCTTTAAGTCTTGCTCACTTTCTGCCATTAGAGTGGTGTCGTCTGCATATCTGAGGTTGTTGATATTTCTCCCAGCAATCATGATTCCAGCTTGTGAATCATCCAGCCCTGCCTTCCTCATGATGTACTCTGCATATAAGTTAAATAAGCAGGGTGACAGTATACAGCCTTGTCGTACTCCTTTCCCAATTTGAAACCAGTCGGTTGTTCCATGTCCAGTTCTAACTGTGGCTTCCTGACCTGCATACAGGTTTCTCAGAAGACAGATCAGGTGGTTTGGTACTCCCATCTCTTCAAGAACTTGCCACAGTTTGTTGTGATCCACACAATCAAAGGCTTTAGCATAGTCAATGAAGCAGAGGTAGATGTTTTTCTGGAACTCTCTTGCTTTCTCCATGATCCAGCGAATGTTGGCAATTTGATCTCTAGTTCCTCTGCCTCTTCGGAAACCAGCTTGTACATCTGGTAGTTCTCGATTCACATACTGCTGAAGCCTAGCTTGTAGGATTTTGAGCATGACCTTGCTAGTATGTGAAATGAGTGCAATGGTGCGGTAGTTTGAACAATCTTTGGCATTGCCCTTCTTTGGGATTGGAATGTAAACTGATCTTTTCCAGTCTTGTGGCCACTGCTGGGTTTTCCAAATTTGCTGGCATATGGAGTGCAGCACTTTGACAGCATTGTCTTTTAAGATTTTGAGTAATTCCGCTGGAATGCTGTCACCTCCACTAGCTTTGTTGTTAGTGAGGCTTTCTAAAGCCCACTTGACTTCACTCTCCAGGATGTCAGGTTCGAGCTCAGTGACCGCACCATTGTGGTTATCAGGAACATTTAGATCGGCCTTATAGAGTTCCTCTGTGTATTCTTGCCACCTCTTCTTAATCTCATCTGCTTCTGTTAGGTCCTTGCCGTTTTTATCCTTTATTGTGCCTACCTTAGCATGAAATTGTCCTTTTACATCTCCAATTTTCTTGAGAAGATCTCTAGTCTTTCCCATTCTATTGTTTTCCTCTATTTCTTTGCATTGCTCATTGAGGAAGGCCTTCCTATCTCTCCTTGCTGTTCTCTGGAAATCTGCATTCAGTTGGGTATATCTTTCCCTTTCTCCCTTGCTTTTGGCTTCCCTTCTTTCCTCAGCTATTTGTAAAGCCTCTTCAGATAGCCACTTTGCCTTCTTGCATTTCTTTCTCTTTGGGATGGTTTTAGTTGCTGCTTCCTGTACAATGTTACAGACCTCCGTCCAAAGTTCTTCAGGCACTCTGTCTACCAAATCTAAGCCTCTAAATCTATTTGTCACCTCCACTATATATTCGTTTGGGATCTGATTTAGGTCATACATGGAGGGCCTAGTGCTTTTCCCTACTTTTTTAAGTTTAAGCCTGAATTTTGCAATAAGAAGCTCATGATCTGAGCCACAGTCAGCTCCAGGTCTTGTTTTTACTGCCTGTATAGAGCTTCTCCACCTTTGGCTGCAAAGAATGTAATCAATCTGATTTCGATGTAGACTATCTGGTGAAGTCCATGTGTACAGTCGCCGTTTGTGTTGCTGGAAAAGGGTGTTTGCTATGACTAATGTGTTCTCCTGACAAAACTCTATCAGTCTTTGCCCTGCTTCATTCTGTACTCCAAGACCAAACATGCCTGTTACTCCTCTTACCTCTTGACTGCCTACTTTAGCATTCCAATCCCCTATGATGAGAAGGACATCTTTTTTGGGTGTTAATTCTAGAAGCTGTTCTAGGTCTTCATAGAAACGGTCAACTTCTTCCTCTTCAGCACCAGTGGTTGGGGCGTAGACTTGGATTACTGTGATGTTGAAAGGTTTGCCTTGGATCCGAATGGAAATCATTCTATCACTTTTGAGGTTATACCCCAGTACTGCTGTTCTCACTCTCTTGTTCACTATGAAGGCTACTCCATTTCTTCTAAGGGATTCCTGCCCACAGTAGCAGATATAATGGTCATCTGAATTAAATTCTCCCATTCCTGTCCATTTTAGTTCACTAACTCCCATGATGTCGATGTTCAGCCTTGACATTTCGCGTTTGACCACATCTAGCTTACCTTGATTCATAGATCTGACGTTCCAGGTTCCTATGCAGTATTGTTCTTTGCAGCATTGCACTTTCCTTTCACTTCCAGACACATCCACAGCTGAGCTTCCTTCCGGTTTTGGCCCAGCTACTTCACTCTTTCTGGAGCTACTAGTACTCGTGTTCTGCTCTTCCCCAGTAGCATAATGGACACCTTCCGACCTGAGGGTCTCATCTTCCAGTGTCATATCGTTTAGCCTTTTAGTTTTGTAATCCATGAGGTTTTCTTGGCAAGAGTACTGGAGTGGGTTGCCATTTCCTTCTCCAGCGGATCACGTTTAGTCAGAACTCTCTACTATGACCTGTCCATCTTGGGTAACCCTACATGGCATAGCTCACAGCTTCATTGAGCTACTCAAGCCCCTTCGCCACGACAAGGCAGTGATCCATGAAAGGGATGAAAGGTGATCCATGAAAGGGAACTAGCTTCCGGAGTTCGCCCAATTTCATGTTTGTCGCTTTGGTGACACTATCTAACCATCTCATCCTCTGCCACCCCCTTCTCCCTTTGCCTTCAATCTTTCCCAGCATAAGGGTCTTTTCTAAAGAGTCCTCTCTTCTCATGAGGTGGCCAAAGTATTGGAGCTTCAGCTTCAGGATTTGTCCTTCCAGGGAGCAATCAGGCTTGACTTCCTGTAGGATTGACCGATTGGATCTCCTTGCAGTCCAGGGGACTCTCAAGAGTCTTCTCCAACACCATAATTCAAAAGCATCTATTCTTTGGTGCTCTGCCTTTCTTATGGTCCAGCTCTCACAGCCATACATTGCTGCTGGGAAAACCATAGCTTTGACTAGGCGAACCTTTGTTGGCAGGCTGATGTCTCGGCTTTTTATTAATTTGTCTAGGTTCGCCATCGCTTTCCTCCCAAGAAGTAAACGTCTTTTAATTTCATGGCTGCAGTCACCATCTGCGGTGATTTTGGAGCCTAGGAAAATAAAGTCTGTCACTGCTTCCATTTCTTCCCCTTCTATTTGCCAGGAAGTGATGGAAGTGGTTGCCACAATCTTAGTTTTTTTAATGTTGAGCTTCAAGCCAATTTTTGCACTTTCCTCTTTCACCCTCATCAGAAGGTTCTTTAGGTCTTGCTCACTTTCTGCCATTAGAGTGGTGTTGTCTGCATATCTGAGGTTGTTGATATTTCTCCCAGCAATCTTGATTCCAGCTTGTGAATCATCCAGCCCAGCCTTCCTCATGATGTATTCTGCATATAAGTTAAATAAGCAGAGTGACAGTATACAGCCTTGTCGTACTCCTTTCCCAATTTTAAACCAGTCAGTTGTTCCATGTCTAGTTCTAACTGTTGCTTCCTGGCCCGCATACAGGCATCATACTATGACACTAAGCATCATACTTAGCACTGTGCTTTTGTTAGTCTGTTCCCCCTTTTTTCCCTCTTGATGGAGCTGAAACTTGCTTATACTGTATACGCACTGCACATACCCTTATGTAATTCATAGGGATAATCTGAAAAGAGGTAATTACCGTTTTGAAAGCTACCCATTTCACCTGATACTCTCTCTATATTGTGATTTTGTTTCATCCATTAGCATTTTTAAAAACAAATTTGGAGGTGAAGGAAGATGGCTGCCAAGGTGCAGGCTTATGTCCAAAGAGCTCTGTGAGATTTTATTTTTTGCTTTTGAACGCGGGGGTATGTCCTCCCCCAAACTAGCTGGCCTTGACACTGGACTCACCTGCTACGTTTCATGTCTGAGAATTTCTGTCTGACACCTCTCGAGGTCTGGATTGTAACATGAGCAGGAGGAAGAAAAGGCGATGGACCTGCAGCAGTTGTCCCACCAAGGGGAACAAGGCCTCCAAGCAATTAAAGATAGATAAAATGTTCCTCTGTGGGGAATTTAACAAAGAAAATTGTCACAAAGAAGGGAGTCAAACTGGTACTTACTAGCCCCAACTCTGTTTACTCTATTCATCAATGACCTGGCCCCCTTTTTGGTGGATGTGGATGGGCACTGCCCCAGACTGGTAACTGTTCGGCTCCCAGTCCTCCTATATGCGGATGATGCTGTGATACTCTCTTGCACATGTCTGGGTCTAAAATGTCTTCTGAAAAAAAAATGTACCAAGTTCCTGACAGCAAATAGACTACAGCTAATTTTTGATAAATCTAAAATACTTGTGTTCTCTAGAACATGGAAGCCGCTTACTTGGCAACTAAATGGCCACTAACTAGAACAAGTCAAACAGTTTAAATACCTTGGTCTAAACCTATATTACAACTCTTCCTGGGCTGCCCACTGGAAAATGACAACTCAGCTAACATAACTGCCCAATCCATAGCGCGTTTTTTCTTTGCGAGGGGTAATCGTTAACGTCCCTGCAGCCTTGAAGACCTTTAATGCCAAGGTAATCCCTCAATTACTCTATGGTTGCCCTCTCTGGATTGGGGCCTCAAATAACGCTCTGGAGTGCATTCAGGGTAAATTTTTACGAAAAAATCTTAGGCCTACCTAACTGTGTAACTTCATGTGCCTTGAAACGGGTCAGTCTTTGCTGGAAACAAGGGCCTGGCTGATGGCTTTTAAATATTGGATGCGGCTATATTACAACTATGATCCATGTAGCTTACTTTACTAGATGCTTCTCGAACTTAATCAGTCATCTCCTATAGATGTGATAGGTATCCTGGAAAGAAAACCAAATCCCTTGGACCCTAGGTGTACTCCCTTACCGAGAGGCATTTCAGTGTGTTAAACGCAGACACTTAGACATTGATAGGCAAGATCTTTTTAGTGCAGCGAACAGAGCCTGCTCTCCCCTAAGCTTGAAGATCCCAGTAGTCTACGGACAAGTCGCTCCATATTTTTACTCGCTGCACTGCCATCAGAAACAGAGAGCTTTTTCTCTAGCCAGATTTGATGCTCTGCCGTCTGCTGTCCTTTAAGGGAAATTCCATAAGATTCCCCATGCAGATAGATGCTGCCCTTGCAGACAGGGGCATATCGAGACAATCGCCCATTCTCTTCTCTACTGCCCTTTCTATGTTGAGATCCGCCAAAGTTTCCTGGTCCCCATTCTGAGAACAAGATGGGCTTTCTGATGTGGCTAAATTATGCTATCTCTTATTGGACTCTTAGGTTGAAATAACTGAAAGGGTGGCAACCTTCCTGCATAAATTAACTGATTTGCGCATTCGAAAAGCTGAATTATGCCCTGGACGATTTAATGTGTTTGTTTGCTTTTGCTCTTTTGTCTTTTTGTCTATGTTATGCCTGTCTTATGCCAATAAAGGATCTATACTATACTAAAAACAAATTTTTCTTGGGGGGGGGGGAATACAGCAGTGGAAAAAAATAATTTTCTGCCCCAGAGAACTCTGCTTTGACCTTCCCCATAACATGAGCCAACTTGCTGAACCTTCTTTCCCTGCCAATGTGCAGCAAGAGCAAAAACAATGCAAATGATTGGGTTATAGTTGGGTTGAGCTTGTCTGGAAGCCTCCAGAACAACCTAGTGCACTTATTCCGAGTTGAAATGAGGATGGGGCTCAACTCTTCTGGAGGTGTGTAAAAATTAAATACCCCAAGCAGCTCACAGAACTTCTACCTAGTACATGCAGATATACATCTCTGCTTGTCAGCAAAATTCCTGGAAGTAGCATTGGGAATTCTCTGCTGCCACTCATTTTGCTGAGAAATATGAGTTTAAAAGCATCTGTGCCATCTATTTGGATTTAGACCAGTGGTGGGATTCAGGGGGTTCGCCCAGGTTCTATAGAACCGGTTGTTAAATGGCTGGGCCCCGCCCACTCGCTTACCTCGGCTGGCTTTGGGTTTTTTTTTTTTGCTTCAGCTATGACATCATAGAACCAGTTGCTAATTTATTTGAATCCCACCACTGATTTAGACTGATGCAAATTCTTATTGTCTGCTGTATTTGCGCTGGGGCATCTAGACAAAAGCCCAACATGTGAAATGTGAAGCCGTTGTGAGAGTAATCAAAAAATGATTCGATCAGAGCTTTGTCGCCAACACTTTGTTCTGAAAGGCATTGTTGCTTTTCCTTTTCAAAACGGGTATGAGCATGCAGTTGCCTAGCTGAATCAAAGCCAGGGTCCTTCTAGTCCATCATTCAGCCTCCTTGACTGGACAGATTCCCTCAAGAAGCTCACAAGCAGAGCTGTTCAGCGCTTCACCTCTTGTTTTGTCCTCAGAATCTATCCTAATTGAAGGCATACTGCCTCTGAACATGGAAGTTCAGTTTAGCTGTCATGGCCTCATCCATTGATAGGGCTCCTCTCCCATTCATTTATTAACTGCGTTCTGGGACTAGGCTAGCCTAATTTTTTTTTCTGGTTGTCCTAAAGAGCCCTGAAGAGGGCAGTAATGAGCTAGTCAGCGAAGAACAGGCTGCACAGTAGTTTTTGCTGTAGGCATATATTATCAGTGCAGCTAATGGCTCTCCTGTGGCTTTGTCTGGCTCCTTGAGGAAAGCCTCTGTACAAGGATCACTTGCTGTGTCAGAACGAGTTGAAATAGTTGTCTCTTGGAGTTTGCCTATAGCCCTGTGGGAATAGATACCCTGAGAATGGGGGAAGAGCCGAGTCATCATGCAGGGGTCTTGAAATCCAGGCACCTGCTACTCTTCTCTGCTTTAGACTGCATTTGACTACTGTCCCTCAAACCCTGTAGTATCCACTCTGATTGTTAGCAGCTCTCAGGCAGAAGTCTGTGCCAGCCTTCTTGTCTTTCACTGAACATGCCTGAAGAGTGATTGTGCCCACACTCTGTCACAGAGCTATGGATCTTCTGCCAATGGTAAGAGGTTTGCTGCAGAGCATCAAACGTGGAAGGTGACTTCCTCCAGTTTGCAAAGACTTTCCTATTCCTGGTGCACTTTCCAATGACCACAGTTAACCCCTGCTAACTGGGCAAGAGGCACTTTTTCAAGTGGTGCTCCTCTTATATTTAGCAGGGGGAGAGCAATTGTCCCTCTTCACCCCGGCACAGTGTCTTTCTCGTGGCTGCTGCTGCTGGTGTTCTCCATCCTTTTAGATAGTGAGCCCTTTTGGGACAGGGAGCCATTTAACTTTAATGTTGTTATTTGTCTGTAAACCGCTTTGTGAACTTTGTGTTGAAAAGCGGTATATAAATACTAGTGATTGATTGATAGTGATGAGAAGGATACGTGGGTGAAAGGGCCACTTTTAATAGTAATATGCAGAGAGGGAAAGCTTGAGACCAGAAGCAAGCTAAGATGGAAATAGTGCAGAGGCAACTTGCTTGAAGTGGCATTGGACAGTAGCCCGACTCCAGATGTTCCCACCCTGACTCCAAGCCATGCTGTCTTGCCAGAGGCAGGTAAGCTTATCACAGTCAACCCCACAAGGGGCAGAGGCAGCTGAAGCATGCACCAATCCAGACCAGGTGACCCAGGCCAGGGACTAACCAGCCAGCCCCTCACACAAGGGGGCAACTGAGGAGCAAGAGATGGCATTAAACCCTGCCTTCACTGACCTCAGGATGCACACCAAGAGCCGACTTCAAGCTTTTGTGTCCACACAAACCTGCAAGTGACCAGGCTAGTAAAATAAGTGGACCAGCCCTACCACAGTCTGAGGTAGGTGAACAAACTGCCCGCCCACGGCCAATCAGGTGGACAGAAGAATTCCTATCCAGCCCTGAACAGCAACTAGCTAGGCCCTGACTACAGCAATGGGAGGGTGGGTCAGGATCAGCAACCAGTATGCAGCTCAGTCACCTGCAGAATGAGAGGCACAGCCAGCCAGGTAAGCCCAGGTCCCGCCTCCCATGGCCACCAATGAAACCACAGGTTGGCCACTCTCATGTTATGGAGAGCCCAGCCACAACTGAACCTTGGGCAAGAGGGGTGAGGCCTGCGCACCTTGTGAGCCACTAGCTAGGCACTCTGCTAGATGCATCTGACACAAGGGTTAGGTTCTAAAGTCAGTGCCTACGTTGAAAATTGCATACGATCACTAGAAAGTGACTCTCTGTTGGATGGGCTGTTTCAGTGACTGAAGAACAAAACAGTGTTTTTATATGCAGCCAAATATTTGCTCATCATCATTGTTTGTGTATGTGCAAAGCAGATATTGACAACGAAATTATCTGGAGATTGACAGCCTAATCCTAAGTAAGCCTGACATAGTAAGGCCGACATAGCAGGGCTGTATCCTAAAACTCATTAGGAGGCAGCAGCAGCAATGTGCAGGACAAGGGGAGGTTTTCCCCTTGCACCCGCATAAGCCACAGTCATCCCTATGGGCCTGCTCGGACCTGCACCTGCTGTCTTGCAAGCACAGCTCAATGTGCACGGGAGTGGCCCCAATCAGGGCCGCCCTAGCCTGCGATAGGCTTTAGGATTTGGCACTATGGCCATCCTGCATCACCGCCCAGTTAAGCCCTTGGCACACCTCTGGAACACCCTCGTGTTGGTGCAAGGCCAGCGCTGCTGATAGTCACAGTGGTGCCCAAGTGTCGGCACTGCTGCTTGCACTGGTCCAGCGCCCGACTAGCTGATGCAGATGCACTTGAGGGCGCATTTGTGAGAGCACTGGACCGACGGAAGAGTGTCGCACCGGCACAACGCAGGTATAGGATTGCGCTTTCAGTTCTGGGTAAAATGCAAGGAAGAAATCTTTGCTCAGTGGGATTGGGCCTGCTTTGTATGTAACAAGTCAGAATTGCTACCTCCTGGCATTATTAGGAATCTTGACACCTTTGGAGAATCCACTGCCAATCTGAGTACTAGTTGTAGTGGATGCTAATGCCTTGACTTGGTATAAAGCTGCTGCCTATATATTCTGGCCCAGCATGCGAGCTTGAGAAAGATGATTATCATTGGAAGGATTTGTGACTAGTGCTAAGAAGTTATCAGCTGAATTTTACTGGCATGTCAGCAGTTGCCTAAACACTAGTGAAAAGACTATGGATGGGAAAGAATTGGCCATTAAAATAAGACTACACTTATTACTCAGAACAAGAGGGAATGCGTGGATGGTTGTTAATAAACCCTTTTGTCTTACAGAGACGCCAAGGCAGCTGCTCGTTGGCTCAGATGCAAACCTCAGACGGAAGGAATAGCTTACATCTGACTCATTTTGAGTCAAACTGTAATTAGCAAAGACCAAGGTGGGCTTGAAGCGGTGACCTCCTCCCATTACACCCCCCCCCCGCAACAAGTCTTCTAGAACTGAGTGGGTAGCGATTTGTTTAGAATGAGGTGGAAGTTGTCTCATTTCAGCACCTGGACAGCTCCCAGTTTTTTTCTGAGGCCCACGGCGTGGCCATTTAAATGTGTTGGGTAGGAGTGGAGATAAAACTTTTTGGCTTACTGGAAACTTTTTCATTTAGGGAGGTAGCTGGAATTTTGTCCAGGCTTCAGGAATGGAGCAAAATAGCTCTTTTGTTTTCGGTTTTCTGCACATTTCTGATTATTCTGAGATGGGCCTTTGTGGCTTTCAGACTCACTTCTGAGCTTCCGCAGAAGCTTAAAATGACAGTAATGATAGACATGTTTTCCTGAGAGGTAACTTGCTCAGCATTACTGAATACAAATACTCCTCTGCATTGCGTAGCTGCAATGGCAACCAAAGGGAACACGCTTGGTTCCCACAGCGTTGTCATATGAAGGCTGCAGAGGACCAGGATTCCACATGAACAGAGTCTGCGCCTTAGATTACCTTTCTCAGCATTCTCTGCAACACATTCGGCTTTCATGGCAGGACAAGTATGACACTTAAACGTTCGAAATCATTAGACTAGATTCATTTATAACCTGCAGGAAGTGACCAGTGAATAGATATTCACTGGTTCCTTCCAGTGAATTGCCCTTTGCATAATGTCCAGTTGTTCTAACTGCCTGGAAAAATAGCTAGTTTTTAAGACATTGTTGGGAAAAAATTGTGGTTATGTTGTGATTACATTTCTGGCTCCTCTGGAGAGTAGAAAGGTGTTTTGCCCCATAAACGCTTGCCCCCTACTCCTCTGAGCATGCTTGAGGGCACTCTGAAGAATGGTATGCTAGAAGAGCACTGCTGCATGGCTCCTCCCCATTTTGTTTTGACATTTTCTGTGGATATTTCTTGATGCTCTGTGGTTGCCTGAGCATTGTGCTTTTGGTGGGTAAAGATTTTTGCACCAGCTCAGATTGACTGGTGACGTTGATTTTCTTGCCTTCCTCTGTAAAGTGTAGAGTGTGTGAATCATTGGCAGGCTTTTGCTCTTTGCTTTTTTCCTTTGCCTCTGGCTTCAACTGCACAGATTCCTCTCCAAAGCTTCACTATCTGCCACCCTGCACACAGATCTTTCTTCTCGGCAACATTCCTTCAGCCACCTGTCTCTGTGCCCAACCTTTCCTCATACTTCAAAATCCATTGACGGTTCTGTACCCTTCCTTCAAAGTCTTCAGGCCTTTTGTCTCTTACAGCCCATGCCAGCCGTAGCTCTTTTGGACAGTGGAAGGCAATTCTGCTGTCACAAAATGGCTGCTGAGCTGACAGCCCCTGGAGTGCTCCATTGGGGGCCATTTTGGGAGCACAGCTGCAAGAGGCAGTAGTGCTTCCCATCTGTCACCTTGACCTATCAGCAACTGCTGGGGTAAGTAAGACTGTGGAGGGGGTGGGGGCAAAATGGGGGTGGGGAGGCTGCAGGAGGGTATGGATCCAGCAGTGACTGCATGCACCAGATCCAAACCTCCTGTTTTGTAGCCTTTCTACCCCTTTCTTCTCTTTGGAATTGTGCTAGCTATAGAGCTTTAAATCCCCTTTCCCCTCAAGCCTCCCAATCTCCCACAAGCTGTGAAATTTCCCCTCCCAGTCAAACCCATTCATTTATCTTGCAGCAATAAGAAAAATGACAAACGGATGTTGAACAATGTGTCTGATCTTTCTCAGTTGTAAGAATATTTGAGTATTCCATGACATCACAGCAGCTCAGCCAATTGCTAAATGGCATTCATATAGGTCCCTAGGCTGTAAAAAAAAAAAAAAGCGTAATGGCTGCTGTGGCCAGAGGTATTGGTGGTGGTGGTGGGACTTAATGAATTTGGGATGTGGATTGCTAAGGCTGTTCTTCAGCTTCCCCCTTCCTTTCCAACTTGGATAGGGCCCATATATGTAGATATTTTGCCTGGTTTCATGGAAAGCCGACTTGAGTGATAGTTTGCAGATTTATTTTTGAGTCGGAGGATTGCAGGCCGCCCCCTCCTGAAGCTCAATCAATGTCAGCACGGTGTCTCAGAATCGGGAATGTCTCATTAGGTGGCTTTCACAGGCCCAGGGTGCCCCACCCCGCTGGGAAAGTACGTGTGCGGGTTTTGCTAATGATGCTTGCTGCACCCAGAGCTCTTTGGAGGCTGCTGTGTTGGGGGCTGACCTGTCTCTTAAACAATGGATTTACAGGCAGGTGAGCAGAGCTGCCTGTCTTTTGATTAGTGCCGTTTGGCAAGCAAGAGGTTTGAAAGGTGATGTGGAAATGCACAAATCCAAGACAAGCACACGGCTTCTTCCTTGTTAGGAGGGAACGGCTTTGAGGCTGTAGAGTTCATTTATTTATTCTGGTTAAAAACCCACCTGCATTCTAAGGGTGGGGAACAAAAAAGGCTACTGAGTTCCTGGAAAAAGAGGTGGTGGGGTGCAAGTCTTGAAATTTTGTCCCTTGACTCAGAAGGACTTTTTCCTAATCCTGGGGGGGGGGGGTGCTAGCTGTGACACCTCTTTGGGGAAAGGCACTTTGCTCTTGTTCAAGGCACTGGTTTTTTTCTTGTTCACTCCAGGGAAGATTTTAATGCTGAGAACAACCTGGAGAAATCCCCCCCCATTGCTCCTATTAAAAGTTAGCAGCAGTACTTAAAGACATAGAAAGCAACGGTTAAAATAAAATACAGTGCCTGCTAAGCATATCAAATTATATGCCTACCTGCAACCATTCAAAGCAGCCTAATCAAGAAGGCTTTGCTGCAAAGTGAAATCTACTATGGATCCAAGCTGTGGCAATCTTCCAGTGGGAGGGGGTCTTACAGAACATTTCTCTGCCACCTGGCAAATAAATAGTACAGCCAGGGCTATGCATGTGCCATGATTCAGGAGGAAGTCCACAATATGGGGCAGTAGATGCAGAATTCCAGAGACTCTCTGGATGTGAATATGTGGTGAAGCAGTTCAGCATTGCGTGTTGGGTTATTTTCCTGTATGTTGCAGCCAGATGGAGCTAAGGGTGAACTCCCCCCCCATGCTGCAATCCTAATCAGGTTCAGGTCCCCACCACTATTGATGGAGGGAAAACTTTACAGGGCCAAATGATATGACTGATGTACCATCTTATTTTGCCTTGAAAAAGGTAAAGGTTTCCCCACGACCGAATGGTCTAGTCGTGACCGACTGTAGGGGGCGGTGCTCATCTCCATTTCAAAGCTTGTAGAGCCGGCTTTTTGTCCGAGGACAAGCTTCCGTGGTCATGTGGCTGGCATGGCTCTACACCGTAGCGCACGGAACGCCGTTACCTTCCCAACAAAGCAGTCCCTATTTATCTACTTGCATTTGGGTGCTTTCGAACTGGCAGGAGCTGGGACAAGCAACGGGAGCTCACTCCGTCACGCAGTCTTGAACTCCCAACCTTCCTTTCAGAAAGCCCAGCAGCAGTGGTTTAACCTGCTGCGCCACCACGTCCCTTAGCTTGCATTAAAAAAGCAAACCAAGTTTCTAACCCCCATGGCTGTGAAAGCTTGCTTGGAAGCAAGTGGGCTGTGCCTGCTGAAATCTGAGAAGCTGGGGCAGGGAGGGGGAGATTGAATATGATTTCTAGAGGCTGACAGGAGGAATTTCAGTGCCCTGCCCTGTTTTTTGCCCCTTTCCTTGCCTAGCAAAATGTGACTAAAGGATGCAAAATAGGAGAAAGTAGGCAAATGTGATCATTGTGCGTAATAAGGACTTAGAATTTCCATATATGTTTGTTTATGCCCTGCAGCTCCTCTTCCAGAGAGTAAACATGCATGCAGAATCTGCAGATAAGGAAACCTAAAATCCAATATCAAGTATGCCTACTATTTGCATTAACTTCTTATAGGGAGTTAGGAAGCTACTGGATTGACAGGCTTCAATCAATCAATCAATCAATCAAGCAAGCAAGCAAGCAAGCAAGCAAGCAAGCAAGCAAACAAATGATATACCGCTTTTCAACACAAAGTTCACAAAACAGTTTACAGGCTAATAATAATAAACAAACAAACTTAAATGGCTCCCTGTCCCTAAAGGGCTCACAATCTAAGAAAATACACTAGAACAGCCAGCAACAGCCACTAGAAAACACATTTCTATTTGAGAGGTAATTTGTATATTCCAGTAGCTATACACGTTTTCAATGCGAAAACTTTGGCCCAACTTCTTTATGGAATTCCAATTTGGCTACCGAGTTTTAACCAGGAAGTCGAAAGAATCCAATCCACCTTTCTATATAAGATCTTTGGCCTGCCCCATTGCATTCCATACACAGCTTTGTGTTTAGAAGCCAGCCAATATAGAGTAGAGCATCGTGCATGGTGCAGTTTTGTTACATTCTGGCTCAATGTCTGTTTTAATGCTGGCCAAGCTCCTCTTTCACAAGCTCTACGTGCAGATTCTTGGCAACCTTCAGGTTTTCAATGTTTTATTGGAAAGCTACGCTCGATCGGGCTTTCACCAAATTTGTTGGGGAATAATACTCTGACCAAGACAAAGCAAAGGCTTCAGGAGGCTTCCAGAGGCTTCAGGATATTGGCTTCAGGATATTGAAAGCCAAGTAGTTAATGTGGCCGCAGATAAGTCGTGTTCCCCACTTAAATTCCATCTACCACTTGCTTTAGGTCAGTGTCCTAGATATTTGGCCCTATTGCATGATCCAAAAAACCGCCGTGCCCTTTCATTGGCTTGATGTCACGTTTTCCCCTCTCGTGAACTGGAGGCCAGATTTTCTCGACAGTTGTCGTTATCTTCAAAGTGTATATGTTCGATGGGTGTAGTTGAATCATTAGTCCATATTATAATTCATTGTCCTCTTTATGAGGATATCAGACTCAAATGTATAACCCCCCCCCTCTTATGGATAACTCAAAGTACATCCAAGACTATATCACAGTAAGTTGGCTCCTTGCCTCAAATAATGCAGCAGTCTTAAGCCAAGTGTCAAGTTTTCTTACTGCTGTATTATCTAGACGTGGATCGGTGATGTCCTATTTACAACCGTTGTTTGAGTGTTCCCTTGCATTTTTATTGTATTGTGTACAGTTTTACTATATTTTTGTCTATATTTATTACTACTACTAGCCTTTTGTTACCCGGCGTTGCCCGGGGAACAAAGTATCCCCAGCTTCTATTAGGAGAAGGAATGAATACAGGGACAGAATCAAGCAAAGGAGCGTAATGAAATTGTCACACTCACTGAACCATGTCTGCAGGTCCTGTGGTAGGGCAGTCAGCCCTCTGGAAACAGGTAGCTCTCAGATCCGACTGGGTGTTGGAACTCTCTGGATCCTGTTCTTTCCAGCCTGGGCAACGCAGGCAGTGCAAAGCAGTTTCACTTTCATTTTGGATTAGTCCCTGTGTATCACATAACCTGCAGAATCGCTTGTGACCACAGGGTGGCAGCAGACCTCTAGTCCAATGCAATCCCCTTGGTCTGGACGTTCTAGCCCCCCTCCCCGAAAAACCGAGGGCTGTAGGGGGGTCTGACCCCCGCAGTGTTTCCTTCCAGGCTGCAAGGTACGTGTGTGCCAAGTTTCGTGGCACTCAGTCAAGGCGTGTGGAAGCCTATGCATAACACACACACACACACACACACACACACACACACACACATCCATTTTTATATATATAGATTGTGCGATATGCCTCTTATATTGATTTTATGCCTAATAAAAGTTGATGATGATGATGATAAACACATGTGAAGGGGTGAAGAGGGACAATTACTTCCCCTCTGCTAAATATAAGAACACCACTTGAAAAAGTGCCTCTTGCCCAGTTAGCAAGGATAGTCTTGTCTTCCAATAGTAAATCAAATGAGATTTTTATTCTCCTATGATTTGGTTCCTCTTCAGTAGGGTTGTATTTGAGTTGCTCCAGGCAGAAGGATATGCTGAGCTCTCAGCCATCTCCTTCTTTCCACTGTGTAAAACCAGCATGTCCTCCCCTTGGTCCCTTTGGAGATGCTGAGATTGTTGCTAAGGCAACATCAGTTCCAGAAGAGATGCTAAGTTTTCAGTCTATTCCAAGCAGTGGGGTTTGGATTAACACCCTCCCCACACGCACTTGCACACACCTGCCAAGTACTTTGTGTTCATTTTATCATCCAGCTTCATCAATTCACAGTAAGTCACAACTTCACTACTCTGAAAAGACCAAACCTCTTTGTGCCCTTTGTAAAAACAATAGATGTATGCAAATGACATATTTATTGTTAGATTCTTTGGGCCAATTAATCACATTTTATCATTTCAGGCATGCTAATTCAACATCAGGAAAAAATTATAGTAATGTTTTTATTCAGTCATAATGGCAAGATAGTTAAACAGAGGATGGGCTGCTTAGAATAATTGTACACAACATGAGGGATATTACTATTTTATTTTTCTCATTGGTATACCACGGGGAGCACAGGGTGGTGTAGATGGTTCCTTCCCTCCTTTTGCCCTGAACCAACCCTGTGAAGTATGTGAGGCTGATGGTCAACCAGGGAGCTTCATGGGTGAGCAGGGATTTGAACCGGGGTCTTCAAAGTCGATGTCCACTTCTGGAACCACTACGTCATCCTAGACATTAAGAAACTCTGAAAACATCAGGCTTCAATCTTTTCTCTTTGCCCATTAGAAAGCCTCCCCAGTTCCACTTTCCAATGCTTAATTTGAGCCAGAACCTAGTCCTGCAAGTGGTGTAATCTATATATATAAAGAAGAGCGTATGTGTGTGTGTATGTATGTGTGTATGTTTGTTCCACATAGGCTCCGCAACGCCTGGACTGATTCGCGCCAAACTCGGCACGCGGGTGCCTTGGCCCCCCGAAACCATCGCTGCGCGGTTTTGGAACGGATCGCGCCCCCACGGGCGCGGGTACAAGCGAATTTGTGGTTCTCTATGGGCGGCTATGGGCTGAACCGAACATTCCGAGGCTCTGGTGATGTCATGATGAGATGCTAAGTACATGCAAATGACATGCGGAATCTTCAGGCAGCAACTGAACTCTTGACAGTTGAAGACAAACAGCAGCAAACAGGTTTCATGCAGGCAAACCGATACAATGTGTTCTGTGGACATGTGGGCGGTCCCTGCTTGGCAGTGGACAGTTGGCACAAGGTGCTGTGGCTGTTGAAAGTTTACTTTCTCTCTGAAAGTTTACTTTCACTGTGTAATGTAAGGCAATTGGGCAGGTGCAACCAAAGGCTACAAAGATGAAACAACAGCATACAAAGGAAACACCTGAGGGGGGGGAAAAAAAAAAACTTGCAACGCTACGTCACAGAGCTGCTACATCTAGAGCAACAGAAACAGTACAGCAGCGTGACAAGACTCCACGATAAGAGAGACAGAGCTGCTACATCTAGAGCAACACAAACAGTACAGCAGCGTCACAAACAACTACAGGATATGAAACAGAGGGCTACTACACCTACAGCAACAGAAACAGTACAGAAGCAGGGATGGGACATATCAACACCAGGGCACACATGTGAGTGGGGGTGGGGTCAGGGATGGGACATATAAAGACCCGGGTGTTGTTTATTTGGAGTGTTTATAGCAGAGTTGGGGGCTTGTGGACCCATTCAGCGCTTGCCTAGCGCGATCGGAGCGGAGGAACGAAGCGATCGCTACATTTCAATATCAAAGCTATTTTATTGGTTACAGTAGCGAAAGTGAGAAGTTCCATTTGCCGGTT